>PYHW01010143.1:0-38522 GCA_013186435.1 Turdus rufiventris
GCCCGGCGGGCTCTGCGCCGGCTCCTCTCCTTCAGCTGCCTCAGGGGGCGGCCAGAGGAGTGAGCCCAGTGCTGGCAGCAGGACGATGTGCAGAGATTCAGGCTCACCTGGTGAACTCTAGCTCCCAGAGGCAGCGGCAGCATTGAGATATAAACACTGGGTGCACACTGATGGATGCATGGTTTTGTCTGAAGTTGACCTCTTGCTATAGGTAGGCCCTGCTGCTGGTCCCATCCCATCTCCCCATGCTAAAAACAAGCCTGCCTCGTTAGGGATAACTATCTCAGTATGGACAACAGTGCTGCCTTTTATAATGTCACAGAGTCTGACTTTAGTCGCAGGCAGCATTGCTGGGAAGGTTGCATCCACCCTCTCTCCTCAGGGAGGTGTGTTTACGTGCTGAGAAATGCCCGTTGAGCCTCAGCATTACAGGTAAAGGTAGGCAGATGTTCCTTTCATAAGGCAAAGAGGAAAATACTTCCTTGGATATCTGCAACATCGACTGGAGAAAGGTGTTAATCCCAGATGAATGACCTGGTGTCCTCACCTTCACAAGAACCTTGGGACTCCAGTGCAGAGAAGTTAAAAGGAATTACCATCAGGATGGTGCTGAAGCCAAGCCTCTTGGACTGTTCTCTGTTTGATCTCTTCCCTACCTCACCTCAGCCTTGCTCTTCCCCACCACATCCCACCTCCAGTTTTCCCTTTTTCCTTCTTGCCCTCCTTTTTTGTATCCCTATATGTCTATCCCTCATTTATTGTGAAATAAAATCCCTGTTGTTGACTTTTGCAGATGGTCTTGTTGACACGTTTATTCAGGCAAAGACATCTCTCACTTATTGTACTCGAAAGGGGCACACATCTGCACACAGCACTCGAGGCGTGGCCTCCACAGTGCCCAGCACAGAGGGACAATCACTGCCCTGGTCCTGCTGTCCACACTAGTGCTTACACAGGTCAGGAGGTCACTGGTTTCCTTGTCCACCGGGGCGCATGCTGGCTCACGTTTGGCCACTGTCAACCAAGGCACCCCCAGGTCCTTTCCCGCTCGGCAGCCTTCCAGCCACTGTGCCCCCAATCTGGAGCACTGTAGGGATTTCTCGTGAAACAGCAGGACCATGCCTTGGTCATCTTGAACCTTATCCTACTGGCCTCTCACCATCCATCTAGCCAGTCCATAGCCCTCTGCAGAGCACACATCAAAACCCTCACCCAACTTTATGTCAGCTGCAAACAAACTGAGAGTACCTCAGATAATTTACAAAGATATTAAACAGACCCTGCCTATCTGTGATGATATTTGTGAAAACTGTGTTTATTTGATATCAGCACTTGGGTTGTGCTTTGGTCAGACTTGATATGACAATGATGCCTTTGCTCCCAAAATCTGTGCATGAAAGAGGTGCAAAAGCCAACTGTTAGTGTCCTGTAGAGCTCTGCATAAAATCCACGGATGAATAAAACCCTTTTATCTGAAGATGGATCTGTGCAGACCTTATGCACACAGTTACAACTATTTCAAAGAGATATTTTGATGTCTCTTTAAGTATTTGTCGGAGGTCTTCCAGTGAGGCCTCTGTAAAGAGCTTGTAGTTGATGATAAATCTGCTATTAGCAGCTAGCAAAGATGTCTCTCCTTTCTTAACCTTTGAGCATATGGCTGCATAAAGCTGCATAACTAGTAAAACAGTCATCCAGGTAGTGCCTGACAGTTCTTTCCTTTTTTAAAAATTAATTTTAATGGATGTGACAATATGTTCTGTCTTGATGCAGGCAAAAGTAAGCAATCAAACCTGAGGGGCAAACAGCAACAAGTGGTGAGGGACTGGGGAAGGCACAGCACCTGACAGTCTGCAGAGAGGAGCCAACAACATCTGGGGATGCTCAAAGTCTGTAACAGTGCTGCTAAAATTACTGTCAGCCTCAGAGAAAAATTCACAGGAAATTTTACCAATGGAAATTGAGAAATGAAACAAGCTTTAGGTTTAAGTCCTTTTGAGCCTTTGAGCAGAGTTTTTTTGTGGCAGCAAAGTCTGCATGCAACCTGTCAGTATGAAAAGTTCATGCTGAAGTGCAAATTCACAGAATGGGAAGCATCTGATGGGACTGACTCTGGTGGCTTTCTCTCCCAGTTGTACAGAAGACTGGGGATGATCAAATGGTTGGAGCATCCATGAAGACTGTGGGCTCTGTTCTTGGCTGCTGGTGTTAACTTCAGCTGATTGTTTTGCTCCAGGTCCTCATGAAGGGCCAGGACTCACAGCCTCAAGACATATTAGCTATGAGATGTTAAATGGGAGCCTGTAATTAACTTAGTCACTTCCAGCTCTCTCTGATCACTGGAGAGAAGTAAAGATTAAATTAATCATCTTAGTGTCTACCACTCTTTACCCTCTGAAGGTACCTATAGCAGCTGCACTACTAAAAGTGGAGAAATTTAGATGAAATGTTAGGAAGAGATTTTTTACTGTGAGGGTGGTGATGACATGGCACAGGGTGCACAGAGAAACTGTGGCTGCCCCATCCCTGGAAGTGTTCAGGGCCAGGTTGGATGGTGCTTGGAGCAACCTGGGGATAGTGGAAGGTGTCCCTGCCCATGGAAAGGGATTGGAATGAGATGAGCTTTAAGATCTCTTTAACCCAAACTATTCTGTGGTTCTATAACCTACCTCAGTCAGATGCCTAAATTTGAATATGAGGTGTCTGAGCCTGAAATCAGCAAGAATTAAACCCTAAAAGAACTTTGAAGGTCACTCATTTTGTCTAATTTTTCATATTTGTGATGAGCCTGAGTTTTCTTATCTCTGAGAATTGTGCACTGTATTATAGACTGTAATCAGGCACTGGGATGCCTGTACTAGCAGGATGATAGTACAAAAAACATCTTTCTTTTCCTTGTTACTGACTCAGTCCATTTAGGTGACAACTCAGCCAGATAGACCTCATCCATCCCTAACCTGACCATTTTTTTTTTTGATCTCCCTCCTCTGCTATGGGTAACTGTGACTCTCCAATGATCCTACAGCAGCAACTATGGAGATTGATATTTTGGCAGTGTTACTGTCAGATTTATATCATCTGAGAAATATTTCTCTGGAACGAATGAAAATAAACATGATTTGAGAAAAGAAACAAACAACTTAAGACTGACTTTTGTTTTAGGATCACTTCTCAGCTCTGTTTCATAAATAGAGTCTGTCAGGATGCCTACTTATTTATATTCCTGTCAAGATGAGTACAGCAGGATAGTTGGAAACTGCAGAGTGAATCCCAGGTATGGTGATCATCCTTCAGCTCCAGTTTTAGACATCTCATTCAGTATAGTAAGAAAAAAACCTCTAACATTAAGCAGATGCATTTTAATGTAACTTGACAGTTGAGCTGAGCCAAAATACAGTTAAAAAAGCTGTGGGTTGTCATTTCTACCTCTTTTTGTATAGCAGCTTCCTTTATGCCATTTATTATCATCCTTGCTAACGATCATCTTTCCCTGATTTATCCCATGTTGCAGTCCATCTGGTGCCTTAAACTCCAGACTAAGTTTTTAGAAAAAAAAAAAATTAAAAAAAAAGTTTTAGACCTCATTCAGCAAAATTTCCTGTAAGCATTTATTGGTTCTTTTTACTTGAAAAACCCAAACAAGTATGGACCAATTTCTCATTTTTTAGTGATGGATATATTTCAGTCCAATTGGTGGATGTATATGCTATGCATCTAATGCTCATTCATACCAGCAATATATATACACACACATTGCAATTCCAATAATAAAACATATAAGTCATTCCAGGTTATTATAAGTGTACCCAGAAAACCAATACATCATTTTGGTCTTTTGAGATTTTCAGCTATAAATCTCAGAGTTGTTTGACATGAACCACTGCTGTTATTTCTCTGGAGAAATTAACTGGGAATATTTTGGCCCAAGTGAGCCTAAAATGCACTCTGTCCATGTTAAAGAGATCTGGAAAAGCTTTGTTGGAAAAGTTCAGATATCTTTACTGGAAAAGAGATGCATATTCTTATCAGATTTCATGGAGTTCTAATGATATTCTCTGTGCTTGCATAACAAGAACAAAAATATATACCCTGTCATTGAAGAAATCTGGGTGCTTCCTATGTCTAAATTCTCTGATTGAAATCATAAAAGAGTCCTTTACCCATCACTGATTTTCCTTCAGCAGCTGTTGCAGAAAGTATTGCCACTGGGAAGTTAATTTTTTATGTAGTCAACCACCATGTAATAGGAGATGTGTGTCAGCAGGGTCCAGATACACATCACTAGTCTCCTTGTAATCTGGAAATCTGTAAATCATCACTCTCTAATGAAACAAGAAATGTGTATTCTAAATTCATAAAGATTTATAAACATTCACTGCTGCCATCTGACAGACTTATGCATCACCTGCAGTTCGCTCATTCTTCAGCTCTGTCCTATGAGGCATGGGAAAATGATGTTCTTGCACCATTATGCAGGGCTGAGATATCTGAAAAAGGTCAAAGTACAGAGTCTGAGGGAACTGGATGACTAAGAATAAACCACAAAGGAAGAACAAGCCACTTCAATTGATAAATCACAAGACTAAAAAACTGTGCAGGAGCTTGCCTCGTGGATGGCTTTTTTTGCCTGGCATTTGACAGGGTTGTCACTGGATGCCTTTATCCCAGGGCAGAGACACTGCTATGTGGCACTGGAGCAGTGCACAGTGTTCTGGCTTTTGAACAGTCAGTACAAGACAAAAGGATTGTCAGAAAATCATCTTCTTTCTCCTTTAAGGAGCTGGCATTTCATTACAGAAGGCAATGCCCTCTGCCCACGCTCAACATGTAAACCTCTTTAAACTGTTCTTTGGGCTGCTAGCATTCACTACAGAAATTGGGAAGCATTCCCATCAAATTTCACTTTTCTAATACATCAGGTTCAGCATAATTCACAAATGAAGAGTTTGTTTTACCACTGGAATTTACCCTAAAAGCCAAATATTGACTCCACTTACTTGTGTTGGACTAAAATGACATCAAAGTTTGATGTGACAAATGAAGAATCCACCACTTCCTGCAGGGAATTTGCTACAGTCTAATAACCTTCAGCATTACAAAAAGTGATTACTAATTTCCAATAGAAAATAGTGTGGATTTAGCTTCCAGTCATCAAGGTTTGATTTGCATTCCTTCTCTAAACTGAAGAGCCCTAGTGCATTTAATACTTCCCCTCCACGAATTTTCTGATTTTCTATAATCAAAACACTTTTGATTCTTGTCTTATGATACAATAAAATATTTGGTGTCCTGTACATTATCCAAATGCCTCTCTTTCCCTTTACAGAATCTTAAATCATGCATCTGGCCTGATGTAGAGATGAAATCACCTCCCAGCATAGCTATGGATTGCAGGGTGTTATTCTCCTGAAAGCCTGATGTGCAGATGTGCTGATGCCATGAGATCAGGGCTCATGTTCACTAGGTATCAACCCCTTTATTTCTGGGCAGATGGTTGTGTCTGGCTCTGCTGGAAGATGTGCTGCTTACACAGGCCTGTCTCAGCCAGTGCTCCTCATTGTTCTGAGTCCAGACATGGATCCATCTATTTGAATAAGGAAGGGGGGACAGTGATGTGGCCACTTCACAGTTACATTCAGGAATTTGTTCTGCATCAGCATCAACTAATGGGTTATGGAAGAAATAGCATCTCTTTCAGCCTCTCCCTTAATCCCACTCCTGTCTCTTCATCATTTGCCAAGATTGGCTTTGTCTATAAACAACAGCAACAGTGATGGGGTTTGGTGTATTCCACAATCACTGATCTAGGTGTGAAAGGAGGTCTGGTTGAGAGCTGTGCAGGGTTTGCTGTTGGTCTTGATATCCCTCCATGTAAACTGTCTTCAGTCTATGTGTCTTCGGTGCACAGAGATAGTCTTGCCCATATATGAGGCTCTGTGGCACTGAGCTCCTCATGCATACCTTGTTTTGACAGGTCTGTGCAGATGCTTTTGCCAAGGATGTGTAGACCTGACCAAAGACTCTACTAACAGAGTTTGAGTAACACCCTGTGAAACAGGTCATTGTTGTCATTCCTACTACAGCTCAAGAAACTGGCACATTCATAAAAAGAAATGGCAACACCTAGGTGGGGCTGAGTCGATAAAGGAAATTGTGTTTCCTAATTTCCACAAAGTCCTTGTTCATAAGTCCAGCTACCTTTCTCTGAAAATCAGATTCAGAAATAGAATAAGCCAGCATAAACCCACTTCAGGAGAGGAGCACATCAGCATGTGTCTGACAATGGGAGCCTTCTGACAGGATCTTGTTTTCAGACTAGATTTCTTGGGTATGAGACATGAGATCATGAGTGTCATTACCTATAGAGAAGTAAGAAATGGGTTTGCAATGCATTTATGCAAGAATTCATGAGTGATCATCATTTATTTACTCCTAACAAAAGAAAACAGACGTGCTGAAGTTTTCTCAGTGTGTGTGAGCATACCATTGCAAAGTTCTTGTGTTGTGTAAATCAGAAGAAAACACAGCGGCAATGCCAGGTGGTCAATAAGAGATTATATATTAAGCAAACAGCAAGTGTCAGTGAAATGTATTTCTGCCTGATGATCCGGTGGATAACTGTAGATAGCTCCAGCAATCTGTGCTCAGTTTTAGCCTCCACTATTAAATTGGGTAAGCTACCAGCTCCAAGTAATTTGTAATTTTAAATTAGTACAAGGCTCATGACATTTCTCTTTTGGGACTGTTCCAGTGAGTGGTTTGCTGCCATCATGTTCACATTTAAATAGGTAAGGCTGCTTTGGTCAAACTCTATTTATGAGTTCCCTGTTCCTACCGTTTCCTTGGAAGCCAAAAATGAGATTGAAAGGGAGTTTGCAAAGGCAAACTTTTTTCTAGTAAGTCTTCATGTTTTCTGAGTTTTTGTTATTTCATTTTAATTCTGGTTTTCACTTGGGGAGATGTAAGAACTCCAAGTATTAGTGTGTTACTTGCCAACTCCTCTGGACTGGAGAAAGTGATTATTAGATGTACAAACAGAGAAAGCTGTGTGGAAGTTTTAAAATGTATTGCCATGCTTCTGTTAGCTAAAATTATCTCTGCTACCTGCCAACTTGACTTGTTATGTGGAAAGGAAAGCAGAACAGAAACAAATTTAAAGAAAGGGGAAATTCAGGAACATATTTGCCCTCCTCCATCCAGTGGGGATGACCCGTCCTGGGGCTGTACAATCCCCTTGCCAATCCTGTTTTTGTGATCAGATTGGAGCAGAACAACTTTTATCTCCTCTGCTTTTGAAATTTTTTTCTCAGCATGCTGTGGTGGTTGTAGAGATGAACACTGATGGACTGGGATGAAAAGGAAACAAAGAATTAGGAGAGCAGGACTAATGCCTCTGGCTCTCCTCAGAAAGAAGGCAAAGTCCAGTGTGATTCTCCTTCAATCCAAATCACATTTATATATTTTTCTAGACATTTCTAGCATTGTGGTACCTGGAGGAACCTGAACGCAGTTACCAAAATTATCATATCATTCCCTGATTGATGGGAAAGCTGGGTACGAATCCTTGAGGGAAATCATGGCAAGTGGATCTGCACACAGCTCTTTGTCTGACCATCACCAGCATGAAGAGCTTGAGTGGATCAGAGGAGCCATGAATATGATCAGGGACTGGAGCACCTTCCATATGAGGACAGGCTGAAAGAATTGCTTTTGTTTACCTTAGAGAAGACTCCCAGGAGACCTTAGAACACCTTCCAGTGTTTAATGAGGGCTTACAAAAAAGATGGGGAAGGACATTTTTTCTGGAGGTGTAGTGACAGTACAAGGGGGAATTGCTCCAAACTGAAAGAGATTAGGTTTGTCTTAGGAAAAAATTCTTCCCTATGGTGGTGGGGAGGGGGTGAGGCCCTGGCACAGGTTGACCCGAGGAGCGGTGGCTGCCCCATCCCTGGGAGTGTCCAAGGCCAGGTTGGATGGAGCTTGGAGCAACCTGGAATAGTGGAAGCTGTCCCTGCCCATGGCAGGGGGGATTGGAATGAGATGATCTTTAAAATCCATTTAACCAAAACCATTCTGTGATTCTGTGAATGTGATTATTTTCCCTGAAACATCTATAGAACAGGAAATTATCTAAACATGAAAAACAAAATCAGATTATCTAGTCTGTGATTCCAATATTTGTGACTGTGATATATTGACTGTGATAGATTTTGACTGTGAATAGAAAGGCAGCAGGTAAGTGCCAGGAGACATTATGTGATCAGGCAGTGCAGGAAACTGATAAATACTTCTCTTGGGCATCACATATTCCAAAAAGGGCTCAGATCAGTTGTATTTCAGAGAGTTCATTCTCTGTTTTAGTCAATATAGTGCCCTATATAAAAAATATGATCTACTTTTGTTTTTTCATTTTTAACTGTTTTCAGTCTGTTCATTTTTTTTCTCTCCTCCCAGCCCATGTTGTTGGAGGCAAAGGTTCCTGAGAGAGTCCTGTAGGAAATGATACCACAGCACTCCAGCAGCAGTGTAGTTTAATGGGATACTTCACACAAAGACGGATTAATTTGCATAAAACACAAACTAATCACACTCACGAGCACTAAGAGGCTTTATTTTAAACAGCCTGCCCATAATTCACACATTAAGGCACCTTAATGCATCCAGGGAATCTGTCCAGGATTGTTTGCAGTGAGGGGAGGACAAGGAAATCAACTTTTGAGACCCTCCTCTCATTTCAGGGCTTTTTCTTAAGTGAGTGCTGCTGGTTTGGAATGTGTCTCATTGTGCCAATTAGGAGCTGAAAGTGATTAATCACTTTATCCTGACCCACCCCTGTGAGTCATCAGGATTCAGTCACTGTGTCTCTGCTCCAGAGCTGCTTGTCAGGAGAAATTGCAAGTTGTGTGTGCTGGGATCTCAGTGACCTGCTGCTGTAGGTGTCAGCAGCAAACACCATTTGGCACCTCTTCTTCTTCTGGTGTTTTGTTCCTGTGCCCTCACATTCAGCCTTGATTCATATCTGTATAAACATACTTTTTTTCTATAATTTGTCACAGCTGTAGAACTTTCCTGGGCCTCTGTTTTCTAATACATTGTAGGCATGTTGGTACATGCTGACAAAAAGAGGTGATGGCTACCTTTTATAATGCAGCATTTTTCACCTCACAAATCTCACAAGCTCTTGGTATTGCCCCAGGTTTTTCAGCAATATATTGCAGTAAACTTTCTTCCTTCCTGGCTCAGGATTACAAAGGAATATTACAGTTTACTTCCTTCCACATGATGATTTTGCCTATAAATTTTAATCTGATCCAATCTTCATATTTTCTCTATTTTATTGGATTCTGGTGAGGGTTATGATGTGTCTTGCTACTTTCCCAGCCTCCGTTATTCAATTGATAAAATTCCTGTTTATCCAAGACAAACCGAAAAAGGTTTGAAAGGAAAGGAAAAAGGTAGCACAGACAAAAAGAAATCTTTAGAATAATGGAAAAAAAAAAAGTACTGAGTTCACTTGATATTATTCCACGTTCTCTATTTGCATATTCCAATGTTTTAATTCCCCCCATTTTGGTGCCTGATGGACCAAATTAACTTGCCCCATCACAAATACCTTGGGGCTTTATTGAGAAGCCTTCTGAAGTCAGGGACTCCAAACCTCCATTTGAATGTTGTTATTTTCCATTCCCTTTAACATTAAATTATTCACATCTCCATTTCTTGTTTAAGAATATTTTATTCCTTACATATACTTAAATGTCTAAATATATACTCAATTTGTATGTATTCATAATGTGTATTTACACACTGTATATACATATATAAATAAATGTATGTAAAGTGAATCTATGCGTAGTATCACACGTATTTGTACTCTCTATATTTATATATAGAAAGAGAAATCTGCATATCTAGAAATATGTGCATATTTTTATCTATGAACACTCCTGAGTCCAAAGGAAATGGGCAGTCAAAGAGCTCTTTGATCATGAGGACTCCTGACATATTTTTTGGATAAAAGCTGTCCTTAAATGACGAATACTGAAAAAAATGAAGCAAATTTTAAAAGGAGTGTTGTGACTATAAGCACAACCCTTGAAAGTAAAGCAGATGATTCTGCCAGACCTCAAAGGTATGAATACAAACCACAAAAGTTCAGTTAGAGGGCACTGAAAAAGTGAACTGTGACATCTAGACAGAGGAACTTAAGGGTTTACACAAATTTTTACAGAATAACAACCACTCATGATGGACAGTGAGGACATCTGTAAATTGCATATAAGAGCATAAAAACATTAACTCATTGAACAGGCTTCTCTCTTCAAATATCTGATGAATTGGTCTCTTTGCTGTCCTTTACTGCTACAAATGCAAGCAGTGCTTTGGTGTTGTGAAAGGAAAATACACCTGGAGGAAGGAGGGGATGAACACATGGAGTGGGATGCAGGGACACACTGGAGACCAGAGCATAATCCATCCCACCTTGGCCTTTGCACACTGATTTCATGCAGATGAACACCAGAACCTGTGTGGGAATGGGGACAGAGAAAAATGTGAACTCCTACAAATCCCAGAAACTCAGTGTATCCATGGCGATTTTTGGTTAATATCACACATTTCTAGAATCTTCTCCAGAAAGTGAGGTGGGACCTGTCATCTGGCCCATACTAGGCACCACAAATCTTTGTACATTTATTCCTAAAGATAAGATAGCTTCAATAGAGCTCAGGAAATGCTGGGCATAAGAGAGAAATTGTCTACAGAATTTAGCATCTTCCTATATATATTTTTTTTAGCAGGGTCGGTAGAAAAAAATAGAAGGATGAGGCCAATGGAAAAGAACAATGCAGGAAATTTATAAGGAGGGTAATGCATCCAATTATAATTTAAATCCTAAACAGTGTGCTGTTAAGTGTAACTGCAGTCTGGCACTACTTTTAATTCATTTAGTTGGGCCTATCAAGGAAAGCAGGCTTAAGCACACAATCTATTTTTTCACTTGGCATTTCTGTATCCATCAAACCATTTCAAGTAGCCGGAGAGTAATTTCACATTATGACCATTTCCCTTTAAGTTAGGCCAACTCAAGTGTGAAGAATTAAAATTAATTTTTCAACAGCAACAAAAGCTCAAATGTGATCAAATTTGGCTGCTTTGTTGGTTTGTTTGTTTTTCTCCTCTCCAGGCACTTCAATTCCCCAGGCTCTGTCCTCCTCTTGTGTATGGCATTTTGAAAGGCAATGACAGATTGTAAATTCAACCCAAGGTTGCTGAACCGTTCAGCAGAGTCAAGGGAGGCCTGATGAATTCCTTTTATGTGTCCTGCATAAGCGTGTATTATACTCTCGTTAACAACGAGATGGTCTGAAGTTTGTTGCAGTTTTGGTACAATAAATCATTGTCCCTCTGTTGATTTGGAAAATCTCTGTGCCTCCTGTGAGCTGCTTAAATGCCACTGTGCATAATCGAGTATCCTTGAGGTGAGACAAATCCTGACCATATGTTTGTGGTGCTGACAACAAACTTCACCTTCAGCAATGTGGGATGTGAGGAGGGGTGTCCAGAGCTGCTTGAGATGCTGTGGGGTGTCCAGGACAGCCAGGTGTGGCAGTGAGATGTGCCCTGGGCTTGCAATACATCAATGCCATTGGCGTGGCCACTGCTGGTTATTTCATCCTGTGGCAGATCTTTATCATCCCTGGCACTCTGGCATTTCCTTGGAACAGTTGGTTTAAAGAACCAGAAATTGGAAGAGGAAAACTTCAGATAACCTCTGCAGAGATACTGAGGAGTGCAGGCTTTGTGCAAGGTTTTTTTTCTGAATTTGGGTCCTGCAGCTCTGGCAGAAAGGTGAGCTCCTGTCTCTTTTCCTAATAGCCTTATACAGAGTGAGTCTGCACAGAAAGCTCTAGACCACAAGTTTAACACCTGTTTCCTTTCAGAAAGCTTATCCTTGTTGCATTTAGTGTGCTTTCACTCAAAAACAAAAAAAAGGCAGATGGTTAAATCTGTTCTCCATATGTTTGTTTAGAACCAAGAGAGTTTTACAAAGAAAATGGGTTACTCTGAGCTTTACCAGAAGTTGTGCTTCAATGCTTAAATTTCTTCCTCAGACTGGAGAAATGAGTGCTTCAGGGAGAGTATACAGCACCTTTCAGTGCCTAAAGGTAACTTACTGAAAGGTTGGAGAGCGACTTTTCACAAGAGCATGGAGAGACAGGACAAGGGGAAAGGATTTAAATTAAAAGAAGACAGGTTTAGATCAGATATTAGGAATAAATTCTTTACTGTGAGGGTGGTGAGGCTTGGGAACCTTTGCCCCATCCCTGGCAGCATCCAAGGCCAGGTTGGATGGGGCTTGGAGCAGCCTGCTCTGGTGGGAGGTGTCCCTGCCCATGGCAGGGGGGCAGAACTGGATGGTCTTTTAACCTGCCAAACCATTCCATGATTTTGTGATTTTCAGAGGACTTAGTAGGTGAATTGTCTGTTCCAGAGGTCAAAGCTCACCCTGCAAAAACACATGGACATGTCCCTGAAGAGAACATAGATGTGGGAGAATTGTGCCCTTGAGTCACAAAGGGCACCAGGAAATAAACCTGTTTCAGGAAGTTAAACATGGCCAGGATATGTTTGCCAATCCATTTGCCAAGTTCACAGGGATACAGGAATCCAGTTTGGTCCATAATAGCTCTGTCTTCAGCACACTGCTGAAGGCTGGGGAAACTGAGGCACAAAACCATCAGGGCTGAGCAGGTGACAAAGCTGTTGTTGTCAGGGTGTTTTGTTATTGGTATTTACAAGGGGACACGGCTGGAAAATTTTATGTGCTTTCCTGCAGTGGTCTGTGGTTTAAATGTCAGCTAAAGAAGAATGCAATAACACTGAAAATATCTACAAAATGTTAAGTCAGGGAAGAAACCAGTCAAGGGACCATCATGAATAACCATGAGGAGTAAAGCAGAGGACAGTGTGGGCTCTGTATCAGGAGGTTTTCATGGGAAGTGCTGGATTTCTTCTGAGGGGAATATTTAATGATTGGACAGCTTGTGCTGTGGAGACTGAAGAGCAGCTCTGGAAGAAACACTTCATTACCATCCATGTCTGACATGACATGCTGGCAGGAGAGATTATTATTCCAAGTAGGTTTCTCTCTCTCTCTCTCCCTCTCTCTCTCTCTCTCTCTCTTTTTTTTTTTTAACTTACTTCTTGTGTATGTTCATTATTTGCTAAAAGGCAAAATGACTTTGGAATCATTCAGGCTGTATGAAAGCTTCCCACAGAGTTTAAACATCTCCTGGGTGGAGTTTGCCTTGTGCACACGGCCAGAACGGCAATCTTCCTTCACCTGGAACCACAGTGGGGTATTTTAACTGGATGTCTTCATCAGATCTCTGCTGACAGCCTGTCAAAGCATTCCTGGGGAATGACTCATTTGCAAATAGCTTTCCTACCTTTCCCTTCTCCCTTCACTCCCTGTCTCCTTAAATTGCACCCTATAAATAGTGCTTGAAGAAGCAGAGTTTGAGAGAAGCAGTGCATTTCATGTAAATCAAGGGTAGGATGCTTCCAGAGCTGGAATTTCCTGCAGAAGAAGGTGGATCCAAACTGATTTTTGTACAGTTCTGAGCGTGGCTGTCATAGTCCATCAAATCAGTGACCGGTGGTGGCTGGTTATCTCACTGACCCTTTTCCATGTTATTCCTAGGAGCAAATTTTCTTTCCAATACTGAGCATTTCTCGTTAAGCCATTTAGCAGTTGTAGTACATGAAGATTGATCTTAGGAATTTTTATCTTAGGCAGTGTGGGAATCACATTGTTAATCAGTACTAGGAAATGTATTTGGTGCCAGCTGTTAATAATGCCCTGATATGACTTCTCATATCATGACAGATTGAAAATTAAATTCCCACACCAAGGGAAAGTCTCCTAAACTTTCAATCCTTCTGGTTTCAAGTTTAAAGCCTGTGAAGAATTAGTTTCTAATAAAATTCCCCCTTTTCATCAAGAGATCAAGAACAAACCAGTTTGTAATAAACACATTTCCAGAGGTCGTGAATGGTGTATGAGTGGAGAAGGAGTGATGTCCAGCAAGGGGTTTCCTCTATTCCCCTCTGACTTCTTCTGTGTTCCTCCCCAACCTTTGGCTCATCTCCTTTTACCACCTTGGAGGAGCCCTGACACACAGGTATTTCAAAACTAAGACAAATCATCCCCCCCCCCCAGCTCTCTCAGATCTTTCCTGCTGCTAATGGTGCAAGATTGGACTAATCTTTTCTCTCTCACACATCCACGCTCTGTAAATTGAGTTCAAATGATTTGGAGGAGCATAAAACAGTCTGGCACTGCTCTCATGAATATCTGATCAGCCTAAAACACTTTGAACCCAGGGACTTTGTAGAAGCAGAAACTTGCTTTAGTGTTTCTGAATTTGCTATGTAGAAGTTATCAGAAAGAACAATGCAAAGAATCAAGAAATAACCAGTATCTGTTATCTCCATACAGCAGTAGCAAGAATTCTGCCAGTGATGGAGCTCCCTGCATACACAGGCTCTACTGAGAGAAGCTAATTGAAGTAGCCAGAGATGAATAAAAATATATTAACTTATCCATATCATGGCTTTTTCTCTTTATAACCAGTTTTACTTGGCAAAGGTTAGCTTTAGCCTTAGGAGGTGAGTTTTCCTCTGTAGTCAGCGGAGAAGGAAAGGGCAATTTGGAACAAAAGGCTGACAGAGGTGCTGATAAATCAGCCTGAAGCTGTTTAAAAAGAAAGAGGGGATGAAAGCTGATAAACATAGAACCAACACATGGTTTGGCTTTATGACTGGATTTCTTGTAAAAATGTCATGCCTCTGGTGAGAATTTAAGTCTTTACAGGGCAGGGGATTTTTTTTCTGTTCTGCCTCTGTGCTCAGCATCCACTGCCAGAACAGTGTCCCAGAAAATAGCAGAGGTGACATTAAAAGGCTGCAGGACCACAGCAAGCTGTGCTCATTCCACTGCCCGGAAATATTATATTGAAGTCATGTCTGCTTGTATTCTGTGATCAGACAACTGACCACAGCAAGAGGCTGTGCTGTTATAGCATGGATGATTTTATGCTTTCAGTTACCTGGTTGTAATTCTGATACCTAAACATAGAAATCATTGTCCTTGGAGATGCTGTGTAGTAACCCAGAAGGCCTCTAACCCAGAGGAGCTGTGGCTGCCCCATCCTTGGCAGTGTCCAAGGCCAGGCTGGATGGAGCTTGGAGCACCCTGGGAGAGTGGAAGGTGTTCCTGTGGCAGGGAGGACCAGAATGAGATGGTTTTTAAAATCCCCTCCAATCAAAACAATTCTGATTCTATGAACAAATGAGAAAACACTTCTAGTCGTATGAGTTAATTCTCTAGAGTTCAAGTGAAGACATTCTTTACCTCCCCCACCCACTCTTACAAAATTATTGCTTAAAAATATAATTTCTGATTGTGGCTTCTGTCTGGAAACAAGCTGATCACAAAAGCAGAAGCAGCCACTAGTATTTTCTTCAGCTTTGCTGGAAGGAGAATGATCTGCTTTTATGTTGAACAAAATTTAAATTCCACCACTCTTTGGGGGCAAGGGTATTTTCAGATTTTAGATATGTAGACTTGATGAGAAATCTCAAAAAAATCCATCTTGACAAAGAATGGGATCTGGCCTTTGCATAGGGACAATTTTAAGAGAGGCAATGCTGCTGCTGCCAGTAAATAAAAGCCAGGAGGGAGGCAGGACCTTCACTGAAAAAAAACCACCATGAATAAAATGTACAAGGGTAAAGAGTGAGGGAGGTGAGATCACTGGTTTGCTTACTAAGCAGGGAAAGCAGATTGAAAATAAATGGTAAATTTCAGAAACTGCTGAGACCAAATATGGGGCCACAAATCGGTCTAAAAACTTAGTGAGAGCTCCTTTGAGCAAATATAGTCACAAATGGAAGAGGGGAGGTCAAAGTGTCCAAGAGAGACTTTATTTTACTAAGTGCTTATTCAGGCACAAATGAAGATAAATGTGAATGAAATATTGTTTAAAGGATATAATTGCTTAACAAGTGGTGAAAGGAAGGGATTTTAAATATGAATTTGTAGAAGTCTGAAGAGACACCAGAATGAAATTATATGCAGGCATTTACATTGTAGGCAGAGGATATAAACAGTCTCATAAATTACTTAGAGGTCTTATAAAGAAATTTACTGTGGAGGTGGTGATGCCCTGGCACAGGTTCCCCAGAGAAGCTGTGGCTGCCCCATCCCTGGAAGTGTCCAAGGCCAGGTTGGATGTGGCTTGGAGCAACCTGGGATAGTGGAAGCTGTCCCTGCTCATGGCAGAAGTTTGGAATGAGATGATCTGTAAGGTCTACATCAACCCAAAATCTTCCGTGATTCCATGGTTGTTTGATTTAACAAGAAGATAATTTTTTAGAGAGTTTTGCAGGCTGGGCTGCAGCTCATTCATTTCCACGGTGTCCACATTCTTTCTGTGATACAGAAAAGCACAGTTCACCAGAACAGCCAGAACTACTCCTGGTAGGATTTATCCCTGCACATCCCTGGATAAAGTGTTTGACTTCATTTGTCACCAAAAGAGATAAGAGAGAGTGGCACTTGCAGGTTGAAGGGACATCAGGGACAGCAGAGGTGGCTGTTCCCTCTCCCCTGCCAAGACTTGTCTCTGTATTCTTATTCCCTTGAGAGAGATATAATTCTGCTGACATTTCCTATAAGGAAATCCTTTCTCTTTGCTTTTTGCTGACAGCATCATGTCGAGGCAAATCAGAACAGATAATGCTTTGTGGCAGAAAGATGAAAAGAGAAAAAGGCTTTAATTAATGTTAAGATATTTCAGAGAAAATAAAAAGTGTGAGACTCGAGATGAAAACTCAGTATGTCTGTCATGGTGTGGTTTATGCCACGGTTCCACAATTCTTCTCTGATCTGGGATTTTGAGTCAGCCGGTCACAGGTTTCTCTGATGAGGATGATTTTTAATTGTCACCCTGGAGCAAATTCAGGATCTAGCAAGAATTCTGTCTCCAGTTAACCTGACTGCAAAGGAAGTGTACAGATCCTCGTTAGATGTTGATACAAGATTTCTGTGGTCATGCAGGTTTTTCTTTGAGTAGCTAGAGTCCAGTTTAAGACTTGAAGCCTAAAGACTACTATTTAGGCTAAAGTTTGTTTGTTTGTTTTGGTTTTTTTTTTTTTTTTTTAATTTTTGGTTTTCATCTCAAAACTTTGGCTATTTCCTTATACATGACAAAGGATTTTCAGCAGGGTTTGCATCTAGCCAGTTCTAACTTTAGTGGGGCCTTGTGAGAGTCTGTTCCACTGTGAACTAACTCGTTCATTGTCTGAGAATGCTTTTATTTCCTCCTACATTTTATTTTCCCTTTGCATATATCAGATATCCTTTTACCTTTATTTTGTTTTGCAAAGGTCGACAGAAAAACTCCTGTTACCTGCCTATCCCAGGTGATTTGAATAAGAATATTTAAGTGCTAAAATGAGGAGGAACAGAGAACTCAAGATCTTCTACAGCCAATCCTGAACACTCTTTCAAGCTAAACTAGAACTTGTGCTTCTTGAAAACCATCCTTCTTTCTGCTAATCATGTCTGGTTCCCTCCAACTGGGATATAAGCTCAATAATTTTGTTTTCCACAGTTGCTCCACCATCTGGTTCATTTGTACCATGAATTTACTGGTCTGATTGAAAGAACTTTGGGAAATTTGTTCCACACTGCACCTACCTTGAATAAGCTCCATGTAAGCCATTTTTTATTATGTTTACAGCTTCCTCTCCTAGCCAACCTGAAAGCTTTGCACATCAGAACAAGAGGCTGTGCTGTTTTGAACTATTAGTACATCTTTAAGGGGATATATCTTAAAAAAATTATACAGTTATGCACTTACAGCTGCTTCTGCAGTTCCCAGAGATTCACTTCACATTTTCACCCCAGGAAGATTCTGGAGTCAAAACTAACCACAAAATTTGATATCACTTGATTTATAACTCCCAAAATCACTGGGTTCTGCAATTATGATACAATAATTTTAAATGGCAAAGCCCAGAAATAAAAAAAAATTGGGATCAGGTCTCCTCTGTGTGCTCTGTCTGCTCACCCAGGTGACTTCTGTGTCTGTATCACAGTTGATGAATTGACAGAAGTCTCGAAGATAATAATTTCCTGTTATTTTTATTAAAATAGGTGGAAGAGTGGAAATGCTATTGAGCTGTTAGACTGAGCAGAGAGATTCCATGGTTTCCCTCCTAAACTGGAGCCTGTGAGAAGAGCTCAGCCCTCACAACAGGACCAGCAGAGCATGGTTCCTCTGCTTACACAACACACCACACCACACCACAAAACTGGTTTAGAGAGCTGCTCACAAACAGCCCAAACCCTAAATAGGGAAAAATTTCAGACATGAAATGGCAGAAAAGAAGAACCAACCCCCAGAAATCCACCGTGTTTATCTTTCATTAAAAGTCTCAGTCTTTTTAGCCAAACTTGTAATAGGAGCTGGACTTCAATCATTCTTGTGGGTTCCTCTCAGCTCAGGATATTCTAGGATTCTCTGATTTTGTGTGGATGATGAGAAAAACTGATGGCTGATGTTGAATTCTGGGGATCTGTGTCACCAAATCTCTCTAACTGAATATGGAAATGCAATGCTGCATTACTCTACTTTATGGCTGAAGGAGCCTAAAAATAGGATGAGTTGAGAGCAGAGAAGGTGACAAACATGGAAGACATCTCTGAAAGAAGAAAAAACAAAAATGTAATACCACCAGGGCTACCCAGGGGCTCTTCAAATTCATCTGACAAATAATCCTACATAAGGACAAGATATTATTGCCACACTGTGTAACATAAAGTCTCTTGCTAAGATTTGCACAACACACTGCCTGATCCTGGCAAAACGCTCTCCTACATGCCAGGAAATCAACATGTATTCACCAGTGACCATCAACAATATTTTTTCTTTCCCCAGCAGCACAATTAGAGGTTCATTATATTCTTTCCACTCCTCTAATGAAGCAACCAAAGAATTCTATCTAGTTACAGTAGGGCAGTTACATAAGCAGCTAAGTTAGGCAAAGTCCAATTCAGACTAAATTCCCAGTTTATTTATTTGACTTCAGAGCTCCCCCATGAGACATTTCCATGCCAAGAGTGCATCTCTTGGTATGACAAATGCTAGTCCATGCTGTTTTTTATATCCCTAGGATGCTGGCCTGTAAACATGTGTTTTCAGTGGAAGTTGAACATTTAAGGAGAATGCTACAGGGAAGAGATTTTGGCTATTCTTCCACATCTGCCCTGTGGAGCTGGGGAAATATTTGCAGGGTTAACTTCAGTAAAGACTGGGAGGCATTCAGATGGTGCAGGGATGGGAAATAGATAAATAAACTGTATAGAGAGATGCACAAATTGCATTTAACAGCTGAGCCAATGAATCAGCGTTGTTAGAATACATTTGATTTTCTGTGTGCACAGCAATTAAAGGAAATAGCTTGCAGGTGAATATAGAGGGGATAGATTCAGGTCTCTGCACAACAATGATGGCTGATATAATGAAGATCTAATGAGAACAAAATTGAGATTCAGAGTTACAGATGGTGTTCCTTTCCATCACTATCTGGGACATTATTTTCTTCAAGAATCTGTGATATCATTTTTCTGTAGTGCTTTAGAGCAGACCCAGCTGTCAGCAGGACTGGATATATAAAATGGCTGGGGAGTGTGTTAGGTGATTATACCATCCAATTTTAGCTGCCTAAAAGCTAAGAGCTTTTTCTAAGTCATCTGTCTGGTGTCCCTGTAGGTTTGGTGGAAATAAAGACACCAAAAGAAGACAGTAATTTCATCTACTCTAAGCACCCAACTCAAAGATTTAGGTCCTGAAAACTCTACAGAATTTTTGCTTTGGGGACTTTGAACTATCAGTCCATCCCAGATTTTTTCAATAGTGTGCCCGATCTGTTTTTTTTTTCTGCAAATAGTGCACAGAAATAGGCTGCTCAGGGAAGCAGTGGAGTCACCATCCATCGAAGTTTTCAAAAAATGTGTGGATGTGGCACTTGACAGAAGTCCGGGGGACATGGGATGGGTTAAAAGCTGGACTTGGTGACAATCTCAAAGGTATTTTCCAACCTTAACAATTATATTAATTGTTCAAGAGGATGAAGAAACTGGAGGTTTTTTCAGCTGTCCTCTCTGCCATCATTTATCTCAGAACATACGTAAGCAAAGCTTGGTGACTACACAGTTAGAACAAATTATTATATTCTAACTCAGGGCAATGGTGGGAGTATTTCCATGAGATGTCAGAGACAGGTTAAAAAATTTTAGTTTTATAAAAATGCAAATACAAACTCTGCATGGCTGCCTGTGTGTTTCTACAAAGCTCAATTCTTCCTTGGCCAAGTACCTCTTTTTCACAAAAGGTTTCCTTCTGGCCTGGTGTTGAGGAAGAACCAGCTTTCACTTTTGTGTGCAGCTGCAGCTGTCTAGAAACCTGTGGAGATGCTGAACTCAGCAGCTGTTCTGTGGTGGCAACGATCTTTACCTTCTTGTGGCTGCTGCTGCTTCCTGCTTTTCCGTGAGTCTTTTGGGCTCTGACAGGCTGCTGAAAGCTCGGAAGTGCAAAGATAAAGGTCTTGAACATCTCAGTCTACTTCATTTACCGGCTAGAGCTTCATTTTGGCTCTTTGTGCCCGATGGGAGGCTGTGGGTCTCAACCATGTGCTGTGCACAGTCTGAATGGTATCTCTGTATTGGCTCTTGTTGGCTCAGCTGGTGGGGAGCCCATGTTTGGATCAGCCTGGAAAGCTGCTGTTGCTTCCTTTCTGGGATGGCAGGCATCAGTTTCTGACATTTTTAAATTCCTTACAGTGATGTCTCAGTGGATGTCAAATGCAGCGCTGCCACATCTGCAGCCTTTTCTGCCTCTCTCCTCATCTGTGTACGTTCTCAATGTGGTGTTTTGGGTTCCTATCAGGGCTCTGCCTCCCCCTCCTCCCCTTTAGAGCTGTGAAAACATTTTTGCTGCTCAAGCCATAGCAGCAGATGGTTCTTTACTTTCATCATCATTGTTGCAGTGTGTCCCTTTCCCAGATTCTGGAACTGTCACTTTCACACATCCTGTCCCCAACATTTGTTAGGATACAAAACCAGTGGCAGGTCTGAAAACTGTTCATGTCCTACCCATGCAGAGATCACTGCCAAGCTCAGTGCAAATCCTGGTAGGGTTTGTGTGTGCTCCAAAACCTGTGAAGTCCAACATTCTAGTCGTTAGTGTGTGGGAAAATAATGCAGAATTCAATTGTATGTTCTTTTTTTTTTTTTTTACATGATCATCTCATAGCACAGGGATACCAATACATATTATTTTCCTGGTTTTCATTTCTTTCTGCTCTGCCCCCAGCCTGACCTTGTGCACAGCCACTGATGCTTCAAGGTCTACATGATGGAGCAGTGACTTAGCCTGGGGCCTCAAACCCTTCAGATGGACACCTGCAGGACAGCCACATCGAGCTGTACCTGCTCTGGCTAGGCTGATTCATGGCCACTGACATTTTGGGGTGTTCTGCTCCCACGTGGACTCATCCACAGGTCACTGTCCCTCCATCTCAAGCTCACACTGGAGCTCCAGCTGTCCAGGGAAGCAGCCCAGGAGCAGCAGTGACTCTCTGGCCATCTGCCAGGGCAGGCATATCCCTGCTGTTGTTATCAGAGCATCCCCAGCCCATTCAGATGAGAAGCAGAGCAGCAACACAGCGAGCAGTGGAAGAAAAGAGCAGCCACTAACAAGCACTGGGCTCGGAAAGACAGGCAAACGAGTCCCATGACAAGCACAGGAGCTGTCAATTACAGCTAAACAGCAATAACAGCTCGAACAGCATATGCCAATCAAGTCTGCTGCTATCTGGAACCCTCCAAGTCCTGTGCTGGGTGCCAAAAAAGGGCTGCTGTAGATTAACCCCAGGCAGCGACGCAGCCCTGCACAGCCACTCGCTCATTCCCTGCAGTAGGGATGGGGAAAAGAATTGGATGAAAAGTGGAAAACTCATAGGTTGACACAAAGGCAGTTTAATAGGTAAAGCAAAAGCAAATGCATGCAAAGGAAACTAAGGAATTAATTCACTGCTTCCCCTGGGTAGGCAGGTGTTCAGCCATCCCCAGCAAAGCCAGGCTCCATCACACATAGCAGAGACTTGGAAGACAAACTCCATCACTCCAAACGTGTCCCCCATCCTGCCTGTCCCCTGAATTTATAGTCAAACGTGGTGCAGTGCAGTCTGGAAAATCCCTGGAGTCACTCAGGGTCAGCTGTCCTGGCTGTGTTCCCTCCCAAGTCCTGGTGCACCCCCAGCCCACTCACTAGTGGGGTGAGGAGTAGAAAAAGCCTTGACTCTGCAAGCTCTGCACAAAAACAAAATAAAAACCCCTAACCCAGCTCCATACTACCTACCTAAAAAAGTTAACCCTACCCCAGCCCAAAGCAGCACAGCTGTCCAGATTCTGATCTTCCCACAGCAGAACTGTCCTTCCCGAGGAGCTGGGCACTCAGCAGGCAGGAGAAAATCTCAGCTGCACTCCACTAATTTTAAGATGATTAATGGCCTGTGAACATGAGTTACAGAGATTCAGCAACCTGCTAAAATCTTGTGCAACTCAGGGGAACCCCCTCAAGGGTTTAAGACACTGCCATAACAGTTCTTTCCCAGGGAGGAATTTTTACTCTCCCTTGTCCCATTCAGTGATTCTTTATTTCTGGTTCTGGGCTCCAGCCCACCACGTGAAGGGGGTTGGCATCATCTGTATCTTCCCCCCTGGAAAGGTTTTCCCCTCTGCAGCTCCCTAATACCAATTATAGCTGCATCAAGTCTGATTTAGCTCTCAGCCTCGCTGTTCTACTTCTTTCGGGGCAATGAGCACTGCAATTTGTGAGGAAATAGCTGCCGTATGGAGAAGTAACATTTATTTAGAATAAAGACCCTTCAGATAAAGCAGATGCTTAAGAGCCTCAGCAAAGTGAACTGTTAAGCAGAGCTACCTTCCTTGGCAGGTTTCATCATCAATCCCTGGTGATGAAAAAAACCCCCTCCATCAGATTAACCCACATTGTTGCTTTTTCCCTTTAACATCCTCCCCTTTAAAACAGATTTTCAGCTATGTATTTTTTTAATTCCTTTTCTGGCTGCTAATTTCAGTTGCTCAGGAGGGGCAACTACCAGGAATTCAACTTCTCAACTTTTTTTGACTTTTAAAAATTCATTTTCATTATGTGCTGTTTCCTTCCTGGTACCATAGGGATGGTGGTCTAATTTCAGTGCTTTCAATTTAAAAATACATCCAAAATTTAGATTTAGAAAACACTCAGGTCAAAAGCAGGCAGGTTTTTCTAGAATATGTATGTGCTTTTCAAGGGGGGCAGGAATAAATCCAATCCCGTTAAAACTGAGTACTTTTTACCTGTCTTAAATACTGACTTGTTCCTTGTTGCCCTGTGTGAAGAGAGAGAATTTGCTTTTTGTCTGCTGTTTTGAGTAGCTGGAGAGTCTGGTAATACTGTTATCCTGAAAAAAAAACCAGATTTATTCCTGATTTGCACCAAGTTAACAGAGACCAGAATCAAGCTCCAAGTCCCCAGTGCTGGGAAAAAAAAGCTAAAAATTGAGCTTTGCATGGGAAAATAAGTGTTTAAGGGTTTTATCCACCAGCTCAGGAAAAAGCAGGGGGTGGAAATGTTGAATGTGGCGAGCTCCCTGCAGACCATTTCCAACACTGGGAGACCCTCTGGAGGAGGAACAAGCTGTCATATGCAATTATTTACTCTGCTATTTGAGGAACAAACCACACACATTTTTCTGCCATAGCAACTGAAGCAGCACTTGGGTGTTTGCAATGTGTACCCAAATTCTATGAATCATCATTAAAATAATCATCTTTGTGACCAGTGGACTCTAGCAAGTGACTCATTAAGAGAACTACTGGAAAATAATTAGCACACAAACCTGTTTTTATGACTGCAGCTCCACAGAGGTCTCGTTCTTGTTGAGGTTTGGTTTAACTCCAGGAGAATTTTGCCTTCCATGTAGAACACTTGTTTCAATCAAGGTAATTACCTGAGCAGTACAGTTTTGTGTACAGTGTTTCCATTAAACCATCCTATTTATCATTAGAGTAAATGGAACAGTTAGAATCAGTTTTGGAGCAGCTCTTGGCAGCGGTCCAGGCCAGGTTTTTTCTTTTTTAATGTCTATGCTGTCTTCAGCTTGAGCTTCTAAAATTGTATCTCTGTAAAAACCTCATTACCAAATGCTTCAGGTGAAGAACTTGCTGCCTCAGGTGCTCAGCAGGTTCTTTGAGGTCACAGCCATCTGTGACTTACTATGGAATTCTTTTGGAAAGGAGCCCCTGCCTGTTCCTGTGTCTTGGTGCAGCTGACATACACAGGAATGGATCGAAGTACTGCTTGGTTGTGTGTACAAATGCCAGTTTTGGCAAAAGCTCCTTTTCTTCTGCCACATTTCAAATATTTTCTTTATCTGGATCCGTTAGTAACTTCTGAGCGTGGTGCTTTCCAGGGCTTGCTTAAGAAATATTTCTTGTTTCCAGGAGGGATTTATTTTTGAGGAATTGGAAAACTCCTTGTATCTTCTGTGCAATGGAAAATCAAAGACAGGAGCAGGATTCAATTAATGGAGTGTGTTTAGTGGGCTATTGTAAGGTAACTCCAGAAGAGTCTGCCTTTCCCTTTGTGCAAGGTTTTAACTGCCAGCCCCAAATCAATGTTGTGTCCCTTGCCCTTGAGCAACTGGGGCAGTTTCAGAGCACCACTAACTATAAAGAGAGCTCAGATGACAAACAGTTACTCCTGTGGGCATCTAGTACCAGTTGAGCTGTCTTCATTATCTCTTTTCTGGCTACTAGATGCTTCAGGAGGGCTTCTTTCTCTTGTGTGTCCTGGGAGATGTGTGCCAGCACAGTATCAGTGTTTTCAATATCTTATTACAACTCAAAACCACAAACTCACAGAAGGGTTTAGATTAACAAAGACTTTCAAGATCATCTCATTCCAGCCGTCTACCATAGACGAGAACATCTCCTATTGAACTAAGCTGCTCCAAATCCCACGCAAACCATCCTCAAACACAGCCAAAAATACCATCCATGCTTTCTCTAGTTAGCACACACTGAAAAACTTTGGCCTTAAGGCTGTGGAGAAACTTTTGTTGTCATGCTGAGTGAAAGGTTCACTCCCAAGATCCCCCTGTTCAGGTATGTAAATTGTTACTACAAAGTTCTCAGTTCTCTTTGTTACTATTGGTTACTTTTCACGGCAGAAATTATAATATTCTTAATAGCTTTTTCTCACTGGATCTCTCCCTCAAACCCTGCCTTAACCCCCCCCTCCCTGCACCCAGGTGTATAAATATCCCTGCTCTATCCCAGACCCTGCTTTTTTTCTTTTTCATTCTTTGTACAGCATGTGCCTTCCTGTTTTTTTAACCTCATTAAAGTTATTTTTCAAAAAAGCACTTCTTCTCTTAAAGTTGACAGAGCTGCTTCTGTGGAAAACCACAGGTCAGGCTTAGATGGGGGGGTTTCAGCCATGCTCACTGTAAAGACTTTTTTCCTAGTATATAATCTAAATCTACTCTCTGTCTGCTTAAGTTCACTCCCTCTTTTTCTATCACCACTTACCTTTAGAAAAAAACTCCAGCTCTTCCACAGGCACTGGAAAGAGCTCTGAGGTCTCCCTGGAGCCTTTTCTTCTCCAGGCTGACCATCCCCAGCTCTCCCAGCCTCTCTCATACCAGAAGTGCTCCAGCTCCCGGATCATCTTCATGGCATCCTGTGGATTTTCTCCAGCAGGTCCTTCTTGTGTTGAGAGCCCCAGAGCTGGGTGCAGTGCTTCAGGTGGGACATGATGACTCCAGATCTTTGCATTTGGGCTGCTGGATCACAACCATACAGGTGCCTTCCTTTGGACACCAGGAGCTCGATGCCTCCTTCCCTCATGTGGGATTTCTCCCTGGCTCTCTCTGTTACTGGACTGAGTGTTCTATTTTTTCATTTCATATGGTTTTCATGGTACAGTGCTGATTTTTTCAAGGATAAATATCTTCTCTGTGTTCAGGAGCAGTTCTTGGGTACAGCATGAGCAGCCCACCTTCATAGTACTGCCTTGGAGTTAGTTCAGTTGCTGTGGTCTGCACACAAAATTCCTTTCATGTAAGATAAAAAAGTATGCCTGTTACCTGCAATGAATTTGTGCAGGCTCAAAACCATTCAGTTACACTCAGTATATTTGATACTGGTGAAAGAAGTGACATAAATGCCTGGAAAATGCAAATTCTTATTTCAGCTGTACTTCTAGAATACTAGGGAGCTGAAGAATGTCTCTTATAAGATACTAATTATTAGACTAATGAGCTAGATGGTCTTATTCTTTTGAAACACTCCCAGATTTGCCCTAAACCAGGACAAATATCCATCTTTGAAGAGATTTATAGACTAGGAATTGTCCAACTGTTCTACTTAAAGATCTGTTCCATGAACTGACCACATTTGTGGTAATGAATGGAACTGAGTGTGTTGATGAAATAATGAAGCAGTTAAGTACTTAATGCAGACATGATGTAAGATAATAACCCCAGGAAGAGCAAATGATGTACGAATGATACAAATGATCAATTTTTCTCAGATTTAAGCTGCCATTAATTAAGACCTATTAATTTGGATCTCAAATTGCTCCATTCAGGCACCTCTGCGCAGTGGAACTGCTCTAATCTACCAAACTTCCTTGAAAGACTTTTGTGACTGATAAACCTGGTGTTAAATTGAGCCACTCAAGGGGCTGGAAGAGTTCTTTCTTGGTGAAAGATCTGGAGTATCTAGAGCCAAAATATATATTTTAGAGATTATAAAACTATACTCTATAAAAAAACAGTTGATATCAACAAAAGACCACGTCCATCCAGACAACCAGTAGGGTTGAGAGCCTCCTTGAGATTTCTTATGGTGGCCACTTGAATAATGGGAAGGGCAGAGAGAGTGAAATTTTTTTTTTACAATTATTTCTTTTTTTTTCAGCATGAACAACAAAAAATATTGTTGCATGAACATCTATCGATGTGTGGTTTTTTTGTTCTTACTCCACTTAATGTTCTCTTAAGTCCTGGGAAATTTGACCAAGTTGTGTTTCCAGGCAAAAATTGAAATTTTTTATTTTCTGTCATTTTCCAGTTATTGCCACTTCTGTAAATTATCATGTTGCTAAACTTATTATTTGGGGCCATCCTAAAAGCGCATTTATTGGCAGATAATATTTTCAACCAGAAGCATTCCTTCATTCTGATTACTGCACTAAAGCTCAAGGAGAAGAGTCATCTCACAAATGGACAGTAAGTAGTGGTATCAATCACTGCAGAAATCAAACTGTGTTTTATGAAATATAGACCTATTGCAGTGATGCAGGAGATAACCTGAGCTATAATGAAGTGTGAGATACCAGGACTAGAATAGGCTGAGAGACTGAAAACATAAACTTTCAGGAGCTGATGTCTTTCCCAAATCGTGTCCTGAAGGAGACACTGGATTTTATGTCTCAGAATATGTCCAAACTGAACAATTCTGTGCAGCAGAGATAAAAACACAGTTTCCCAATACAGGAAATTTATCCCCCAGGAGCTCAAAGCTAACATAAGAGTTGGTAGCTCGTTGTTTCTAAGCTGCACCTTTTTGTAGAGGATGCAAATAAATATTTGTAGAGGCACTTTTATTTGGAAGAGGTGATAAAATTTACTTTATACTGCGGCTGCAAAATGCTGTTAACCAGCAGCCTGAGATTGAAAAAAACCCCCAAATTTCAATTATGGGTTTAGATTTCAGATGGTCAGCAGATATTGGAATGATGCTGCACAAGAAGTCAGTGGCCAAATATTATGTTTCTGTTTGTAAGCAAGAGATAAATCAAAATAGTGAGCTCAGTATTTCAAAATTGAAACTCAGTAGTAGATTACTCTATTCAATAGTGAAAGATTGTGTTGACCTTAAAGAGTGAAAGATTGTCTTGACCTTAAAATTAGTAATTTCTTTTGGTTAACTCAACATTTGTTCAAAGACAAACATTTTTAGTCACAAATATTCTTCCCACATAACTATAACTTGAACTAAATGTAATTTGTTCTGGGGTCAGGGGATCCAATTGCTTTATAGGCAGCCAGGTTCTGTTCCTGGAAAATTATATTAAAAAAAAAAAAGGAAAATAAGTTGGAGCTTCAATTCAGCTTTTTATTGTCTTCTACACTTGTCATTTCTGCCGCACTCAGTGTTTCAAGCATAAGCTGAGTGAAATCCACAACTTATTTCAAGCAGCAAAGCAGCAATATTTTGTTTCATAATGTTTATGTTCTGATTTATGCTGATGCCATACTGTTACACTCAGTTGCATATCCAATTCCACTCTTTATGTTACTTCTGTGATTTACAATGTTGGCATCTGAAGATGTAAATTTTGGACTCCTGCTCATCTGTCCTGAGATGGATTCTGCTCATGGTGATGCCTCTGCCTTTGATGAAAATCTCCAAAAATTTTTGTCACATAAAGTCCATGAATTAAATGCTATGAGATTACCAGCTGGAAGTTGTTGACAGAGAACTTGTAAACAGCAATAAGGAAGAAAAGGTTGCTTTTGGAACAGCAAAATCATTTATTAGATTATTGTCCTTGTTAGTATTTTGTTCTATTATTTGAAGCCAAAATCTTCCTAGAATCATAGAACCATTTTGTTTGGAAGGAACATTAAAGATCCTCTACTTCCAAACATGAACATCAAAATCATGAGCACCTTTATTCAAATTTATACCTGCTATGATTTAGCTCTTAAGAAATTAGGTATTTAGTCAAAGTTCTCTGTCTGGGATCTCTTTATGCTCAGCAAAAAGAGAAACATACTTCCACATCCAGACCCATGTACATCAGGAACTTTAGGGAAGGATTCAGTCCCCAGATTAAATAATTGCAGTTTAGGTTTCCACATCTGAGTGATGACAAACCAAGTGTCTGAAATCTCACTATAAACAATGTGCATAGTGTTAGTGCAGTTAACAAAATAGGAGGAACTGTTCTGCTGACCAGGAAATTGGTGAATTGTTCAGTTCCCCGAAAATGGACATCGGTGCCTTTCAGGTGCCCTGTGGTGACAACTGGGCTGGGAAATATGACACAATCAGAGGAGATCACACTCTTTTGAAGGCTGTGTGGAACAGCCTGTAGTGGCTGGAACACCAGTAAGTTCCCGTGGTTGGGGAGCTAAACGTGCCACAGACCCCTCTGGAGTGAAATCAGGTTTGTAACCCAATGCACATGAAAACATCTCAATTTAGGCCTTTCCCCCAGAGCTGATTCTCCTCCTGGTTTATGACTGCATGAATTGTGCTCTGAAGATGCTCCATTCCTTGCCTCAGCTAAGACATAGATGACTATCTTAGATTACATGGCTAATTTTTAGATAGCTGAGATTAGGTGACATAAATTTCTCCTTCCCTTTAGGGCTTAAGGGAAAAACTTTACTTTGAGTGCTGGAAAGACTGTAGAGCTATTACATTTTATGAGCCAGGCACTAAGCAAGGAAATGTGATGTACCCTTAATAGCAGTTTATATTTGCGTGTTTAAAAGCCTGAAAAGCCTGGTTGTAGTTTCCCAACTTTTTGTGTGACCGGTGCACAAACAGGCAGAGGAAAGAAATCATATTATGTGATTTTCATGCTCAGGGAAGGAGACAGCAGTTCAGTATGTCTTGAAATAAAGTGGTTTCGTGAAACGTGACTTGGATAGGAATTGTGACATTCATAACACACAAAGTGATAGAAAGGTTAGAGCTGATCCTGCTGAAATTTCAACTCCAGCCCTATCACTGTGCTGAAGACCTTCTCTGTGTTCATAGAATCGTAGAATCGCACAATAATTTGGGCTGGATGGGATCCTAAAGATCACCCTGTTCCAATCCCCTGCTGTGGGCAGGGACACCTTCCTCCAGACCAGGTTGTTCCAAGCTCCATTCAGCCTGGCCTTGGACACTTCCTTTGATAGGGAGTCCACAATCTCCCTGGGCAACCTGGGTAAGTGCCAGGGCCTTACCACTCTCACAATAAAGATATTTTACATAATATCTAATCTGAATGGCTGAAGGCTCATATCCTTTCTAAATCTGCTGGTTGCTCCAATGACCTTTGACCTGCAATAGCTTTATTTTGACAAGGTGATTATGTCTAATTCAAAATTCACTGAAGTCTTTCCGTCAAACACTTAGGACCATGGAGTAAGTGCAGGGTGATCAGTTCCACCATACGTGCTGCATTGGTGCTATTTCCATGGCTTCTGGTGGCTTTTTTTCAAAGTTAAAAATCTTCCAAGAATTGCCTCAATAAGTGAAAATGATGGTGGCAGAGACCCTCAAGATTCTTCCGACACTTTCATTAAGGGTGAGTTTGGTTTCATTAAGGGTATCCATTTGCAGAACCGAAGACATCAAGCTCCATTTGACTTTGGGAGCAGTGGAGTTGTCTGTGATTGGACCACAGAGATTTACATTAAATTTCTTATGATTCCTCATTTGGCTCGGTGGCCAACTGCAGCCCCCTGTAAATGTGCTTGTTTGTTCTTTTTATTGCAGCCATCTCCTGCAGACACGAAAATGGCTGTTATCAAACACCCCATTGTATTCTTGCTGGCCAGATGGCTAAAGGGGCATTACTGCTCGCTCCCCATAAACTCTATGCTTTGCTGCAGGCATTAACAAGGCAATATATTTTTTAGGAACCATTAAATACTTGAGATTTAGGTAGTAGCAGGTATTGCAGTTGTGGGCTTAAAGATGCTTTTAAAGTCCTCCGCTTTGTCCTTAAAACTCAGCTTAAATGAGGCTGCCTCGGGAGACAAATTAAAATAAAAATAACCCTCCAAACGCAAAGTTTGGTGGTGCTCCTGAGATTAGCTCCTGTTAGGCATGGAATTGTGCAAGTTGTGAAATGCCTTTGAGCTTTCCTTGTGAGATGCAGATCCAAAATTTCCACGGGCACAGAAGTGATGGCTCTTTTGAAATTGTTATCTTTCTTCCTCCACCCCTGCATTTACTCCTAATGCCTCAGAAGGGAGCACTCGGAGCCCAGAAAATCCAATTATTGAAACAAAGCAAAGAAACCTCTGACCCTGTCATATTTCTTGTGAGAGAGGCCAGGCTGCCAAAAGTTTACTGAATGTTTTCTCCATCACCTACTCTGTGCTGGGTAATAACAGAAGAGGACTCAGTGCTTGTAAAACTAAACTGTTCTGTAGTTAGAGAGCCATTTATAGCTGCACGTCCCAGACCTTTCCACTTGTACTATCAGCTCCAAAGTCTTCTTCCCTTTCCCTCCTCCATTATTTTGTCTTTCCAAGTGGTACTGTGTTTCTCCATTGGTTTTTTTCCATGAGTTGTAAGGTCACCACCTTAGAGTGTCCACCTCCAAAGAGCCTACCTGATTTAATGTACGTAGGAGACCAGATTTCCAAGGAAAATGCTGCAAAATATGAAGACTTCATAGAATAATAAAATAATTTAGGTTGGAAAAGACATCCAAGATCATCAAGTCCAACTTTGACTGAATGGCATCATGCCCATAGTATTGTGAAATGCCACATCTCCTCAGTTTTTGAACACTTCCAGGGATGGTGACTCCACCCCTTCTCTGGAGCCTGACCCAATGCTTAATCACTCCTTAAGAAAAGGTATTTTTTTTGTTCTGGGTGTTAGTGTCTGGGTTTCCCACTCATAACATCACTCTGAGGAAAATAACATTATCCCCATTGGACCAAAGACACACTGTGGCAATTAAATCTTTATGACATCCAGTGCTTTCTACACATGCCTGTGAATGAGCCTTGCGTTTGTTTCCAAAACCTGTAAAGACTGTTCCAAGTCCATCAAGCTGTCAGGAAACTACTTCTTTCCTTGCAACCATGAGGTCAATGATGCTTTTCCTGACTGATTTTTGGGTTTCTGGAAAGCAGTTTTTTATCTTCTTGCAAACGTCTCAGCCTTGTAGGGAGATGTCTGCAAAATAACCACGGAGCCACCTTGTTCTTCTTTTCTAATCCATTTTGATTCACAACTGGATGATGGCAGTTAGGGTACTGATGACTGAATTTGGACAAGCCAGGGATATTCTTTCCTCACCTCTATAGATATTAGGAAGAAATTCTTTACTGTGAGGATGGTGAGGTACTGGAAAGGTTACCCAGAGAAGGTGTGGATGCCCCATCCCTGGAAGTGTTCAAGGCCAGGCTGGATGGGGCTTTGAGCAGCCTGGTCTAGGGGAAGGTGTCCCTGCCCATGGTAGGGGTTTAAATGAGAAGATCTTAAGATCCCTTCCAATCCAAACCATTCCATGAGTCTGTGATCCTGCTGCACCCACCTTTTGTGTCTTGTATGTTAAGTTGCTTGGGGAAGGGCTTGCACATTGTCTTGGTTTCTACAGGAATAGGGACCACGATTAGTGATGGGGTGTTGACACAGGATAATGCTAAAAATGTCAGTCAGAATGAATTTCTGATGCTGTGGCTCCACCCCCCTGCTCTGTTACCTTTTGCAGACCATCAGGACTCTTCCATTCAGGCCTGGGTGGACATGAGATCTGGTATTTTCCAACTGGAGAAGAATAAAGTGAGTCCAGGGGTTTGTTCATCATCCTGTGCCCTGAGTGGCCTGGTCTCAGGTCGCTAACAGACATCTTGGGCATTCTTCATCTCCTGTAGGCTCTGTTGGGATTCTTGCACTGCCTTGCATTGGAGTAATGAGGGGAAAAAGTAAAGATTTGGGACAACATTAATCAGAAAAGCCAAAAAGAAACTGGCTTTGTCCAGTCCATAATCTGCTGCCCCTGATGATGGCTTTCCTTCCCTCCTTGCCTAATTTTCAACAGTTTCAGTGTAGTTTCTTTGCTTATATGGAGGTGCTATCATCAAGCAACCAAAAAAACCCTGAACTGTTCTTCAAATCCTCCTGAAGATTCTCTTTTTCACCTAGACCTACAGAAAATGTCCAGCAGTCAGACAGCTGATTGAGGGCACTTCTTATCATATTTGTGTCTGCATTTTCACTCTTCTTGTGTTTGGCGTAGGCACTGAGGCAGATTTTTGGTTTTCTGCATCCCGGACAGCACGCCAAGCAAAGAGAAGTTTCCATATTTACTTTTTTGACATAATAAATCAATTGCAGGAATTAGATTACACAGAGATACCAACATCTGCTGTGCCTCCCCTGGCCCGACTCGCATTTTATGCATGTCCATCTAGACAGGAAATATTTGCAAAGCAAACTTGAAAGCTTCATGGTCACCATAAGCACTGCCACGGAATGTGTGTTGACCAAATGCACAATGAAATAAGTAAATTTACAAAATTCAAGGCCATTATTGGTTTCTGAAAAGTCTGCCAGAAACTATTAGTCTATGTTTGGATCAAATCCTTTTGAGTTGCAAAGAAATGTGAAAAAAATCAAAAGCTGATAAATGCAGTTTGCAGATATGAAGAAGTTAAGTCCTTTGAATAAATTACTCAAGAAATACTTTGCTTGGCCTTTTACCACAATTGTAGCGGTAGAAACAAGAAAATTTGCAGGCAAATAAGATATAGTCATTCTAGTTCAAGATTATGCAAGTTCAAAATTATTTTTCTTTCTAAAATCAAATTAGTGCTTGGGTTTTGATAGCTTCTATTGTCTTTGCTTCTCAGTATGCCATTGATTTCACCTTATTTCCTTGATATGAATATTTTCTATTCACTCAGGCAACTCAATCAATATGTGCATTTTGGTCTTGGAGGTTTTTTGAGCCTTGACAACAGCAGGAAGGTCAAGTCAGAGCATCAGGGCTTTAGAGAAGAGCAATAATTATTGTCTGTAAAGCTTAGAGTTCATTTTCATACAGTGGATCTGTTTTCACACTGCTTAATGATTTCTCAGTTCCATTATCTATTTCATCTTGTATATGTTGTTACAGTGGTGATGTTGCTTTTGCCTGATGATGTTTTAATATAGATTTTTTTTTTCTTTCAAGCTGTTGCTAATTTCCAGACTTGTGCATCTCTTTAGTCCAAACCTTAATGAGTCAATATTTTCACAGTCCTATAAATTTTTCTGTCTGCTCTCAGAAATGTTTCTGTCTGCAGAGCTGGCATTGACTGAAGGTGGCTTCGAGCCTCATACACAAAACAGCATTTTTGTGAATTCTGACCCCATGAGCCTCCAGACCTCATGGAAACATCTTGTTAATTGTCTTTCTTGGAGGCTGTTACTGTGAGTGGTTCAGCTTCACCCCTTGGTTTTTCCTGTTCAACACAAATGGTGACTCTGAGGCTTTGGCTGCACTGCTGATGTAATTCTGGGCTTTATCTGTCTGCCCTAAGTTATCTTCAGAGAAGATAGTACTTTTCATAATGAAGAAATATGCCTTTATTTTGTTATCTCATTCCACTGGAAGTTTTTCTGGGGCAGAATGGGAAGGGAACAAAAAAAAAAGGGGAAAAAAAAAAAGAAAAAGAGCACTAAGGGAAATGATTTAACTTGGGCATCCACCTCTAGTCCTGACCCCGAGCTAGCTCAGCCCTTGCCAACTGCGTGGAGCTGCACTGAATGAGAGAGATAAACCTTTCCCACCTCTGATCTCCCTCACAGATGTACTTCAGACCTTAAAAAACTCACTTCATCACTGTTGCAAATAGCACGGCTATATTTCATTCTAAGGCTTTCCCAGACGACCCTGTGCTTAGACAGGCTCCACTGTGAATATTTCAGCCAGGTATCATTTATTTATCAATCTCCATGCAGAGATTTTCATCGAAAGTAATTGTGATGTGAGAAGAGAGTAATTCCAAGCAAGGCTGAAAAACTGATGTTCTCTGTTTTGTGTAGAATCAGTTTGCTATTCAAAGGTGGCAGGTCCAGGGGTATGTGATAAACTGTTTCAACACAGGAAAATGCTGTGAAATGACAGAATATAGTTAAACCTTCAAAACAGATATTCCCTACTAAACCGGAAGATTTTTTTTCCAATAAATTATTTTTTCTGTGCTGTAGTGACAGCAGAGTGCAGAGAGAAAGCAATAGTAGAAAAGGTGTTCATAATTAATTTCAAACATTTGTCTCCATATAAAGAAACCTTGCTAGAATTGACACTTTCCTTAATTTTCAGATGTTTTTGAAATAAATGAAGCTGTTTCACATGAGAAATCATGGAATCACGGAATAGTTTGGGTTGGAAGGGACCTGAAGGATCGTTGAAGTTCCACTCTGCTGTTCCACCAGAGTTAAAGGTCAAAGACTTGCCTAAACACCTTTGGCTGTAATGATCAGATCTCCCTGAGATAGGAAAGCTCCACACAGAGATCTCTTGAAATTTCCACACTTTGGGCAGCACTCGATGCTGTGCTGGTGCAGTCAAAGTTGGCCTTATTGTGGGATTTGAAGCTGAAACAACCAAACTGAGGACACTCCACATCCCACTCTGTGATGCTCCAGTCTTTGCCCCAGCTGAATTGGTCTAAAACCATCCTGACTGCCAGAGCTGTGAGATCCACATGCAAAGTGCCCCTTGCAGGATGACTCTGTAGAAGAACAGGCCAATATTCTTCTCTCTGCTCCTGGAGAAATTTTTAAATGGCTGCTGGAGCAATTTCTGAAACCTGATATTCCATAAATACTTTTAGTGACAGGGACTCATGAATTACCATTCAGTTTAACAGGAGAAGGTTGTAAATAGGTTCAGGTCAAATCAAAAAGAAGTATTTAATTTCAATTTAATCAGCAAAATGTTTATACCTGACAATGGAGATGGTTTTTATATTAAAAAATAAAGAATAATAAAATGAACAATTATGAATTGCACTTTTCAGGATTTCTGATTTTAAACCAATATTGGTTGTGTTTTAAGTCCCACACGGAGGCAGAAAAAAACATAAAAACCACTCAGTACTGCAGAAATCTCATTTTTTTATCCCTTCCAGTTATAAATCTTACTATCCACCGATAGTTTCATAGTATATAAACATTTTTCTCACTTATGGACTGCTTGCCTGTCTTCAGTGGATTATTTACTTACAGTCAACTTAATAACTCTCAGTCTGTAAAAAAAAAGTAGAAAATAATGAGTAAAATCTTAATTTTTTTTCCACCCGTGGTTGCCAACAGCTTTGTCAAAAGATAACATTTTTTGTTGTGAGGTGCCTGAATGACGCATGAGGTGGCCATTAGTGGTAATTATGACCTGGCATCTGTTTTGTGAGCTGTTATTTTTCTAATCCTCCACGGAAGCTCCTTCAGTCAAGGTCAAATTCCTTGAATGTTTTCATCTTCAAGGAGCATGGACAACGTGCCTCCTCTGCTCCCTGACAATTGATGTTGTCACTTTTCTGAGCAACCTTCCTGCAATGTGGGCGTGTGGTGGAAGGAAACAACCACAAAGAAAAGAACTTTAACATTCAGAGGAGAACAACATGTCAAAATTCCTTAAACTGTGATAAATGTACCAAAATCATCCAGCTCTTTGCAAACAGGGGTGAGTGATGGTGATTTATTGCTGTGGAGATTTTTCTTGAACTGGTGGTTCTTGCAGAAGAAAGAAAGGTCACTGAGTAGGGGTGTGTGGAGTTTCTCTTGTTCTCTGCAGTCTGCTGTTCCCTTTGAAGGAGATTGTGCCAGATTAGAGTCCTGATCTGGGGGAGCACCGTTAATCATCTTTATTGTCCTAACCTAAAGAAAAGGGACACACACACACGCACAAATCTTAACAAGCTCCGTATTTGTGAACCCTTTGACACTACCACATAAATAAAGCCAGTAATTCATAGATGAGAAGAGCAAATCCCAACAGGAGAAAGAAAAGCTGATCCTTAAACTGAGCAAGAAAAAAATGAATCAAAGAAGCTGAATGGGAAAAAAAAAAGCAGTGATTTGCACTGTGTCAAAGAAACTGGGCAATTTTTATGGGTAATTATCAGCAGTGCTAGTCCTCCAAAAAAAGGAAAAAAACGACCATGGAAATTTTACATGAGTAGGAAAATGGGAAAACATATTATCCAGAAATTACTGTCTCTTTTCTATAGGAAATAGCACAGCAAGCTTTGCTTTTCCACTGCTCACTTTAGAAAATTCTTATCTGCACCAAGCAGTGGGAAAAAAACCTTGTTAAGGTCTGGGACTCAGACTTTATTCCACAAAGAACTCCACAGAAAATCTTTCCATCCTCAGGTGCTGCAGAAATTAAATACAATGACCATCAAAACACCATAGGTCTGTCCAGCCTCTTGTTTCAGAATTGACAGGTTAGTAACAAGAAAAGTTAAATGACCAGAAAAATGTGGTTTTCCTGAGAAAACTCACTTTCCAGTAATTTCCAAATTCCTAAGCAAGAGGTAACCTCATGTAGAGGCTTCAGTGAGAATTTAGTGCAGTTTCCTTTGCTGCCATCCTAGTGACAAATGAAAAGATAGTCCTGGCTCAAAGAGAGGGAGAGGGAGAGATTTAGCAGATGTCTTTCTGGAGGCTGGGAGGGGTGGGTGGTGGGAATCTATAAACCTCTGGCTGAGACCTGAGTACACGAATCTTGTTAAATTTAAAGCTATGTGACCGGCCAGAGATTTGAGGTTATTTGGAGAAAGAAGCACTGTGTGAGTTCGAGTCGCACAAACAAATAAGTACCAAGAAATTATAAATACTTTCTAGGTTCAGAATTAAATCAACTAAAAAAACTCAGTGCATTATTTGTTGGCCCAAGCTTTGTTACTGCCTTTTAGCTCACATACAAACCTAATTAAGATAGTGCAGAGAATAAACCCAAAATTTACTTAAGGATTTTGGGAATAAATTAAATTTCTTTGCCTGAGGATGTGTGTCTTGTGGTAGATTGGCTTTGGCTTTAAGCAAGGTTTAAACTATGACTGAAGATTTTCTTGTGCTCAGGGCACCTGTAAAAGGCTCTGTCCCATGTGGATTTTCCCATCTATGCCAAGATTTATGCTTGTTTATTTTCCTGCAGTGGCAGTGCCTGTAAGATCTGTCTTCTGCCTTCATGAAATGTAATTATCTATGAGGCTTCAGGCTTTTCTATCATTTTGTTTAATGAGGTCAGAAGTTATTGGCTGTGCACATACAGAAATAAACAATGGGAGTGAGACCACCTAGGCTTCATTTCCATGGGAAAACAGGGTAATAATTGAACAATTATCCAGAAAACACACAGAGGGAGCCTCTACTCTGAGAAAAGCCAGGAGGTTGGTTTGAAGAAGTTGTTTTAAAAGGATGTTTTCAAAGACAAAGAGAGAACTTGAGGGCAGAGTTAAAGGCCAAGTATTTCCTACTGTGCAGTCAGGGAAGGAAGGAAGGAAGGAAGGAAGGAAGGAAGGAAGGAAGGAAGGAAGGAAGGAAGGAAGGAAGGAAGGAAGGAAGGAAGGAA
>PYHW01010143.1:38572-64000 GCA_013186435.1 Turdus rufiventris
GAAAGAAAGAAAGAAAGAAAGAAAGAAAGAAAGAAAGAAAGAAAGAAAGAAAGAAAGAAAGAAAGAAAGAAAGAAAAGAAAGAAAGACCCATCAAAACCTTCAGTTCCAATATACTGGAGAATATAATGTAAAGAAGCATCTTTCCCCCATCTTTTCTCTGCTAGAAGCAATTCTCATCCAATCAGATTTTCAGAAGCATAAGTAAAGCCATGGACATCTCTCCAAACACATCCAAATTTTGTACATTTTGTTCATGAAAATTCTGGCCACACAAATATAAGTAAACTTAGAATCTGAAATCCCAAATCTCATGAGGAGAGGACAGTACTTGACATGCATAAAAAAATCACAGAATGTTTGGGTTGGAAGTGGCCTTGAAGATCCTCTAGTTCCAACATCTTCCCCTATCTCAGATTGCTCCAAGCCCCATCCAACCTGGCCTTGGACACTGCCAGGGATGGGGCAGCCACAGCTTCTCTGGGCACCCTGTGCCAGGGCCTTGCTGCACTCACAGGGAAGAATTTCTTCCTAATATCCAATCTAAACCTACTCTGATTTTAAAGCCATTCCCCCATAATATCCAGACACAATTGTGACTATGGAAAGAATTTCCACATGTCCACAAATCCATGCCCCTAATCATGCCCCTAAATGTGTAAGGATTGGATCAATGGAAGTACTGTCCATGTTCAGAACTGTTTTTGATAGAAATGAATGAGATAGTCAGTATTATTTCAAGACACTGATTTTCAGAGCAGTCTGCAGATGATATGAACACAGAGGAATCAGTCAGTCTGCATTTAAGCAGTAATTACAGATATTAATGTCTACTTTGCTGCATTAGGAGAATAAATGTAATGGCTTTTCCTGCCAGGAGGATGCTTCACATGATGGATCACTTTGCTGATGTGACTAAATACCTTTCTGATACTGACTGACAGAGAAGGAGACAAAACATAAAAGAAAACCTCTTCAGCCTGCTATAAAACATCCAGGGAGGGAGTTCAGGGATGTGGCAACATAGAGCAGAATTTGTACCTTCAGAACTGACACAAAGAGCGCTTGTGAAATGGCCAGGTCTTGTCAGTGAGAGTTGACAGAAAAGAAAAGGAGTTGTTTCTTTATCTTGCAGGTGTCTGCACATCCACATGTCCTTCTGGAACAGACAGATGCAGGAGTGGGATAAATTTGATTACATTGGTTTCTGCAATGCAGTGGATTTTCAGATGTGTCCCATCTCAGTCTGAAATAGATGGGTACATTTTTTCACTCTAAGGTCCTCAACCTTATTAACTTGATCTTAATTACTTCCAAGGAAGCCTGGGGTGGTTTACTGAGAAGTTTACCCTGAAGCCATCTAAATCTGGGTAAAGTGACTCCTGCATAGACTACAAATGCATTTAGTGTTTGAACTCAGGTTTATTGTCCTTTGTCACGCCCTGGCCATGGATTGACAGTACAAAATTGATTTGCAGAAGAACCAGAGTGGGAGTTTTTAGGGCACTGTTTCTGTTTTTTTTAATTTTGTTTTGTGGGGGTTTCTTAATCAGATGACACTTTGTGGTCCTGTTGATGTCACTGCTTAAAAACAGTGTCTTGCTGGTTTCTTTACATCTTTATGCCTCAGACTCCTCTTTCCACTGCCTTTCCACTATTTGGACTGAAACCTGCCAAGCTAAGAATATTTTGAAGAGCAGAATCCTCACTCATCATCTGATGCTTTAGTAACAAGCTTATTTCATATCTCTTTATGGCTTCCTTCTGGTGAGTTGCCCTGAATATGATTTTTCCTGTGACTAGTTATGATGCCCTTAGAGCAAATTGTATCCTGGGTGGTGGAATTAAGGAAGCCCTGATTTGATTATCTGCTCAGAGAACAGGGTGGGGAGTTCTTGTTTCTGCATTCTCAGATGTTTGATGTGAAGCTACAACTTCTGAAGCTTTAGGAGCCTTTATAACATCTCTTTCTTGTGTTGGTTACATGTGTCTGAGAGGTGATGAGCTCATATCACAGATCCTGGTTTCTATTAAACTTGATAACTTTGAGACCTCTCCCTCTGTATCAGATTGGGTGGATTCTGTCCAAAAAGAGGAAGGATCAGCAGAGACACATACAGAGCATGGAACATAAACTTTGCTTCTGAAAGAAACCATGCAGAAACTGTCAGTCCTTTTCAAAGACATTCTTGGCCAGTGCCCACCTCAGTAATTTTCTCTTCTGTGCTTTTTCTGGTTTAAAACAGCAAATCCTTATTAAATTACACTGAAGAGGCCTGGAAAACTCTGCTACCCTGGGCAAGAGAAAATGCTATAATTTATAATCCTCTCAGGATCATAATTCCAGTCTTTTAGATGCACAGAAGAAGGTGCCGTGCCTCTCAGGTGGAGAATACATTAATTGTTATCATCTCTCTGGCTTTAGAACAGGCAGACTTCAATTAAAACCAGTGCAGGATATAGAAATTAGCATTTCCTTTTTAGCTTGTTTTAGCTGCTATCAGGCAAAGCTCTCAGATGCTGGGGGAGTGTTTGCCAAGATGTCTCTTGGGGACCAATTTGCAAATCAGTGGGGATATGCTGGTGGCATACACCTGTATGCTTTCATTATCCAGCCCCTACAGCACAGGTCTGCTTGGCAGAATGTAATTTGACTGCCACAGGTTTGCTATGAATCAACGGGATAAAATGGATTGTTATGCACTAATTCTTCAGGTCCCAATTATCTGACCCTAGTGCTCTGAAAAAATAGAGAAAACAGAAGACTGAGACAGAGACACACAAGGAGATGCAGGGGGAATAAATGAATTTGCACAAAAGTGGGGTTTTATATAAGGCCAGAGTATGAAATTAGGTGGCTGTAATGGTGGGGTTTGGAAGGTGGGAGCTCTGTTACCAGTAAGAGAAGGATGATAATGTGTCTTTCATCCGCATCATGATTCAGTCAGCTGCCCATCTTCTGAGATCCTGATTCCAGGACTGAATTTATATTTTATCCTGTAGAGGATCTAGAGAAAAATTGGCTAAAAACTTCATGGAAGTCAAATGTCAAATTCTTCTATTCTCTGTGAGTAGCAAGGAAGATTTGCTTCCCCACTTGCCCTAGTATTCCTAAATTTTTGTAATACCTGGGAAGACCAATATATGACTGAAATTTTACTGAGCTAGCTGAACAGTGGAGATGTCACACAAGATTAATTTTGATGTTGTCCTTTTTCATCCAGGTTCCCCATTTTGTCTCACTGAACACTTTTAAAAAACCTTGTTGGATTGCAACCAACTTTGAGTCGGGTATAGAGATTTCAGGGGTAATTAAATTCCTACATGATTCCTAAGAGCCCATTAGACATGCTCAGGCTGATGTTTTCCCTGGAAGTCTGGCAGAACTCAGTGATGCATCATGTCCAGCCAGGAGAAATGATGGGCACATATGTTAAGAAGACAGAATTCCTTATTTTTCCTTCTCTCCTCACAGTTGCTGCTGGTGGAGGTGCCTCACAGGGGCCCCATCCTGCACATGCTGTGGAGCAGTCAGGAAGATGCAATTATTGTATTATTGTGGGTAATTAAGAACATTTTTTCTCTATAAAATAAATACCTACATGAGATCCAGCTGATCTTCTTTTCACCACCACAATCACTGTTCATAGAGTTGTTTTTATGGATGTGCTTCAGTTTGGGACCCAACTATTCTGGGCAATGTTTCAACACAGAAAGGACAGATAGACTCCAATATCCTGGCCTCGGTGGCTCTGCCCATATCCTTCAAAGGCACCCTCTTAACATATAACTCCCTTCTAAAATTGTGTTTCTTACCCTCTTTTCAAAGACAGTTGTTGAATGACCGTGGTTTACTCAGGAGGATTAAAGAAAATTTTATATATTCACCTGAAACTCTCTCTTCTGACATATCTGCTTATCACCACTCAGAGACCAGCCATCCACAAAGATAATTATGGAGTGACTGAGAAATATTTTAGCTTTGTAAAGAATAGCTGATCCTTGTAGCTTACTTTATATTTCATTGATCATAAAATGTCTGTGGCCAGAGCTCATTAAAAATATTCAGAAGTCTGCATTCATAGTCACCAAGCCTATTATTCATATTTTTAAGTCTCTGAATTATCTCTCCATGAAGTTCAGATACAGAGTCTAAGGTTTTTTTGTTCCCATTCAAACACTGGAACAACTGTGGTTCTTGGAGATTCTAATTCCTTTTACATTCTCGGATGAATAATCCAGTCTAAATCAATGTGTTTGCTCTAACCCAGAAACCAGTGAGAGAAAGCATCTTTCTGTGAGACAACCTCAGCTGTGCAGTGTGGCAGCCAAATGCCATTAGATGTGCTCTGTGTACCCTCTCCCATCAAACAGAAGCCAATGGAATGGGAATTATCTCCTCAGCTAATGGTTAAAACCTGCTGTTGGGTGAAGACACCAGTAACTCAAGACCTCTTGGAGATTTTTTCCCATCCTTTCCATAGGACATGTAGTGATACCTCAGGCTGTGAAAGTGGAGGGATGGATGTGCAGAGAGGACATCAATCAGCAGCCTAAATCCAGGGTTCTGTTGTAACTTGAGGCCCTTTGGAGGATCCACCCTACTTTTAAACTTTCTGTATTACATAAACTCAGCTATTTATTATGGCCCTCACAGATATGCCACAGGACATGAGGGATGTGGTTTTGTGGAATGGCAGCTGGAAAGAGGAATTAATCCTTTATAGGATCTACAATGACACTACAGGTGTGTGTAACGCCACTGAATTCCATCCATTGGATCTGGGCAGGTCACTCTGGATGTGGATTCAAAGCCAAACTCCTCCAACACCTGGCAGATGTTTAAGGTCAACTTTGCTGAAGATTTTTACCAGTCTGTGGTTTGAAGACCTCAGCAGGTGAAATGTGTCTCCCTGCCTTCTGTGGGCAGGGATGCCAGGAAAGTCTCTTGTGCCAACCCTGGCATAAATTTTAACTCCCTAAGATTTTTAAAATTATCTTTATTAACTTCAAAGTTTTTCAAAGATTTCTGTTTTCTGTACAGGCTCATCCCTCATGGCTGATATAATAGCAATATTATGGACAGGCCTGATCTTATGCAACACAGACCATCCCAAAATATTGGCAGATGTCAGGAGAAATTAAAGAGCATTGATAGAAGCCTGTGTTGTTCTTTCAAAAGCAGACTGTGAGACTAAAGAATTTACCTACAAAAATGGTGTAGAATGTGAGTGAACTCTTAATGTGTCAGGAATTCAGATGCCAGGGTGATAAGCTTAGTGTAAAAATGGAGCCAGAGCACAACAAAATGTAGCTTTGCATGAATCACTGAAACCTCCTACTAGACTTGCAAGCAAAACATTAAACTGCATTGCAAAACTCATATTAAACTGCACTTCAAAACTATCATTTGCAGTAAAAAGTACCAGATGAATTTGGCTGCTAGTTATTGTAGATGCACTATGATGTACCAATTTCCCTTATTTTTTGAAAATAAAGAAAACTTAATCTTTGACTCTCCTGGCATTTTTATTTTGCATCTTGCCAGATTGTTACTTATATATTCTTTTTAACCCCCCACCATCAACAACAATACAAGGCTGTGACCTTCTCAGGTGAGAATTATATATTTAAAAAATATTTTTTCAGCTGTTGAAGGATTTTTCTTGTTGTTCTTCCATGAAGGTTGTAGTTATAGCTTAGTCCTTTCATGCTAGTGCTAGCACCTGTAATGTGTGTCCCCTGAATTTATGTGGATCTAAATGAACAACTGCACTGAAGCATCTCATAAGCTTCTATATTTTCATTTTAGATTTACTACTGGTAATTACATGCTGTGCATATAACAGAGGATCTAAAATCAATTGTGCGCTTTACATTTTACTGGGTACTTATTAATTTCAATATCTATCTCAATTTAATCGACATTTCCTGCATAAATAAATGAGCTTTTTTTTTTCAGGATGCAGCAATAATCCATTAGTGACATTTATTAATATTTTTAAATGACTGGTGATACCATGAAGTAAAAAAATATGGAAATATGGAATGATTGATGAGGCACTCATTGCCTTTGAGAACTGACCTGTCCCCTAAATTTCTTACTTGCACTATTTTTGCGTTATGAGTCCCAGAACATGTTCTTGAAATGCACAAATGAAGTTATTTTATCAGGGCAGAGAGTCCCCCTCTTCACTTTCCTTTTGCTGTGTCTGAAGAGTTTTGCTTGATGCTATGATGGAACTGCTGAAGGTCCTGATAAGTCAGGAGGAGGGTGATGTGTTTCCCCACATGCCCAGGTATTTTCTGTGGTGATGTAAGGGACATCTGGGGATCACTGTCCTGGACAGGACACCCCAAAACCCCACCCTGGGCTTGAGAGCATTGTCCAAACACTTCTTGAGCTCTGCCAGTCTTGGTGTGTGACCACTTCTCTGGGAAACTGTTCCAGTGCCCAGCCACCCTCTGGGTGAAGAAGCTTTCTGTAATCTCCAAAAACCTAAACCTTCTGGACCCAGCTTCAGGGCTTTCCTTGAGTTGTGTCACTGGTCACCTCAGAGAAGAGATCAGTGCCTGACCCTCCTCAACCCATTGTGAGGATGTTGAAGACCACAATCAGATCTCCCCTCAGTCTCCTCTTCTTCAGGCTAAACAGAACAAGTGATTTCAGCTGCTCCTTGTATGGCTTCCCCTCTAAACCCACCTCTGAGTCTGCCCAAAGTATGGGAGTGACATTCCTCATTTCACTCTTGAAGTGTGTGCCTGTTTGCTGTCTCAGGGGGATGGATGGATCCATTTGAACATAGGTTTGGATTCAAGTTTAAGCAACATTGAGAACATAAACTTGATTCTTTAAGTCCCAATTAAAGGAGAAGCATTGCAACCTAGCTGGAATTGTAAATCATTAATAACAATGCACTCCAAGCAACCCTGAGGGAAGTTTGTTTTTGTATTTCTTTCTGGGAACTTTTTTTTCATGGATTCATAGAACCATAGAATGATTTGGGTTGGAAAGGACCTTCAAGATCATCCTGTTTCACCCCCTGCTTTGGAAGGGACCAGGTGCTCAGATCCCATACAACCTGGACTTAAAGGAATGTGGAGTCCACAGCCTCTCTTGGTCAACCTCTTCCAATGCCTCACCATGCTTAAAGATTTTCTTCCTGATATCTAATCTAAATCTCTTTGTCTATCACTATCTGCCCATGTGAAAAATTGCTCATATTTTTTTCCTAGGAGCACATCAGCTATGGCCAAAAGATGTTATTAGTCTTTTTGCCAAGATCTTTCCCCAAGTCCCTCCTGGTTTTTACAGACCACCACACCACTGGAACACAGGCAATATCCAGCCATGTGGCACCTGAAAGAATTGTGTCTCCTGGGAAACCAGAGTGGGCTTGTCCCACTGGATGACCAATTGTCCCTTCTCCTCAAGTGGGTAGATGTAGGACCAGTGGGTTTGGCTCATCTTCTTTAGCATGAATGCAGTGTGAAAATGGAGTCTTATCACACTCCCTTTCTAATCACTTGTGTGGAAAAGACTCTCCGAGGTACTATTTACCTGGTCTGTTTTAGACATCTGCTTCTGATAAAAAGCTGAGTGATGCTGTTGGCACCTGAAGGATAGATGCCACCCTGAGAGACCTGGACAAGCTCAAGAAATGACCCCATGGGAATCTCATGAGGTTTAACAAGATCAGATGCTGAGTTGGGGCAACCCCTGATGTCAATCCAGGCTGGGGCATGAACAAATCAAGATCAGCTCAGCCAAGAAGGAATTGGGGGTGCTGGTGGATGAGAGGCTGGACATGACTCAACAATTGTAATTGCAATTGCAGTCCAGAAAGCCAAACCTGTCCTGGGCTGCATCCAAAGCAGTGTGAGCAGCAGGTGAGGGGGGAATTCTGTCCCTCTGCTCTGCTCTGCTCTGGTGAAACCCCCACTCTAGAACTGCCCCCAGCTCTGGAGTCCCAACACAGGAAGGACATGGAGCTGTTGAAGAGAATCCAGAGGAGGCACCAAGTTGATCAGAGGGATGGATTCCATGAAAAACCATTTCACACTGTGCTCCTTGCAGGGAGATGGCTCCCAGTTCCTTTTCTGCAAAGAGATTCAGTGCAGGTAGGTCAGGTATAGACATCTATATTCAGCAGATATGTTCTGGTCTAAATGATGTAAGCAAGGGCATCCCTAAATCTGTAACAGAGTCAGAAACTGAAATAATTTTTTCCACTCTCTAGATCTGGAAAGTTACAAAAATAACAAATTTATGTTTTATTCCCATGCCAGTAATTAAGAGATACATCAAATATGTAAATAATATCTGCATTTCTAATTAAGCTGTCACAGGTGGCCTTACCTCTACCCTCTCTACTCTCACACAAAGCCAGTGAGATGATCTTTAACTACTCTTTTCCAAAATTATAGCTGTTCAAACTTTCACCTGCTGTCACCAGGAGCAAGGCATGGAACCCATGAATTTTGTGGGGGGTGAAAATTCAAGTGCTCAGATTTTGGAGTGGTTATTCTCAGCCAATTATAATTTAGTGATCTTGTAGTTTTCTATTTTCATTTCTCAAAGATTTGAACTCAGTTGCTTTAATGGCTGCAGAACACTTGCCACATGCATTCTGAAGTCTGGTCCCCTAAAGAAAATTCAGAAATGGCTGGTAATCCAAGCAGGTTCAGCTGAGGAATTGTTAAGTTACATCTCAATTAGTCATTCATTAACAAGCTGTCCTTGTGTCTCACTTAGCAGAATTAACAGAAGTCATTAGTTTCTTTCAGCTGTGCCCATATTTCCCAACATATGTGGATGATACACAATTGGTTTGAGAGGGAACTCGGCAAAATGGAAGTGGAAAGAAGGACAAAATGCTGCAAAAATGAGGCAGCATCACACACCAGCCAGGTCACTGTCCCCTGATAGCTGAGACTGAGAGAAATGGGAAACTTGTGGGTATCAACCCTTGTCTGCAAATTCTCCCTTCCCCTGTCCTGTTCTACCCCTCTTCCCAGCCACAGTTTGGGAAATCTTCACTCAGGAGGAGGCTGAGGGGTGCAGAGGGATGGAACCACAGCAGGGGTAGAACCAATGCCTGTCTCAGCTACTGGCACTGATTTGTGGGGCAGAGGGCAATGTGGGCAATGAAGGGCAGATGTTTGAGGCATTGTGGTCCCCTCAGAGACAAAGCCTCAAATAGTTTTTGGAGGGGGGATTAAGCTCTGAAATTTGTATGATGCTTTAGACAACTTCTTCTTAAAATTGCTCCAAAATCACCTTGTCTGTCTGTCTGTCTGTCGGCCTCCCAGGCCTTTATCTCAGCTGAAATAACTCAGTATTGTGGTCAAAAAATCCATAATCAAGAATGTTTCACTCCAAACCAAGATGTCAAAGCCTGGCCACTCACAGGTAGTCTCCAGACAGTACCAGTGAACTTCTTAGAGTATGACAAATACCACTGAGACTTCAGGAGCTGAGATTTCATTTATTTCAATTTACTGCCTGGCTCCTGAAGATGGGGCACTGTTTGACTCTCCTCTCTTTGTCAGGCAGCTTCTCTACTTGGCATTGTCCAGTGGGAATTACCACAGGTTATCCAAAAGGCATCTCTGAGGCTTTAGTTTTAATCATGATTTAGACAGAGAGACAGAGAATTGTCAGTGACCAGCTTTGGAGATACTCTTCATTGTGGAGGGAAGTGCAAAGGGAATTGGAGACAGATAGAGAATGGTTTCAGATTGAAACAGAGTAGGGTTAGATTAGATATTAGGAAGAAATTTTTCCATGTGAGGGTGGTGAGGCCCTGGCACAGGTCACCCAGAGAAGCTGTGGCTGCCCCATCCCTGGCAGTGTCCAAGGCTGCAGAGGGCTTGGAGCAACCTGGGGTGGTGGAAGGTGTTCCTGCCCATGGCAGGGGGTTGGAATAAGATGATCCTGAAGGTCTGTTCCAAACAAACCATTCTGTGATTCTGATCTACACACAAATACATTTATCTTTATATATAGATATACATATATTGCTTTGCTACAGGCCTGAAAAGTGAATGACACTGGTTTAAAGCTCTCACTGCTGCAACTTGGATCTGTCATTGGTTGGGAAGTTGTCTTATTGGAAAAACAAAGTACCAAAATGAGACCTTTTCCTATGTATAATGAGTTTTGTCTCTGTAAAGCAGGTTGCAATTTTTGTCCTCCTGTTAGATCTGGAAGCCAAGAGTATTGCCAGGCATTGGACTCGTGTGTCCCTTCCACCTCTGGATATTCTATTCTCTGATTAAAGTCTTCTCTTTTGGAGGGCTGGCAATTGGAACATCACAAAACCTAGAGCAAAGATACACAGCCAAGGGTCAGAGACCAGAACACAAGATATTTGCTGCTCTCTGGAAGCACAACAGAGAGAAAACCAGCCAAGTCAGTGAGGGAGGGACTTTGTCATGGCCTGGGAGGTTTCTCCATTTCAGTCTTCTGGAGCTGTGTAAGAGCATATCACGATTGATAATGGACACAAAAATTACAGAAAGAATGTACAATCACAGTGGAAATCGCCCTGGTACCATTTCTGTTGGTGAGCACCACACGCTGGATCCTTTAGGACTTTTCACCAGTTTTCAACTTTTTATTGCTGCCCTGGGGCACAACCCCAAACTTTTGCTGTGATCAGGTTTGTTCGTGCTGCTGAGCAGCTTTGATCTGTGTCTGCTGCCTACTGTGAACAGCTCAGTTTGGGGAGAAACCAAGCTCAGCTGTGGCATCAGGCAGCCAAATCTCCATCGAGGGAGCTTGGTAGGTGGTGGTGAAAGATCTCAAGGGCAGGACAGTGCAGGGAGGGTGTGGGGGGAAGCAGTGCCTCTGAGCAGGGCAGCACTGCAGGACTGACAGATATTTGGGAATATAATGGATTGTGGTTTCACAGCATCTTTTATTTGCTCTCATCACTCTCACTTCCATGAGATTCATGGATCTGTCCTCACAAGCTCTCAGTGAAGGTTGTGTGCTGCTACCCCTACTCAACAGGGGCAACAAGAGAGGCATTTTGTGGTGGAGAGATTTAACTGAGGTCACAAAATTCATTGAAGCCAAACTCTGAGATAGAAATTGACCTTTTTGCATCCCTTTGAAATGGTTCCTTACAGCTGACCCTGCAGAATCAGTTCTCAAGGTTGTAAGATTATGTATTAAAGCTTTGTGTTGAAATGTTCCTTAAAAAAGAGTTTTGGTACCAATAGCTGAATCATCTTTCACATCAAGACATGCAGGGCTGAAGACATGGAGATAATGCAAACATCAGGTGCCCAGAATTTTGCAAATATAGGTACTTCTTTAATAAACTGAAAAATATTTTCTCATTATAAACCTAGGACTCTTATTTAAAAGTTGCAGTGAACAAAAAAATTTTTTTGGCAAAACTGAAGCATTTCAGATTCAGTGGGCAAGGAGAACATTTCCATTTGGAATTATTCCTGTTTGCGTTCATGTCTCCTACTGCTTTTGTGATTTGCAGAAAAATTAGAAGGAGTACTTACCTACTGGCACCCCAGTGCCTCCATTCTTATAATGAAAATAGAACTCTCAGAACTTTAAAAAATCTATTGTGAAAAATTGATATCCACTTCTGTCTATTTTTTCAGTCAGTTAATTTAGAAATGGATGAAATCCTATCCTAAAATAATAATTTCTTTTTTATGGTAGGGAATAGTGCACTTATTTCACTAGAAAAACATAATGTTTTTAAAAAGCAGTGCTTTTTAATTTTTTTTTTTTTGTCAGCTTGAAAATGAGAAATGGAGAAATCTTTCCTCTTTCTTCTTTTGGGTGGTATGGAGAATTCAACCCAGCAAGATGAAGAGCAGTTGACTTACCCTTAGCACATCTATGTGCCTTTTCCCCATCTATGGAATTAGAAAAAACCCCCACCACCCTTCTCTCATTGATGTACTTTATCTGTAAGCTCCTCTGGGCAGGATTTTTTCTTACTTCTGTTGCTCTGTAAGTAGGAAATGGATGGATTTGATTGCCTAAACAGACATTAAAAAAAAAAATAGTACCTTAGTCCATTATATAATTATTTGATGCTATAATTCAAATGTAAGTCAGTGGGAAGAAAAGTCTGTGGTTGATGAACCAGGTTGTAGCTGGAATTTGTGGATATATTTACCAGTCTGTCCCAATGTGGCAGCACCAACTTTCTCCCAGTCCAAGGTGTCAGGCATAAAATGAGAATTAACAATTTGAAGATGAAAAGCAGACAAAGCAAACCAGCCATAAATGTGGAATGAATATGGAGCAGCCTGGTTACACTCCAGACTGAAAGGAAATTTCATCTGCTTTTCAGTGAATTACAAAGTTCAGTCACTCCAGTAGCTGTCGGGAGTGACGAAGAGAGAGCATCTCATATTTGTGCAGGAATATTGCAGTTTATGACCACAGCAATTTTAAATTTTTTTCCTAGTAGAAAATGAATGTTTTTTCCATAGAGCTGATGGGACTCAGCCATCCTCCACAGATGCTGGGACACACAAGAGGTTCTGAACACGACCATTCCCTGCTGACACACCTCTTGCCTCACAGTGACTTATGCAGGGCCTGCACTCATCAGTCCTTCTTCGTTTCACATCCATCTCTGGGTGGGAGAGGGAGGGATCCCTCTGGCAGGTTGATTTTGAATTGCTTCCACAGCCTGGGCTGACATCCAGTTTCTGAGGTGATTTATACAGTAGCTTGGTGGAAGCTGGTTTATAATGCAACGTGGTCTAAAATGATTTTGCTTGCATCTTGAAGTGAGCATCCATCCATCAAGGCACTCAGAGCCACTCTGCTGGCCACTAAAAGGGTTCCTGGCAGGTGTCTTTGCCATGAGGCTTCTCCATCCTGTTCACACATATTTTTTAAAATTAGAATTAGTTAGAATGCCAAGTTTTCAGCTGAAAAAGCTCATCACAAAGGAGCTTGGCCTCTGAATTCTTCTGGAATTGCATATCATCTGCTGGGGAAATCACTGGAATGATATTTTTTGAAGAGTATTAGGATATCAAGGTGCCTCATCTTTGTACTAATTTCTCAGATGTGCTCACAGGGAGAGACAGGCACACAGAGTGAAAGTGAGCAGGGACCTGGCTCTCAGAAGTATTAAACCTTCTGCAAAGCCCAATGAATGTTAAACATATGAGTCTATATTACACCTGAATTCACTTTCACAGACTTTTCTTCTCTTTTTCTTTTTTCAAAGCAAGATAAAAATGAAATTGGTACATCTGAGCATCCAGGTTGTGAGTTCAAAATCAACCACTTTAGAGTGTGGTTGTTCTGTGAAGATTACTGCCTGATGGAGTTCTTGTTTGCCATTGCTTTCAAGTAATTTGTGAGCATTTTCACACCAAGTGTTTTCTAGGAAGGCATTGTCATGACAGAACATTGTCCTTGAACAGAATGACTTAGAGTTTAAAAAATAGTGAGGAAAGGAGATGGATAAAAATAAATAAATAAGTATTCTCACTGTAAGAGTGTCTTGCTGGAGCAAGTCCTGAGGAGACCATGAAGATTAGAGGGATGGAATACCTCTGCCATAAAGACAGTTGGGTTTGTTCAGTCTGAGAAAGAAAAAGGTCTAGGGAGATCTTAGAACTCCTTTCAGTGCCTAAAGGGGCTTAGAGAGCTGGAGAGGCACTTTGGACAAGGGCCTGGAGGGACAGGGAAAGGGAGAATGGTTTTGAACTGACAGAGGACAGGTTTGGAATAAATATTGGGAAGAAATTCTTCCCTGTGAGGGTGCTGAGGCCCTGGCACAGGTTACCCTGAGAAGCTGTGGGTGCTCCATCCCTGGGAGTGTTCAGGGCTGGGCAGGGCTCTGAGCAGCCTGGTTTAGTGGCAGGTGTCCCTGCCCTTGGCAGGGGGCTGGAAATGGATGATGTTGAATGTCCCTTCCAACCCAAACCATTCTGTGACTCCATTATTTCTATGGGACACCTGCCCTGCAAATGCTCATCTCAACTGGGATGGGATGCAATGGAATTTCTATCATCAAGACCTCTTCATGGCTCCAAGCACAAATATCACAAACTCCTGTCATCCTCATTGCCACTGAAGACTGGAACGACTCTTCTGCTTCTTTGGGATGAAAATGCTGCTCCAAACATAGCATTGAACCTGCTGAAACTCCAAACTTAGCATTTAGCATGTTGAAACTCCACACTTTAACTTACTCCTTCATTAAAAATGTGATGGTGAAAAGGTGAGAAGGAGCCTGGATAGTGTGAGATGAGTAAGAAAAAATGTGCAGTATCTCAGTTTACCAAGAATTGTGGATGGGAGGAAATACAGATTAAAGCAATTTTTTTTTCTGGTACTTGTAAAATGTTGAAGCCCTGTGTTGAAGCAGGAACTAATTTGCTGTGCCAGGTTCTAGTTAGGGCAGAATTACATCGTCTGTGCAGAGAAGAAAGTCACTTTTCATGCTCATGCATCAAGGTTTCAGACTTGTGTGAGTAAGCGCAGGAGCTTTACCTCTCTCAGAGAGCTCATTTTGCACACAGAGCTCCCTGGCTGGTGCACAGTACCTCCCTTCATTTTTACCTCTACAGGAAAAAAAAAGGAAAAAAAATCGAGGAAATATCCTTGTTCAGTTCTGTAGAGACTTTCACCAGACTGTAAGAAAACCCTTCTCAGACCTTTTCTAAGCACTGTGGCTGTTCAGAAGGTTGATGATTCTTCCTGGGAGATGCTGCTCAGTTTGTTTTGAAGATGAGGGGCATTTTATCTTTTGAATTTTGCATTATTAGGAAGAGCAAGTTGCCCATTGACACTTACAGAAGGTAGTTTATTCAGCTGTTATTGGCTGGGTGGGTAAGACTAACCAGGGTGTTGGGATGTCTTTCCCCAAATAATCCCAGATCCAGTGGAGGATGTGGCACAGTCACATTTTTCTCACTTCAGTGTTTCTGAATGTAAGGTCACTAACCCCTTGAATTTATCTGTATTCTCCAAGGTGGGTAACCCTAGGGAGCTGTTTTAGCTTCCCACAGACTGAACACACAACTGGAAATAGAAAAGACAGAAAAACAAAGAAAAAAACATCTCCCCACCAACACAGCAAGACAGCCAGGAAAAACAGGAATTCAGATTCATATGGCTAAAGCTCAGAGTCAGGTCCATGTGTGGGAATACACAAAATACTCAACTGCCTTGAGAAAACAGTGCCATAATTGCAGTAAAAATTGTATCTCCCCCTTTTTCTCCCTTGTGGGTGTCTGAAAGGGCCATTTCTGTAGCAGATGTCTTCTTAGGCTCCATAATTCATCCTGTCCCTGGTCCCTGTGTGGACACAGCTGGGAGGAAGCTGAGTTCAGTCCAGTTCCAGGGTAGAAAGGGCAGTTGTCACTTGGGATGATGATGCTGGCAATTATTCCTACCTCCATAGCTCTGCTTGCTCATGAAGAGCTTGCTTGAAAAATAATTTGTAATTATTCTTCTCCTGGCTGCTTGTGCTGTAATTATTAATCAATCTTCATTTTTATGTGATATGTTCTTGCTTCCTGGTTAATATTTTAAATTGATATTGTGTTGTTTTTGTAATTATTAATAACGGTACTGTTATTTGAGCATGATGATTGTGATTAGAGGTAAATGCAATTTCCCAATGGAATATTATTAAACGAAAAATACCAGCTTCATCAATTTCTATAATTTACAGTGGCATCTTTGCAATTAATTCAGAAAGCAATACTTCAGATTAAAATACAGGATTTATGTTCCAGCATTTGGCCAAGCACAAACCTCCCATTATATCCATAAAATCTGGAGGAATGGTTAAGTGCACTGTTTTGAGATCAATTCATTGGTCATACTTTGGCTCACTGTTGCTAACTGATGTGCCTAATCATATTTCTTCTTCAACAAAATAAGTTGCTAAAGGAAATATCAGGAAAGAGAGCAGAAAACTTCGGTCCACACAGCTCGGGCTCCACCTTCTTTCAATTTTTTTACCACACTCTGGACCATCTGTGCACTTCTCTGCATCATGCAGTGACATCTCGTGTCTGGAGCACGTACTGCAAACAAACCTCTGATGAATGTCTGTCCAGGACATCAGGAAAAGGCCAGAAAAATCACGAATCACAGGATGTTTTGGGTTGGAAGGATTTCCTTCAACATCATCTTCTTCCATCCACCCCTCTGTCATGGGCAGAGTCACCTTCYACTATCCCAGGTTGCTCCAAGCSCCATCCAACCAGGAGTTGAACATTTCCAGGGATAGAACATCCAAGGCTTCCTTGGSCAGCCTGTGCCAAGGCYTMACAAGAATTTCTTTTTACTTCTTAATAATACTACTTAAACCCACTCTAATTTTAATGCCATTCCTCCTTATCCTTCCAGTTTGCATCAAACTTGCCATGATAAAGGAGAAAAGCTCAGAACTCAATGTTCTAAATTGATGTTACCTCCTAAGATTTCAAAACTTTGTGGAAGATACCTCCTATGGTATTTTCTACAAAGTGTTTCAGGCTCTATGATTTACTCAGCTCTAAGTCTCAGAGAGAGACAAAATGTGCTTCACATTTTTAGGGTCAAAGTACCCGAAGCTTTGGATGTATTTATCCAAAGCCCACACTTGCATGTATTTAAAAGTAATTTTGAAGATCCCTTCTGTGTTGCTTGGAAAAACGTGGCTTAAAAGGCAGAAGAGATGCAATATCATAGAATCATAGAAAAATAGAAACATTGGAAAATACCTCCAAGACCATCAAGTCCAACCTTTGACTGAACAATGTCATGCCCACTAAACCATATTGTGAAGTGCCACATCTACTCATGTTTTTAATACTTCCAGAGTTGGTGACTCCACCACTTCCCTGAGCAGTCTGTTTAAACACTCTTTCAGTGAAGAAAATGTTCCTAATATTGAACTTGAACCTCCCTTGAAATATATACACTTGTGAATATAATTTAAGTGTTTATAAACTAGCAAAGATGTCTGGCTGTTCTTTATTTGTGGAGAAGTTCTGCTGCCCTATGAAATAAAGATGAAGACCCACTTTGGACCTCTTGCAGAGACAGCTACAGAAGCACAGGGTGCAGCTTTAGACCTTCTCAGAGGAGTTTGGAATTGAAATGGTGAGGCTTAATTAGTAGCAAAGAGAAAACAACAGTACATCATGGTTTATAGAATAAATTATGTAGGACAGGCAGATTTATTTTATCATTTGTGGGTAAGGATTAAAGGTTAGTTGATGTTTACTGGCAATCATATGTAGAAAATTCTTACAGATTCCAGATTTTGTGGTGTCTTTCTTAACTCCCAGGCTCCAAGTGGCTATCCTGGCCCATTCCAGAGATCTGATTCACTTAAAGATAATCCTTGTTCTCTTATCCTTCTACTTCCATTTTTGTGTTTAATATTTTATAACAATTGACTGTGAGCAAGTTTAATATTTCCCCCTGCTGCCAGCAGAATATATTCAGTTTTCCTTTAGTGTGCCAATTAGCCAATTCTTTGCTTCATCAATATGCATTTGTCACCAGGGGCGTTGACTAAGCCAGATAAAACACAACAAGGACACCAAATGTCTAGAGAGTCTTTCAGCCTTGGAGCTGCTTGGGTTTTTTTTTCAATTCCCCTGTAGGAAGCTTAGACAATGTATTAGAGAAATTGGTTAATTAAAACATAATTCCCAGATCCATGGCAATAGATACTCAGCCTTGCTGTGCTACTTCTGCTCGTTGGGTTAATAAATCACTGGAATGATATAATTGTTTTCCTCAGCATGTGCAGAGCTGAAATGATTTCTGTGGTAGATTTGTTGAGAATTATTGCAGCAGAATGCAACACGCTTCCTTCGAATCCCAGGAACTTCCATTTGCAGGCACTGCACGGGAATAAAGGAAATTATGAATCCCATTTGATCTTGTGAATGGAGGCAAGTTTGGACAGAGGGTTAAGGTTGAATTTATCGTGTATAACAGATTATGTGATGCAACTACTGACAAAATTGCTTTTTGTCAGGAGGGTGATCTGGCTTTATTCACCTACTGTTCATTCAGAAACCTACTGGAAGGATCCCCAGAATGCTTAAGTAGCTTTTTACATGACACCTTCAATGTTTAAATCACTCATGAACAGTTTATCACCTCCAAAGCCCCCCCAACAGTGAGTAAATAAATTCCCACTCTTACAGATAAGAGAAATGAAGGCATAGAAGGCAAAACAAGGACCCTAAAGTTGTTCACTGATTTAGCAGGAATAAAAAAAGCAACTTATTTTTCTTGTTAAAAAGTAAATCCTCAAAACTCCCCCACCTTTTGTGGGGACCATAATTATTAGTGAACAAACTGACTTCAGCCAACATAGTATTCAAAATGTGTAAGGAGCAAAATAGATAATACATGTAATTTTCACAGCTCCTGAAAGAAACTTTATTTTTACTTTTTAGCCAAAAAAATTATGTTCTCACTTAGGAATTGATTATTTTCTCTTAGAAAGAAATGAAAATAGTTAAAAATAGTCTGAATACAAAATGCCATATTCCAATTTTGATCAAAAGGAACATCTTGTTCTTTCTGGCACAGGAATGTGTCATTTCATTTAGATTTTGTTAAGAAACAAAACAAAACCTTTCTTATCCCTAAACATCAGCTTGAAAACAACATTTCATTATTTTTCTTCTTGTAACAACCCTTGTTCCATCAAAGAGATTGCTGAATGACAGGTTCAATGCTTGCTGCTAACAGCTGAAAAACAGACAATTCTCTTTTTATTTTAATCTTCAGCGTGCCTCATAGAACCAGAGAATCGTTAAGGATGAAAATCCTCTAAGAGCATTGAGTCCAACCATTGACCCAGCACTGCCAAATCCACCACTAAACCATGTCCCCAAGTGCCATATCCACACATTTTGTGAATGCTCCCTGGAGTGGTGGTTCCACCACTTTCCTGGTCATCCTGCACCAATGTCTGACCACACTTTCAGGGAAGAAATTTATCCTGTTATCAAGAGAAGAAATTTTTTCTGATATCCTTCTAATATCCTAAAGTTGAAACCTTACATTGGTGCAACTTGATGCACCTCTTATCCTATTACCCATTACTTGAGAGAAAAGACTGATTACCTGGCTAAAACCTCCTTTCAGGGGGTTGTAGAGAGTAATAAGATCCCCTCCAAGACTCCTTTTCTCCAGGCTGAACCGTCCCAGCTCCCTCAGTTACTCATCAGACTTGTGCTCCAGACCCTTTCCTGACTCTCCATTCTGAAATGCACGAGTGCATAAATCATTTCCACCTCTGTCCTGTCCAGATTATCAGTTTATAGAGCTGGATAATTCCAAGTCCTTCCTTGTTGGTTGCTAACCCTTTAATTGCAAATGCCCTCACCAACCCCACTGCTGCCCTGGTCCACAGCAAGGTCTGTAATTCCCTGATAAAGGTGTTCTGTAATTCACAGATAAAGGTGTTCAGCTGAAAGTTAATATCCATGAAGGAGGCAGCGGGCAGATATTCATCTTGGCACTGGCCAAGCGTGCAGCTGGGGCTGGCTGATCCAGCAACATGACACTTTATTTTTATAGATGAAACATGAATTACCATCTTTCCCCTTCCTTCTGGTTCACAGTGCAGTAACAAGGCTTGTAATGTACAATAAGGGCTTGTAATATTTGCATGACCAGATGCCTTAATAGCATTGGGTGCACCTGCCTGGATTTTATGTTCATCCTCTTTTCTCTGTGTACCTCTGGGGCATTGATCTAAAATTATATATATTTCTCCATCTCCTTTTCACCCTTTCTTCCTTCACGTGCTTGGTTCTGCAAGAATGTGATTGCATGGGGGAATCTTTCCTGTAGATTAGTAAAGTATCTCCAGCATTTATTTATTGCCTATGACTAGAAGTTTCACAGATTAACCACGTGAAGAACAATGGTGGGTTTTTTTTGCTTTTGTATTTTTTTTTAAATCTGCCATTTACTATCTAAATTGGATGCTTGCTGTTGCTTTTACTGAAAAGTGAACATCTGATCCTTGCTCCCCTCCACATCATTTCTGATTTGAGGGGCCTGCAAGCTGACTGATGAGGAAAATAAGTTTGGGTCTGTGTTGCACACACAAGTGGTGTGTAATAGACCCACCATCCCAGGAGTGTGCCACTTACACCACTAAACATCATTTCTACCATCAACATAGATAAGCAGAGCCATGGAAACTGCAGCCTGCTAAAGGAACGGCACAAGAAACTGTAAATATATTAATTACTGAGCTATTTTGCTGATGTTATTCTTGACTGTACATTTTTGTCTGGGAATTACCTCACAAGTGTGGCTGTCGTAGGGAGATGTGGAGAATCTCTGCCAACCTGATTAATCCATTGTGATTTTGGTGGCAAGAGGTTTTTTGATGTATTTCCAGATTTTTCCTTTTCTATTCTCCAAAATGATAGATGTGGAGCTAACCCCGTAGACTGACGGATGCTGTAACCATAGAGTGAGTGTTGTTCATTTTGACAGGCTTATTCTCAGGCACTATTTTTCTAAACTCATATTTCAAACCCATCAATTAAAACCTGCTCTGCCCAGGGAGCTCAGGTTTAGCATGGTGAGTTCAGACACACCAGCCAGGCAAAAGAAGAGGAGGAAAATGATCCACAGAGGAGCGGTGGCTTTGTGTGGTCAGAAGTTATAACAACCTTTCAGCAGCCACACACAGCAGAGCTCATTCACAAAGGCAAAAGAGTGTAAAAACCATTGTGACTATGCTACAGATTACTGAGGGACAGAAGAGTTTTGAGCATTGGCCCAGTCCTCCCATATAGAAGATGAAATCTGGCTGTCATTTGCTCCTTTCATGCCTTTGGGTAACAATTTGTCTTCCTTGTAAGCTCTTCTTATTTATCAGCAGTGCTAGTCACAACAGTTTCTGTACCACTTTGACTTTATATATCCCTTGCCTGCAATCTCCTCTGGGAGATTAAATAAGGTCCATGGGATAAAGCAGTGCTTGTTACAGGCAGAGTGGTGGGGGAATTGCCAATGTGAAACTTCTTGAGTATGCAGAAGTCTGGGGGAAACACAATGCTCTACCTTACTACACAGCATTTCAAAACAACAGAAAAACTCCTTCTGAAATTAGGAAACTCCAGCACATAGTTTTGTTTGGGTTAGGTAACATTTTCCAGAACGATGAGAAAGTTCATGTCTGTGTTGTGCAAATGAGCCTTCGTGGTGTTTCATTCAGAGCAGCTTTTTTAATGTGAAAATGTTCTGGAAAAAAAAATTAAAGAGGAGGAGAAAAATAGGAAGGAAAGGAGGAAGGAAGGAAGGAAGGAAGGAAGGAAGGAAGGAAGGAAGGAAGGAAGGAAGGAAGGAAGGAAGGAAGGAAGGAAGGAAGGAAGGAAGGAAGGAAGGAAGGAAGGAAGGAAGGAAGGAAGGAAGGAAGGAAGGAAGGAAGGAAGGAAGGAAGGAAGGATTGGATAGGACAGTGAAAATTTTGGAAGAGAATGAAATGACCTGAACATTTGACTGTGAATGAATCAGAGCAAGACAAGTCAGGTTGTTAAGCTGTCCATTGTCTATTGTTTTCCACGAGGCTCAATGAATTGCCCTTTCTGTTCTCCTGCCACCATATCTGTGTTATCCCACGCTCTTGGCCAAGAACCATGACATTGTCCCCATTCCAGGATGGCAATGTGAGGACCCAGAGCAGGACACAGAACTCAGTTAGCTACAAAAAAAGACTGTGCATGGCTTTGAGCTACAAACTTCTGGCTTTCTCCCCACTGTAACTCGGTGAGCCACCAAAGAATCTGATATCCAATATCAGAATATGATCTGACATTTGGCATCCTACCCACTGGATTTTCAGGAACCTGAGAGGCATTTCCAGCTCTTCATCCTTCTGAAAAAGAAGTGCTGAAATCATAAATATATGGTAAAGTCAAGGAAAATACACCATGAAATGTCTGGGGTTGGGTCTCTAAGCCTGGGGCATCAAAACTTAATCCTGGAACAGGATACATATTGGAAGGTACTCCAGATCCATCAGCAGAAAACACTTCTGTTGTTAATAAACTCCTCTTTTCTCCTTGTCAATATGGCTTTAGCAAAACCAACAGCACGGGGCAGGGAGCTCCATCTGTAGTGTATAATATAAGGGGGTGTTGTACATTGTACAAACATTATGATTTATTTTCAAAAGGAGAGAGATGCCACAGATCCTTGTGCTCTCAGGGACTCTAATTTATTGCCTAATTAAACACTTGCTGCCAAATTGTCCATCCTGTCATTTTTAATTCCTGGTCTAATATCCCAGACAACAGAACACTTAAGGAGGCTCTCTTCTACAAGTGAGGCTTAAATGAAGAAAGATGTTAATGTGTGTTTCCTAATCAAAGTCAATAGGCTATCAGGAGCAATTATTCTTTAGCAGGTCTGTTCTTCTGACACCTTGCAATGTGTATGAGTCTGCCAAGGTCTGGTGACACTGTTGAGGCAGAAGGCAAGGCCAACAACTCAAAACTGAGAGAAACCCTTGGGAAGACACACAGGCAACAGGGACAAGCAGAACATATTTCCTTTTAGCCTAAAACTGGATTTTCTTCCTTCAACAAGTGTTGTTTGGAATGAATGCCAAAGAATCTTGAGGCAAGGGAGACTTTAGGAGATTTTCTCTGACTACGAGGTACTGTCACTGCCTTGTTTATTTCTTCCCTTTCCTCATTCCTCTGAGGTGGGGATGCTCGGCTCTACTGCTGAGAAAATGGGACCTAACTTTCAGTTTTACAGTCACCGCTTTTCTCTAGGTCTGTCCTAGAAGTCTTAAAGAGGACGGCGAAGACATAAAATTTGGGAGAGAAATAGATTTGAGAAATGAATCCTCTCTTAACTGGAATCACAGCTTTGTCCCTGCAAGTACTGACATGATGCTTTTAAGTCCTCCAAAGTCCCAATAAACCATCCCAATTCTTCCACCCTCTCCTCAGCACCATGTGATGATCTTCTTGTCCTTTAGGTGCCTGGAAATAAACTGTATGCAGTTTTGCTCTGTAATTTTCCCAGGAAATAATGCTGATCATTTCGTAATTCCCTCCATCCTCCTTCTTGCTTCTTTTGAAGGTCTTGGCTTTCCCTTCACTGCACATCCTTTTCCCGGTGTGTCCATGACCTGGGTTGGGTTTGTATGCCATGGTTTTGGTTGAAGGGTGGCTACTGTGGTGTCATCTGTGAGAACCCTGCAGAAGATTTCTTTTTGTCTGATACAAAATTGTGATGTGATGTGGGCCATGGAGAAAGGAGCCCTTGCCAGGCTTGCTGGCAGAATCTGTGGTGGATCTGAGCTCCTGAAGGACTGACCCCACAGGAGGCATCCACATTGGAGCAGGGAAAGAGTGTGAGAAGTTCTGTCTCTGAGGAGGATTCACTGACCATAACCCCCCTTTCCCTTCCTCTATGCCACTGAGATGAGGAAAGGTAGAGAAATCATGAGTGCAGCTGAGCCTGGGATGAAGGAAGGGGTAGGGGAAAGGCATTTTTAAAGTTTGGTCATGCTCCTCTGGTCTGACTGATAATAAATCAAACTAATTTCTCTCAATGGAGGCTGTTTTACCCATGCTGTTCCTGAGGGATCTTTCCCTCTCCTTACCCTGATTTCGTTTCCCTGTCCACCTGAGGAGGGGAGAGAGAGAAGTTTTGGTGAGTACCTGGTATCCAGCCAGGGTCCATCCTGCAGAATACTGCATCCAGGATGTCTGCTCAATTTTTGTTCAACCTCCTCATGTTGGTTATCCACTGTGAAAACCTCCTCACAGATTCTCCCACCTGAACAGGAAGGTCTGGTGAGGTCATGGCCATGGCCTCCTTTCTCTTTGGATCCAGCAAAGCACAGGAGCAGGAAAGCAATTTGGAGTACCTGTGAAACTGTCAGCAAGTTCAAGGACAGCAGAGCTGCAGGTAACTACTCAAATGTTAGGTTTTTGTGAGGCATTCATCTCCTCTGTGTCTTTTCTTATTCATCCCTCCCTCTCTATTTAGCTTTTGCTATTTTATCCCTCAAATTAGTGACATGATGCTTCCTGTCTCTGCTTGACAAGTCAGCATGAAAGCTGAGAATATGTAAATGTGGTGTAAGCTGTTATTATCACCTTTAGATAAACCTGGTAATATCTCATGTCAGAATTTATATCCATTTATAGCCAATTTTTTTGATAGTACCTCTTAGCAATTGGTGTCTGTAGATTTTTTGTCAGAAAGGTAAGCAAAGACATATATATATGTATATGTGGACATAAATACAAGTAATAGGTTTTTCTTTTCTGTAAGTTCATTTGTCTAACGACAATTCAGTATATAATGTATTTTCCCTATTATTTATTTATATTATTCTTTGTGACTTTCCCAATAAAAAATTGTTTCTTTTTTGTATACATATTTTTTCTTAAGCAGTATAAGGAAAATGTATTATTATATTATATATATAATATTATTATATATAATGATATCATTATATTATATATGTTATATTATTATCTTTCTCACTAATGGCATACAAAAGATTTTTGAAATAATTCTTTCTTTTGCTGAGAACTTTGGACATCCCTTTAGATTGTCAGTCTTGGGGGTCTCTTTCTAGAGTGGAACTCTAGAAAGTTTATCCTCACCTATCCTGTTACCCCACATCTCCCTCCACCCCTACAATATTTAGATACAGACCCTTGTGCTTGGAGCCCTGTCTTATTGATGGATATAAGATTTCAGATTATGATGTTCTTTTGTATTTTAAACAGTCCTTACACAGCTGTGGCACAGCAGAGCCTTGACTTTAGGTGGCATTACTGTAACAGAGACTTTTGTGAGTCTTTGTTCTTCCCTTTGTCTTCTGTCTCAGTGTAAGCTCCTGTGTTTACAGTAAGGATTGTATGAAACAAGACTTGACTTGTCTACCTCAGGGACAACAAGGTGCTATTGAATGAAAAATAGATTTTCACAAGGAATATTTTTTAGCTTACTTTGGGTCAAGTGAAAAAAACACCAAAAAAACAAAACAAAAAACTCTTTTCCATCAACCCTGAGGACCTCAGTCAGCAAATTATTGAGAGGACTTGCAGAGGAATTAACTGGGAGATTGTAAAGTTCAAAGTAAAAGAAGAGATGCCATGGAGTTGGCAATAACCAGAGGAAGGACGTTGTGTGACTTTGCAGGAACTTTTGGGCCAGCCTGCCATTCACTGCAATTTCAGTAGCTGAGTGCTGTGTAGGACAGAAAGCAACATTTGACCGTGCCATTGCCTGTGCATCCCAACCAACCCCTTGGGAAATGCTTCAAAAGACACCTGAGAAGGTGCGATGTTTCCTCCTCACTCCTTTTGCATGACTCAGAAATGCACTGAGCAGACCCAGAGCTCCAGCCCTACAGTGGATGATGGATGGATGGATGGATGGCTGGATGGATGGA
>PYHW01010143.1:69978-84644 GCA_013186435.1 Turdus rufiventris
TTTGTGAGATACTCAGTGAGTTCGAAATAAAAGCACTGAAATGTTGAAATCTTAGCTAAGTGATGTGAAGGAGTGATTGTGCACAAGTAATGCTTCAGACATAAACTACTGACCCTGTTTAGAACACAAGGGTCTCTGAACCTCATGACCCAATGGGAGAATGTCCCTCACAGTTTTCTCTGACCTTGTCTTCTGTGCAGTAAAAAATCAAGAATACCTTGCCACCCAATCTTGTTAAACCACTGGCCCATTTAGTATCAAACTCTGCTAAATCTCTGGTTTATAAAGATAAATATATTGCTCCTCCTCTGTTGCAAGTGAAGTGTGTCACAGCATCCATGACAAGAACACAAGACCCCAAGCAGGATGATCCTTTTTGATTGCTGATCCCCATATTTCTCTTCTGCCAAAAGAGATGATCCTTATGAGCAGATGGTGAGGCAGTTGCAAAAGAGAAGGTTTGGAATGGAGAGAAGGATTCTAGACCAAAGTTTTTTATAATTTATTCACTGTATCAATGAGTACTTAAATAATCAAAGAGTCAAAGGAGCAAAGGCCTTCTGGAGTAAAGGAAAAGTATTAATTATCTTGCAGATCTTTTAGGTTTGTTCTTTCTAATGCAGGAGAAAGTGCCTCAGCAGATCAAGAGACAGAGAATATCAATAATCACTTGCCTTCCCTTCCAGTGGGAAGTTGTGCTGAATTAATCTTTTTAAGGAAAAAGGTTAAAGCAAATATTTTATTCCAATGATATTTTTCTTGTATTTGTCTGGCATCACAGCCTGGAACTGTTGCTTGGCTTTATTTTTAAGGCCTGTATGGACCTTGGTGTAAATCCATACTGCACCAAGGATGTGAAACATAAGGAAGTGGAATATCAACAAAATTCATAATTGGGACCTGGTCTGAGATAGAATATTAGCCTTGGATAATTTAATATTATCTGTTGGTATCTAAAACAATAATGTTGGTTTAACACCTCGGCAACTTGGTGGAAGAAGGTAAGGACATATTCGGCTAAGAATTGAATTTAAAGATAAATTTAGAGGAGATCAGAGTGGGACTTTTGAGAGTATCAGTTGATTTCTCCTCTCTGAATGTCTTTTTGATACCACTGTAGTCCCAATGTTTGAGTTCAGATCACTCCTAGGGACAAGGCACTGGGATAGAAGGACAGTAAAGCCAAACTACTGGACTCCTTCTTCACCTATGCAGTCTGGAAATGTGACCAACTAAATCTAGGCCTGGAGAAGATCTGCATGGCAGAACCCTTAAAAAACCCCAGAAAGCTGAGTTCTATGAGCATTCTATGTTTTTCCAGTCTAAAAATACTTTTATATAAAAGACTTCAAACTGTTTTTTGTGCTAAACAAACAAATGGAAATCTCACTGCACTGCACATATTATATCACTAAAATAAATATTGTTGTCTTTAATATTTAAAGAGATTTTTGAAACAGCCACAGAGGATGAAAAACACAAGCCAGCAAAAGCGTTCCGTGTCTTGGCGCCCAACAGAGGCGTATTTCAATTCTCCTGCTTTAATTTCTTTAGCTCTCAAGGAATTCCAAGGTCTCTGAAATGGCATGCTGAGCAGGGAAATAGAGCTGTTGTCCCCAGGGTTCCTCTGGCTCTTTATTATTCACCATCACAGGAATTTTTCTTCCGTATGGGCTGAGGACCCGTATCAGGTACACCTCAGAGCTGTTGGAGTAGCAAATACACAATGCCCAGTGCATCCCAAACACCATCAGGCACAGATCCCCAAGGCAGGACAGGGAAATGGGATTTCCTAAATTCTGACTCTGCTGCCAGAGCTGAGTTCAGCCTCTTTGGAAGGTAGCAGGAACTTTGCTGTTGGCTTTTTTGGGGTAAGGAGAGGAGAGTTGGGATGAGCAGAAACTCTTCCCTTACAGACTGATTCCAGATGAAGTTCCTTGCCTTATCCCTGTGTGTCTGTCCCAGAGCTGTGGGTTTGACTCTGCCAGACCTGTTCCTCCATCACACTCAGGACAAAGTCAGGGTGCCATAAACAGCAAACCTGTGTTCCAAAAATCTATCCTTGTTCCTCTATCACACTCTGGACAAAGTCAGGGTGCCATAAACAGCAAACCTGTGTTCCAAACATCCATCCCTCCCTCCCTCCCTGCAGGTAGATTCCTGGGACGCTCAGATTTTCTGAGTGTCAAATTTTACAGGTGCATGATGAAAAGAAAGTTGTGAAGGAAGCACATGGGATAACTCTCAAGCTGGAGATGCCAGGCCAAATCCAGAGTGATACCAAGTGCCTTTGGTTACAGTTACTGGGACTTGAAGTGTGAACCAAAAAGCATCCACTTGTTCTCTGTTGGATGCCTTTAATTCATTTAACCACAGTAATTCATTTGCCTCCATAAAGGAGAGGGAGAAATTACTTAATGTTGATTCTGGAGAGGGACTTATTGCAAGGGCACAGGATAAGGGGGGATGGCTTTAAGCTGGAAGAGGGTAGATTTAAATTGGCTAATATTAAGAAATTCCTCCCTGTGAGGGTGGTGAGGCCCTGGCAGAGGTTATCCATAGAAACTGTGGCTGCCCCATCCCTGGAAGGGGATCCAAATCCAGGCTGGATAGGTCTTGGAGCAACCTGACCAAGTGGAAGGTATCCCTGCTCATGTCAAGTGCTTGGAACACCATGATCTTGAAGATCCCTTCCAGCCCAAACCATTCTATGATTCTGAATAGGTGAACTATAACTGCTTCTAGCATCAGAAAAAAAAAATCTGTTATATTAGAGACTCATAAAGTTAGGAATGCTCACATGGCTCAAGTTCATGAATACATACATATCTCTACATGTGCCTGGCCATTTTTGAATTCTGCATTTCTGGATTAATATTTTGAGATCTGACTTTTCTTCTGCAGGCATCCCAATGTAACATACTGGTGTCATACTGTGATCAATCAGATCCTTTCTGTGCACAATATGCACAATCAAACATAACTCAGGTGTCATATCCAGTGGATTTAAGGTTACCCTTCAGTGCCCATTTAAAGCAGGATTCAGATGCCTTCCTTCATCAGTTTATTCCCCAATTTTTGCATTTATTTGTAGCAGTAATTCTGTATATTCCCTACATCTGGCATCATAGTCCTTCCTAAGGATAATTTTGTATTTTCCTCTCCTATTCAACTGGAAAAGTTCCACTCTGTAGAGCAGAGGAAGAATTGTCCACAGAGGCTCGTTTGGGGACTGTTCTCCTTTATGTTCAATGGACTTACATTTCCACAAAGTCTCATCTTACAGTCAAAGAGGGCTGAAAGGCTCCTGGCATGATTATCTACTCCATCACCCTGCCCTAGGGCAGAGTAGACTCTTCATGGACTGGTTAACCACCCTTTTGTATAAATTATTCATAGACTTTATTCACACATCCCCTGGCTCATTCCACTGAAACTTTCATTGGGAAACTCCTCTTTCTTCTCAACCTCTTGCAGGTGCTCAGAAATCACACCTACCTAGAGCCTTTCCCTGAGCACAGTTGGACAATGCTGATACCTTCACCACTGACCTGTCTTGCTGCCCAAAATGGGATTGATGCAGCCAAGCTGCTGGCTGGGAACAGTCCCTGTCTTGTGTCAGGGCTTTGGAGCTGTGTGGGGATTGTGCAGGATAATGAGCTACTCCAGGCTGCAGCAGCACCAGGGACTGATTTAGCAGAATATGTAATTAACTCTGAGTGTTTAAGAGTGGCTCTGCCACTGTCTATTGCTAGTGTAGGTCCAGCTTTGGAATTTTCCTTCATTACATGCTGAGTCCTCATCTTGATCCTCACATCATCATGCTTGGAGCAGTGCTGAGCTCACCCATATTAAGTCAGTGTGTGGCTTGGAAATACTCAGATTTGGTGTCTTCTCAGCTAATTTATCTTGAGAAATGTTAGTTTTCTATATAGTTCTGGCCACATTCAGCTCATCTGATTTTTGTTGTGGGAAAAAGTAGAGGTGCTCACTGTAAGACACTGCTTGAAAGGAAATTCAGTGGTTAAAAAAGCTGCTGTTTATTGAGATATATGTGGCTGCCCTGTGCAATGATACAACTCAAAGTCTGACCTGATTACCCTGCAAAGGAGTATTTTCTACTGATGATGTGTCAGGAGACCTGGACTTTTAGGGTTGTGGATGTGCAGACTGTACCTTGTGCTGCTGCAGCAGCAGCAAAGCCCTGGCATGCAGGGTGTTCACTGAAGCATTTCTCAGTGCTTGCTGCTTTACTATTTATGCTTTAGTGTTTGTACAGCAGGCACGGCCTTGTTTCCTTGCCATTCTTCAATCTTGCTGCCACAAAATAATGCCAGAGAGAGGCTCAACTGGTTATTGAATATCTGCTTCCCAGTTTTTCTGTCCCAGCCTTCACCTTTTGTGTTAAGGGAGCCTCTCTGCTCTTGGTGAAATGCAATTAAACCTCCTCAGCCATCTCCTCACTGGCCTCTTGGTGGTACTCTTAACTCAGCATATTCACCAGCTGCTCTGGCTGCCTTTAAAGGCATCAATCTCCACCTTGCTCTAGGAGAATGAATGTTTCTAAGTAGATACTAAATATATACAAACTTTGTGGACACAAAGCAAGATTTTTTAAAGGATTTTCCAGAGATACAGAAGCTCAACTCACTGATCCACGCTGACCTACTTCAGGGCTTCACCTGTTATGCAAAGCCCAGTGCTGAGATCTGCCAGATATCCCTGGAGCACAGATGTTTGGATCCAGTGCTTACACTGGGGAATGAAGGCAAAATGAAAGGGGAGGTTGTCATTTGCATTCCTAGCAGTTTGTTTAGTGCCAGGCACAAGAAAAGGGTCCCACTGCTGTCAGGAACGTGCTACAGTGAATATTGTGGCAGATTTTATTCAGTGTCTGTGTTCCAGTCGAGACCCAAACAGCCAAGGAACAGCCCCACAGAGGGAAGCATTGTTTGGAGTCTGAGGAATTCAAAGTGCATGAGCTTTCCTGCAAAGACTGTCAAAACAGGGTTAAAACTTATCTTCATGTTTAGAAAATCCCCAAGAAGCACTTGATTAGGGTGAAACTAAGGATGCTTTCAGCTACAGTGGTTAGAGTCTAAATCTAAGCCTGGGATCTAAAGTTAGAATCCCAGAATCATTAAGGGTGGAAAAGTCCAACCATTTATCCAGCACTACCAAGCCACCACTAAACTCTGTCCCTAAGTGCCACATCTACACATCTTTTAAATGCCTCCAGGGATGGTGGCTCCTCCCCTCCTCAGTGCAGACTGCTCCAATACTTGATGACAATTTAGATGCAGAATTTTTTCCAATACCCAACCTTATCCTTCCTTGGCTTTATACAACTGCCCCAAGCTTGATCACCAGGAAATTATTGGCAGATAAATCTGACCTCAAAGGTTAGTTCATTTTCTCAGAATAAGTGGAATTATGCATTGAAAATTAGACTTTCTAGTAGTCAGAATGACTTAATTTTCCCATTGTAGACCAACCATATCCTGCAAATAATTTATTTTGGTTTTTTTGCTAAACATTTTTCATTGGCTTTAGAGCAAATTCATACCATGGATCTGCTGACAGTTCTCCTTGCTGACTGCATTGGGTGCCCAGACTGCACAGATTCTGCTCTGCATTGAGCTGAATGAAGGTTTTTTGAAACAGAAAATAGTTACTAAGGAGATAACACATAAACAATGTTTACAAATATATTTGCTAAGTACATATCATGCACCGAAGATATTTATTGCAGCTGCATTTAGGCAAAGGGAAGAAGAATGATAAGAACGACAAGGTGGAGGCAGGAGAGAAAAGAATAAAGTCAAACGTTACTGTAATGAGATAAAGTCTTCACAATTAGAATTAGAAGCAAAGAACACTACAAATATACTGCAGTTATGTCCAACCCCTTCTCTATTCCCACTCTCCCCATCAGGCAGAGGTTTAAATGAAGATAAGTGGTTTTTAGATCCTTTGCCATTCTCTGAGACCACTAAAATAGAAAATGTCCAACACCTGCTGCAAGCATATTAATAATCAGATGAAAAATTAATGCCTACAAATCCTCAGAGTTAACTCTTGCCTTCAGCCATTAGCAATTAATAAGAAAAAAGAATTCTGCAGGAAGGAAACAGATGCAAAATCCCTGCCCTAGGAGGTTCCCTTAGGGATCAGAATTGCTGGCAGGGTAATTATTAGGACAGGAAGGGTAGTGATTAGCACATAGGGCTCTTCAGTGGAGCTTGGAGTGCTGTGTGAGAAAACAAAAAAGAGTTGCAAAGACCCCTTTCTTATTCTGCAATGAAGGATAGGCCACCTCAGTAGCCCAAACATCACAAAGGGGAGTCAGGAGACCTGGTCCTTGTCCCCATTTTGTCACTGGCTGGGTCAGGGTGATCATTTGCCACATCCCATGTCTGTGTCTCCATTTCTTTGCTGTAAATGCCTTGACTAGGACGAAATTTTCTGTGAATATCTTAAGTAAGAGAGATTAAAACTGCTCTCTGAGGCTTTGCCTCTATTATTTATCATAATCTAGAAAGATAAAATCAGTATTTTTGCTGGTCTTCTGTTGATTCTTCATTCCTCAACCCTTCTGAGCTCACTCTTCAAGTCTGCAATATTTTAGCTTGAGGCCAGCCCAGAGAGTGGCTGTGCTGATTCCAGGGAGGAACAGGCTCTGTCCCCCAGGTCTGTGGTGCTGTGGCCACATTTGGCGCAGCAGAATCCCAAACACCCCCTCCTCTGTCAGGATCCTCTTTTCCTTTCTGCTACTCCACACATTCCCCCTTGGAGAGAGAAAGAACCATGGTGTAGGCAGGAACAAAGGCACCAGGATTAGTTCAATATTCCCCAAGGACCTGTCCTTATCTGCTGCTTGCAGTCTGCCTCTTGCCTTGGCACACCTCAGGCTGTCCAGATATGAACAATGGCAGCAAGAGAAGGTACCAGGGAGGCCTCAGAGCACTTTTCACTTCTTTAAGAGATTCTGAGAGAGCTGCAGAGAGACTTTGGACAAGGGCATGGAGTGACAGGACAAGCTGGAATGACTTCAAACTGACAGAGAATAGATTTAATTTAGATTTTAGGAAAAAATTCTTCCCTGTGAGGGTAGTGATGCCCTAGGACAGGTTGTCCAGAGAGGGTGTGGGTGCCTCATCCTTGAAAATGTCCAAGGCCAGGTTGGATGGGACTTGGAGCAACCTGGGATAGTGGAAGGTGTCCCTGCCCATGACAAGGGGGTGAATTAGATGATCTTGAAGATCCCTTCCAACCCAAACCATTCTCTGATTCCACTGGAGAAGAGGAATCATTTTTAATCCATATTTTTTCTGAGACAAAGCTCTTATTACCCAATGCTTGTCATTCCCTGCTATGTCTCTGAAGCATAAAAACAGTATTGAGAGGAGTTTAGACATACAGCCCAACATTCTTGGTTTTTTCCTTGCAAGGACAACAGGGCAGCAGCTCTCTGAGGCCTCACTGGGAGTGAGAAAAGGTCTTTTGCAGAACTGGGCTGTGAGCAGTATGGGACAGGATGAAACCCAGTGACATTGTGCATGGCCAGGTGAACTGCTGCAGAAATGAAAAGTTAATCACACCTTTTTTCTTGCTCTCCCTCTTCACTTCCTTCTGCTGAAACCTTGGAGCTGAAGAAAATGGGTGCAATTTTGTGCTCCTAGTGATTTGCAGTGACTGAAAGGAAGGGAACTGTCCATTAAGGGTTACAATTGCTGGAATACCAGAATAACAAAATATTATCTTGCTCAGGTACCTGCTCTCCCTCATTTTGTGGCAGAGGTGATGTGGATGTTTACCTGCAGACCTTCCCATCAGACAGCCTTTCTTCTCCTTGGGCTGCCGAGTTTTGGCGCAGGGGAGCCACAAACTGACCCTGAGCTGGATTGGGATGCTGCTGAGAGCTCTCACTTCCATCTGGGCAAAATTAGAGGCAGTGAAGGGTTTCTTTAATCAGTGGGTGGCTGCTTTGCTGTCTACAAATGGGCTGAACTGCCTGCATTTAGTTCTTGTCTGTCCTACAGAAATCTTCATTCAACTTGGTATAGGCCAGTGCCTCAGTTTCTGTAGCACAGTTTCTCTGATTAAAAAAAACCCAAAACCAAAACAAAAACACCCAAAAAAGAGGCAATGGTTCCCCCACACTTTGCTGGAATGCCTTGACTATATCATCACTGGACTCCCCGTGGTTAAGGATTTTTTTGTTTCTTTGTTCTGTACTATTTTTTGACTGCAGTAGTAGGAATTTCACATGAAGCCATTCCGAGAGAAACATAATCTCTGATTTAATGCACCTTGGTTGGGAATTCAGTCTTGGAAGATTCTGTCTGCACAGGACACTCTTCTAGTATTGGCCATTTGGATGGATAAAAAACTTTCCTGAAGGTAGATGCAGCTCTGCCAGCAAGGTAGGGCACTTAAACATTGCAAAAATATTTTATTTCATTGTTCCTGTTGCTCCATTTGTCATTTGAGCTTGGCTTTCTATAAATTTCTGGTTTCAGGGCTCTCTGTTGTGTGGGCTCTCTAATATATAGCAAGAGCTGGGCTCACAGTTCATGTTTTCCTACAATGCAGGAGTTAATAAGGAATTTTTTCCTCCTTCTGGCTGCTTATTTTCATGAATCATGCAAGACAATATCTTTGAACTCCCCTTCCCTGCACCAAGCTTCATTTAAATTTACCACCGGGTTAAAAATAGTAAGACAAATGTATGCATAGAGGTGAAGGGTTCTCGTGTTCACGTCCTGATGCATATGAAGGGAAAGAAATCCTCTTTTTTCTCTGGATTACAAAGGAGGGAGGAAGGAGAAATGCCCTTTTTTGTGGAATTTTGGTATCCAGCAAGGTCAGAGCTCTCTTCCTGGGAATGTTCAGAAGACACTGGGAAGAGTGCATTGTGTTTGATGTTTTGGTTGGTTTTACATCCCCAACAGTGCCAACAGCTTCATTAAGTTGAATTAATTTAATTATTGATTGCTGGATTTATAAAATGTATTTCCAAATTTTAAAGAGGAGAGACTTAGACTAATCTGATAAGGAACCACTAAAGTGACTGGTGGAGAAATATTTGGTGCTATAACTACTGACCCAAAGTATTCTTTCAGCCCATAATGCTGCTTTTACAGTAACAAACCTCACACACTCAATAATTTTCTGATCAGTTTGTCTCAATGGGCTCCCAGGGATTTGGGAAACTTCTTTGGTTGGATAAGGAAACCAGTTTATTTGTTTTATTTTTCTAGTAGTACCATTTCTCAGTGACCATTTCACTACAATAGCTGATGGGAAAAGTGAAATACAGAATCAGAATATCTTGAGATTGAAGGGATCCACAAAGATAATTGAGGTCCACACGATCACAGTCTATGACAGACTGAATCTTCCCTCTAGATCCATATTTCCTTGTGTAACATGTCCATAAAACACCTGACAATTTTAGCATCTGACTCATTCTGTGGTAAAGCTGAGCCTTAATTTGTTGTTTTTTGTACTCTAAGTCCAGGATTGGTTTGGGGATGAATGCAGACACTTGGAGATCCTGGTTAATCCCCAGCTCTTCTTGCTTTCCTACTTCTTTTATATTTGTACAAATAGATTTCTACAGATATTTTTATCCAGATTTTCAAAATTAAAAATTCCTTTTTTGAAGTCCATCAAATCAAAATAAATTGGGGTCTAAGAGCAGGCCCTTGCAATACCTGGGATGGAACTGACTGAAATTTGTATTGTTCTAACTCATCTCTTATTCCTAGGATAATCCTTACTTGACTTAGGCTTTCCTTTCCATAAAAAAATGAAGATTTCAAAAATTATATTATATGTCAAGATTTTTTCACATCTTCTTTACAGGAAAAAATCATAGATTTTTTTATAATGCACCACCAAACCCTTTTATTAAACTATTTTTTCTAGATGCACTGTAAGGAAGAGTATTTTTGTGCATTGCAAGCTGTTTTTCAATTGCAGTTGAAAGTATTTATGAATAATATTAACCAAATTCTCCTTGGATTAATGGTGCACACTTCTGAGTGCTTGTACACACTTGTACACACTGTGGATGTGTGTCAACAGGCATTAAGCAAGCTCAGCAGCACTTAACATTTGCATTTTGTGACCTTGGTTATGAGCTGCTCTTTGAAAGAAAAAAGAAAATGTCATCCATGAAAGCATAATTTAAAAAATAAAAATTAAATACAAAATCAGTAGCATAAAATAAAATAAAATATGAAACGGAACAGACTAAAATATTTAAAGCTATCCCTGTTTCGTGATCAGCAGAGAAATCTCAGTGATGATAAATCTTCCTTTTATGTTTGGTCTACTGCACTCACTGTATACACACATAACTATTACCATCCAATTATAATCCATTAAATCAATTAAATCATCTTGTCTGGTATTTTCCATTCAGGGAAGTAAACCTGTTAATCTGCCATGTGAACTGTTGAGAATATTGATCACCACGTGCAGGGAAGACATTCCCTTCCTTGAAAGATGCAAAGATCATCGCACTTCTGGGACTCACTGGCTTCTTTATCCCACAAATTCCCCACTGCTGTGTCTCCAGAGGAGGAGGGTGAGTCCTTGCAAACTGCTAGGAAGGAATAGATCTGCAGAGCAATTGTGTCTAAGATTTGTGCTTTTGTGTGAGACGAGCCCTGGCTCAGCTGCTCGGTTGGTGATGCCCAGGCCAGCAGAGCAGTTCCCTTAGCAGGATCCTGCTGCCAGAGGCAAACACAACATCCTTGGCTTGGCTGGCTTTTCAGGAGGAGCAGCATTGAATGAGATTCAAGTTTCTGATGTCTGGCCCAGAGTGGGAACAGCCAACCTTTTTTCTCCCATGCACATTCCTGTGACATTGACTGCCCTTCCTCTTGCAGACAGCCCTTGAAACCCAAACCCAGGCAATTCAAGATGTGTCTCAACAGTTCCTGGTACACTCTGTGACATCTCTGTCCGTCTTGACTTTGACTGCAGTCAAGATTTCTTCTTTCAGGTGAAAGGGCTTTTGGATGAGCCAAGAATAAATTTATTTTTCCTCAGCGCCATTGGCACCTGCTGGCTCCCAGTGTGACAAAGGGGATCTGAGCCCTGTGGTGGGTCCTGCCTCAGCTCTTTCTCTGTGTGCTTGCACGATGCCCTGACCATGTGTGAGGGAACCAGGGTAAGAATTTCTCTGCAGGTTTGATGACCAACAAATTGGAGAAGTGTCCTCAATGGCACAGCAGCTCCTGTCTGCATGGGTGGTGAAAAAGTCATGGCAGAAGGTACAGAGCTTGGATTCCATCCAAGTGTCCCACGTGCTGTATGACCCTGCAACCCTCAGAAAGGGTGACAACCTTTCTAGACCAAAGGTAAAGAAGATTATAAAGTGGCCCAGCTCCTGCATGGAAGATCGAATGCAGCTTGTCCCAGAAATACACGTCCTGGCATATTGTTTCTTGAGATTTCACTAAGATGCTGAAATTTATATTCATTCCTCATCCTGACTACTGAATGGACACCATCTCTGAAATAAGGAGGGGGGCTGGGGCCTCAGTTCCAAATATTTATCTAAAAACCATCCTTGGGCTGGCCCCACAGATTTAGCAGTGATGCAGTGACAAGCTGTATTTCTGTCCTTACAGGGTAAAGGATTTTTGTGATCCAGCATAAAGTGTGATCCGGTCTATAGGGTCTCCTGTGCTTGGACCAGAACATGGAAGAGGACCGTAAATTCTTCACTTAAAAAGGTTGATTTGGCACCAGCCAGTTCAGTAATGTTGGACACAGGGGGTCTTTCCATAAAAATTGTGATTTCTTCACCCAAAGATTGATAAAGATTTTAGAAGGGAATAATCTTCCCTGTGGAGAAATCAATTTGTCCCACTGACCATAGCAAGGAGCTGAGGGCAACATTTCCAAGAGTCTGATATCAGGTGAACTCTCGCTGGATAGCAGGGTTAGATATGTGCTAAAATAACAGTTTTAAAGGCTCATGGTCCCTAATTTTTGGGGTCTGGTACTTCAGGTGGTGTTTAGACAGTATCTTCTGAAGATAAAGTCCAGTTCTTCAGGGTTCAGATAGGACTGGTTTGTTCCCTCTGCCCATTTTGATCTTTTTTTTGGGTTAAGAAAAATCTCCACCTACAAGAAGCTGGGGCAATGTCTCTGCAGTACTCATGGTCACAGAGTAGAGCCAGGGGGAAATGAAAAAAACCCTTATTCTTGGCAAAATTACAAAATCTGCAAGGACAGGATTAGGTCTGTGTTAAATAATGCAGGCCTGGGTCCAGCTGTCTCTCATGTGCTGCTTTAGCTGTTTCTGGCTATTCTTTGCTTTTAAGTGGCATGCTTGTTGTAATAAAGGTTTATCCTGTCAGCAACAAGCTAAACTCCTAGAGTTTTTGTAGTTCTTGGGTTTGAGCAATGCTGCTCATTAGCTTATGTCCTTGTCTTCTGCTATTTGAAAAAAATATTTCTGCAGTCTTGATGAATCTGTTTTTATTGCAGATGTCAGTGCTTTCTATGATAGTTATTTTGTTCTATTTCCCCCTGAATACCACCAAGCCATTAAAAATGGTTCCAATAAGTTGTCCACATGACATGTATGCAGATAAACTGCCCTGGCCTTCAAGACAGGCAGGGAGAGGTGGTGTAATTTAAAGGAAATCCTGAAGTTGTCCATAAACCCAAATGGATGCAATAACCACCAGCTAAAAGTTCATGGGCTGTTTGCACCTGGGAATTGTCAGTGACTACAGGCTGGTGGTGGGGTCACATGTAACAGAGCTGTTTATGTGCCATTTTCTTTTTATAGCTTAAATCAATAAGCTGATTGAGCTGAGCTGGATCGATCCTCCTGAGCTTTATTTACAATTATCCTCTAACAGCTGATACAGTGGTGCTCTAGAAGTGAACATACTACAGCAATTCTTTTTTGAGGCAATATATCTTCAGCCCAGTCTGAATCCTGCTGGGCTCGAGGTGTTTGAAGCAGTGCAGCTGTGCTAAAGCTCTCACTAAATTGGGGCTGCTGCAAGGATCTGCAAGATGGTGAAGGGTAGTAACAAAGGCTGTGTTAGTCAAGGGAGAACAGAGACATGATGTTCCCTCAGTGGATGGAGAAACAGCCTGCTGCACAGGGCAGAGCAGTGCAAAGGTGATTTTCTGAAGGGAATTCCATTTGTTATTGTGTGAATCAGAAAAATCTGCTGTATGCAAGCTTGGCCTTTTGTGACCACCCTTCTTAGCAGGCAGCCTCTCATTTACAAACAACATCTTCCCTCTTTTCATGACCACCTGCTCATTTATCATGGAATCCTAACACAGCTTAAGTTTCAAGGAATCCTTGAGATCCTTTCGTTCCAAACCCCTGCCATGGGCAGGGACACCTTCCTCTTTCTCTAGACCAGGTTAATCAAAGCCCTTTCCAGCCTGGCCTCGAACACTTCCAGAGATGGGATTTGCCCAAAGCCTCCTGCAGGGCTGTGTGGAGATGCCAGCAGTCAGGGACAAGAACTGCTGATGAGAGAAGGGGAACAAGAAGCAGTTGTCCTCTCCAAAGGTTCCCATTGCTCTTGGCACCGCAGCAGAAGCTGCTCAGGGTGTTTCTGGAAAAGGCTTTGGTGGAAGGTCTAGTGGAAAGTGTCCCTGCCCATGGCAGGAAATTGAGGAATTGGAACAAGATGATCTTTGAGGTCCATTCCAACCCAAACCATTCTGTGGTTCTTTCCATCACAGGTTTCTCTTTTAAAAATTGTCCTAATGCAACTGTATTTAGTAAAGTGCTAAGGCAGTAATATTACAAAGTATAAAATATTAGGTTCTGATCTCGGTTCTGTGCATATAAATCAGGATTTCAGCCACAGCTCAGTTCTGTAACTATATCCTTCCAGAGATGAGAATGCTGTTTGAACTCTCCAGATGAGTGAGGAAGAAGAATTTAATTAATATCCACATACTTTTGTGAAGTCTTAAATTCTTCTGAAGGTTTAAACCAGTTTATTCACCCATGCTGTGAAAGCACAATAACATTGAGATATCAGGAATCAGAACCAGAGGGTTCCCTCATCACAGAGAATGAAACTTCAGTCTAATGGAAATAAGAAACAAACCTCTTTAAGCTTCCAGCTGGAATCGTGTTCCCTTTTCCCAGAGACCTTAAGCTCCTTGCCAGGTACAACTTACAAAACAATGTCAGCCAAGAATAGACTCAGAAGGCCTAAATGTTGTTTTTTTTTCTTTTTTTCATTAAATGTGATGTATCTCAGTTAAGGTGAAACTATTCTTTATTTTAGAGTGGCAAGAGAGATCAGTCTAAAACACAGTTAAATCAAAAAGAGTCCAACACTCAGTGTAAATATTCCTGGTAAAGCCCAATCAAATCAACAGATGAGGTGGCTCACAGTGGTTGATGAATGTCTTCTGGCAAGTGTGAGGCCAGCACCAAACACATTTCCTGGCTTTGTAAAGGGGAGGACTAAAAGAAAATGAGCCTTGGTCATAGTGCTGATGAATTCGGTGAGAAGACAAAAATCCCCACGAAGGAACATTTTCCCTTCTGTTCCTTGAAACTTGAGAATCCTACAAGAGAATGTGTCAACCATATTAAAGTTTTCAGGATGTTAATAAAAATTTGCATTAACAGAGATGCATTTAATTTT
>PYHW01010143.1:84668-103811 GCA_013186435.1 Turdus rufiventris
TTTTTTTTTTTTTTTTTTTGAAAGAGTCGAAGCTTCACAGTTTGTTTTCAATTTTGCATCTGAACAGATGGCAACTTTTGCTGTTACAATTTTTTATCACAAAAGACTGATTGATTCTCTAGTTGTTGGGGTATTTACCTCTTATGGGGAAAACTTAAGTTCAGGTTCCTGCTTTGAATTGAATAAATCAGTTTTTTTTCTATGCTAACTCTAAGCTATCATTTTTTAAAATGCTATTGATTTTTTCTTTTTTGTGAGCTGGCATCCATCTCTATATAAGTTCTGTTTCATGTGTGAAAAATATTTATTGAGAAAAAATTGACGGAATGTTGTCATATGCAGTCTGAAATTCCAATAATGGCTTTTTCTAATCAGAGGATTTTGTTTTGTTGGTCATGATCCTCAGACCTCTCCACCTGTTTAATTAAAACAAAATCAAACCCAAAAATCTGCTCAACTCCATCCCACTTTTCCTTTTCCAATATGCTGAACATTACCGCCTTCAATAAAAATGAATTTAGACATGATAACTATCTAGGAGGATTTCTGGACAACAAGTAAGTTTCACTCTTTAATGTCTTTCAATTGCTAAACCAAAGTCTGGAACTTATTAAATGCACTAACTGGAGCCGAAAGAAAAATGAAATGGAAAGATCATAGGCAGCAAAATCTACAAGCGTAACTTTTTAATTTCGCTTGCTGTAACAGTTTCTTTGCTGTTATTTGGCTTTTATCATACCTGGTATTTAAGACCTAATATTGCAGGAATTATTTTGTCTGATGTTATCACAAATATTGTTGTCCTGCTGATGTTTTTCCAATATTCCTCCACACTTTTCCAGTAATTTTCTCAGTAAATACTGAGTTTTCAATTATTATTTTGTATATGTGTGCATATAGTGACATTTTCACAACTAAATATCAGAAATTTATTTCAGCGCTTCCTTCCAAAGAGACCAGGAAAATATTACAATCATTTGCTCTTTCTCTCTGCTGCATATTAAAGCAATTATGAATTCAATTTCTGGGTTTATTTGTAATCAGGAGAACTAGAAAAAGTTTTTTTTCTTACTTTCAAAAGAGAACAGAGATTTTTTTTATAGCAAAGTGGTTCATGGGATCTGGAGTTTTATGAAAATAATAAAGCCAAAGCCAGCAAGGCAAGTCTTTCTACTGAGCTGAGAGAGCTGCTAAAGCTGCAGGAATCTTTTCTTTACTGCTTTGGAATTCCTCAGTATGTTCAAGATCCAACATTTCTAAGAGAAGTTGTGTTTTGTCTTCTGATGCCTTTTACATGAATTGTCTAAAAATCTGATCTATTGAAGAAGAAATTAATCCCTGGGGTCTGCTTGTTTATTTATTTATTTATTTATTTATTTATTTATTTATTTATTTATATTTATTTCTTTATTTTTTCCCTCTTCCTTTGCTTTCTGGTAGCACAAGGAATAAGCAACAAACCTTCTGGCATTTAAACCTTGGATCATGTTTTCAAACCACAGGGGACTGCTCTGAGATGTGCTGAAGTCAGATTTTTCTTTGACTGAGCTCCTCATTGATGCACAGTTGCTTAGAAGATGAGTGAAGCAGAGTCTACCCCAGAGCATCTCCATCAGGATCCTATTTCCTGACAATCTTTCAGGACACTCTGGAGGAAACAGTTTTCTTTTTTATATCCCTGTTGTCTGATATTTTCGACACCATGGATAAACTGCCATTTGCTTACTTGTTATTTGAGAAATCTGTTGATGCATAAACATGAAACAGGACTGAGCACATGTGTAGATAGAAAGCCAGTGGGGTAAAAAGCTTCTATTTATTTTTGGTAAGTTTATCTAAGTCACTTTTCAAGAGATTTTGCTGCTTCTGCAGAGTTGTTTCAATGGCTTTAATGTGGTTGTACTAAAAAAAAAAAAAAAAAAAAAAANAATAAATAAATAAAAGAGAGAGAGAAGGAAAAGTTGTGCAGTCTGCAGGTAAACTCAGGTGATTCTACCCTGCTCAAAGGGAGAAACCTTTCCACCCCTGATTCCTACCCTGTGATGAAATCTCTTTCACTGAACTGCAGTTCTCCTGTGTGTGGAGAAACCTCACCTCAGACAGGATGAAGCAGCCTCTAATTCCTCCTGTTTTATTCTTGAGGAAATGATCTGTATTTCTGTAATCCAGGAAGAAGGAAGGACCTTTAGGATGGACACATACTTTTGATATGCATAAACTGTGGGGAAGGCAGACCAGTAGGTCAGGCACCGGAAAGATCTCAAATAGCACCAGAGAATAATGGAAAATAATTGAGTGATTCCAAAGGTGCTATTTCCATAGTTCTTCCATTCAATGACTTTTTGAGGTCTTTTCGGATTACAGTAATTCACCTGCCAGGGATTTGGGTTCAACACAGAATCATAGAATGATTTAGGTCAGAAGGGACATTAAAGATTATCTCATTCCAACCCTCTGCCATGGGCAGGGACACCTTTCCCTAGACCAGGTTGCTCCAAGCCTCATCCAGCCTGGCCTTGGACATTTCCAAAGGTGGGACCTCCTTTTGGGAATCCCTCTTTTGAGCACCTTGATATGCGTGTGAAGCCGCTCCCTGCTCAGCAGACTGCACCTTCCAACCACAAATCTGCCCCCACTAACAGTAGGCAAATTTCCTTTCGTGAATAAATGTGAAAAATTGCAGGACAGAACGCTTGGCTCATTTTTAATCCAGTCAATGAATGCATTCCTAATGAACTTCTTTTCTTCATCTTTACACATTTCTTTTGAAAGAGTTAGAATCCCTGTTATCACTTTCCTCTTGGTTTTCTGTGGGTTTAGATCTTGGTCTGTGAGGAAGCAGTAGTGAATATAATTGATTGTATCAATAAATAGCAATATTATTTTTTTCCTGTGGCATTTCTGGAAATGGTAATAATAGTGGTTGATCTGTATGAAAAATTCCCTGGAATTTTTCATGTTGCTTGTGGTTTTTTGACACAGATAATTGGAGATCTCAGATAATTTCTCACAGCAATAACTTTACATAATGAAAGTTAAGGTACTGATGCTAAAGAGTCTGCTTAGTGTCTTTTAAAAATGCTTTTTCCCCCCCCCCCTACATTGGTGTTTTCCAGTGTGAAGTCATAGTTGAAGTTCTTTCCTTGTTCCCCTCTTCTTCATTATTTGAGTTTAGTCTTTGATTTGGGTCTTTGCAGGTCTTGTCCCACATCTGACCTCTTTCTGCAATTATGGTTTGTCATCCTTGAGGAGCTCCTGACTGCATTAAAGGTGTCTCTGATCCTTTTGGGGCCAAGACTTTACCCTTTCTGCCCTGTAAATGATAAAGCATGTGAACCCTTTTATCTATTCACTCTTCCACTGCTGTGTGTGCGTGAGCAAGTTCTGAGTTTAAAGGAATTTAAAATGAAAAAGTTACTTCTTCTTCTTTGTATTTTTTTTTTTTAATTCCCTGATTTCCAGAAAAGATTTTCCACTTTTGCTCTTTTACTTATCCTGTGTCAGATGTCTCTTCTTAGCCTTTCTTCTTCTTTAAGTCTCCCTGTGCAGCCCTGTGAAGTGCCATATGCCATGTGCAGAGCCATCAAGTATCATGTATTTAGCATAAAGTGTCATAATTCTCACTTTACTTGCTTGCTAACTTAGTGAATACAGATGGCTAAGTATAAAAAAAGTGAACCCTTGCTAGTGCTTCCCAAAGAAAACTGCAAAGTGAATTCAATGTGCATAAACCAGAACAAATCAAGCCAAGAGACTCTTCTAACCCATGCGTTCCTTTAATGGAATATGAGAAAAATGCAACCACAGGACAGACTTTTCTTTGTGCATCCCTTTCAATGAAGAATTCTACTTTCATAAGAAATACAGGGTTTTAGTTTTGCTTTTGTTTTGTTCATGAACATTGCTTGCTCTTGAACATTTTAGCAGTGTGTTGCAGACTTTTACTCAGATTTTAGGGGCATTGTTCTCCGGCTCCAGCTTCAGCAGCTGAAGAAGATAATGCTTTCAGCTGCCCCTTCCCAGGATTTTCCATCTCCTCTTTTCTGCCAGATGTGCTGTCTGAATATTTTTAATCCTTTTCTGATAACATGTGCAGTGCTAAATAAGATCATCTGCATGCTTTAAACCAGTCTAGGATTTTTAAACCAAAAATTTGTGGAGGAGCAGTCAAGTCAACTACTCTGCCAATAAGTGGTTGGGACGTGGTGTCCTATGATCCACCACAAAGAAAACAAGAGGCAAAAGTGTGAAATACATTCCCACATAACGAGTTTGTGGTGTTCAGACTGAACTCACTGAGGGATTATGGCTGAATGTGTTCCAATATTGTGCTGGATATCACTGATTAATCCCATTTATTCCCCATTCACTACTGCAAGCAACTCAAAAAGAATAAAAAAGGTTTGGATTATGATAATCCAGGCTGGAAACCAGGATAAGCTTGGGTGCAGGAGTGACAACAGCTGTAAACATCTCTTATGTCTCGATTCCTACCCTATGCTGCTCTCAGAGCATCAGCAACAATAACATTGGGCCAGACAAATCTTCTGTACTGTGGTAAATGTTTTCTACACTGGTCCTCTGAGAGCCCTTGCTGGAAAGCATGAGGAGTGTTTATCCTATTTTAAATCTACGGGCAGAAATCTTCCTGATCCCTTCAGGAAGTGGCCTGCTTATCCTGCCCATGGTGCTATGTGAGACTTTGGATGTTGAAATAAAGGCTGCCTGTTGGATGCTGGCACAATCAGCTTCAAAGACTGATCAAGTTTATTTGCCTCCTGCTTAGAAAGCTATCAAAAAATGCCAAGAATTAAACTCTGGGATTAGGAAATCTGCCATTTCCAAGATTTGTGGCACCAGCAATTGACTTCATGCCTTGGTGAGGAGAAGGCTGGAAAAGGATTCACTCATGTGTCTTCTCTAATTGTTTGTCAGGGAAAGGATTGCCTCAAATTCCTATGAAAACTGGGCAAAATATCACAGTGGACCCAAGCTTTGATTCAATCTGTGCCAAGGAATGCTTTGACACCCTCACTGATTATTGGATTGTGCACTGGTTTTTCATGCACATGGTGTTGTACAAAGACTGGTTTAATAACATTTGTGAGACCTCCTTTACTGTAATTTTTGGGAACCCATTTCCAGCAGCAGTGGAGCAGAGAGGTGCAGGATAAGGAAACAGTGGGTTTAGCTGACAGACACCTGCCACTGATGTGGGGCACAGCCCTGGGCTGGGATTTTTCCTGCCAGCATGAGATACTCCCTGTCAGTTTTTCATGGCAGCACCACAAACTTCCTTTGGGCAGTACAGCAGGGCACTGGGTAGGGCTGCCCAGAGGAATTTTGGATGTTGCAGCCCTGGAAGTATTCTTGGCCAGGATGGGGCTCTGAGCCACCTGCTCTGGTGGAAGGTGTCCCTGCCCATAGCAGGAGGTGGAATGAAATTAGCTCCAAGGTCCTTCCCAACCCAAACGTTCTATCATTCTGTGTTCACATCTACAACCTCTTCTTGTCTTCTTCCTTCTTTTACCCAACTCCTGCTCACGAATCTCTTAGGCCAATCCTTTCTGTTACCTTTGATTTAACCAAGGGCTTGCCAGGAAAGGACATTTTGCTGACAGCTCCTCAGAGAAAGCTTTGGGCAGAGCTGACAAGGTTTGGTGGGACTCAGCAAACCACTGAAAAGGTGGGAGGTGGTGGATTGAGAGTTATTCTGCTCAGACAAGCAGCCCTGGGGGAAACACATCTAAAGTCACAGGGGGCACAAAGGAAGGGCACAAAGCCTGCCCTTCTGCATAGGGTTAGCCTATGGGAAGAGGTTGATGCAGCTGAAACACACAAGTGTGGAGCTGGCTGCTATAATTAGCAATTTCTGATATAAGCTTCAACCCATCCTGCATAACAAGGATAGTGTATATCTCTCCACGAGATTATCTTACAAGAAAATAATTTTTGCTTATGTTTGTTTGGCCCCCTGAGTTTTATTTTATAGCAGAACCTCAGCAGATAGAAGTGAGCATAGTCCCACTGTGATGCTGGTTTACATGAAAAATCTTTTGCTGACATCCTCAGGGAAATATTTGTCCAAGGACAATAATATTCCTTATTCTCAAGGTTATTGTGAGGTGGAAATCACTGATTGTAAAATTGTTTGAAGCTGTGGAGTGAAATAGCAATGTCTGATTTTATGCTATTTATTATACCTTGCATCCATTCTGTCTTGAATTGACATCTTTTACTTTTTCCAATGAAAGCAAAAGCTGGAGAAGGGGCTGAAGTGTGGGCTTAGGTGTCATGGTGGTAAAAACTGGACCAGAATGAAGCCAAAGTGAACTTTAACAAATCATTTCAGTAAGAAACCATGGTAGGAAAGTTTGTGATATATGTGCCCAGTGTAGCCCAACCTCCCTGTACATAACTGTGGATACACCAATCAATTTCTATTAATTAAATTGCTTTCTTGCAGAAAATTGAACAACAGCAACAACAACAAAAAGAATCAAAACGAAACAAACTGCAAAGGAGGACAGAACAAATGTCTCCTAAACTGAGTGCCACTGAGAGTTTTTCTTCTTGGCTACACTGTGTGATATTTTTCTCCATGTTTTCTGCTCCGATTAAGAACACTTTCATCTTCTGTAAGGTTAGTAGTGCGTGGGCCTGTACAAAAGCATGCACACAAATGAAGAGTAAAGCTTCATCTCTGTTCAGCAGTGCTGGCAATTTACCATCAATCTTGTTTCTGTATAGCATAGAGAGAGGCACAAGAAGAGATGTATCTTCTCAGCAATTCAAGGCATATGCTTTCAGTGCTCAAGTTAAAAGAAAGGCAAAGACATGAAAAACCTGGATCAAAACAAAAAAGACTACAAGCAGAAATTCAATCCAAAATCTGGGCATTGAATACTCTCACTAAGGTACAGAATCGTTGCAGTTTCCTGTCATTATGTGACAATGTCTAAAACTACGTAAGGACCTGGAATTTCAGCATAGAGGCACATAATAAAACACTAGAGTTTGATGTACTGTGTGCCTCATCCTTCTGCTCATACTCACAAGGGTGAGTGTTTTGCACCTTCACCTCCTGGGGGGCTGGGAGTCCTGTTCTTGTGATTCACTGGATGAACTAAGAACAAGAACCTGGCTGGAAATGCCTCCTAAACTCCTACTTTTACAGTGCTCACCCATTCAGAAGAAAACCAGCCTCTACCTTCACTCCAGCCTCCCAAGGGAGCACCTTACCAGCATTATAATTTAATTACTTGCCTCTTAGACACAGCTGATTAGGGAAATAGTGGATTGTTCAGGTTAAAATTGCCAAGCTGCCTAGAGCTTCGTTTGCATCCTTTGCAGAAGATCAGCATTAGCAATTGCTGAAGGCATGGTTGTACATCTAGGAACAAAGAGGACATCCTGACCTACAAGTCAAGGAAAAGGACCTGCATGGCACAGTGGATGAGACACTTATTTAGAGTTTCCTGAGCTGCAGAGTTAATGGGAAAACAGTGCTAATGAGATCTTGGGTGCATGAAAGACAAGCTGATGTTGTTTCCCCACCCACAGCTGTGGCAATGAGGACACCAGCTCTGGAAGTGATACCAGACATGATTTGCAATCTGGATATAAGACTGGGCAGTGATCAAAGTAAAGAACTCAATCATTTCAGTTTGTGAAAGAAAAAGAGGTTAAAAAATAAACTCTGGAAAATGCTTTGTGCACAAGGTATAAAAGGCTTTTGCAAAGGCAAAATACTGGGTGGTAAAGAGTACCTTCAACCTACCAGAAAAACACATTTCAAGAAGGAGCAGCAGGCAAAGACAGACAAGCAAATACTAATAACTGGCATTTTTTAGCAGTAGGGGCTATTAGTCACTGCAACATACAAGCAAGGGAAGCTGTGTGTTCCCTATCTTTTAGTATTGTCAAATCAAGTTTGAACATTTTTGTGGAAAATACACTTTTTTTTTCTTGCAGATACACAAACCAATTCAAGTTTAAAGAAAAAAACCAAACCAGCAGCTAAAAAGAATGACAAATCACACTGCTAATTGAAAGGAGATGTTGCCTCATGGACAGACAATATAAAGTTGGGGAATCTTCAGATTGGAGAGGAAAAATGTGAGGGGAGGTGTGCTCAAGATTATTGCAATAAAAATGGTGGTGGATGAGATCAATTCAATCCAATGAGTAGGGAAAACTCCCTGAAATCACAGGACATGGATTTAGAACAAACAAACAAACCAACAAACAAAAGAAAGCACCGAAATGAGGTGATTCAGCTCCTCTACTGCACTCTGGTGAGATCCCACCTGTAGAGCTGCATCCAGCTCTGGGATCCCCAACACAGAAAGGATTGGAAATGGTGGAGGAGTTCAGAGGAAGCCACCAAGGTGATCAGAGGGATAGAGCAGCTGTGCTGTGAGGAAAGGCTGAGAGAATTGGGATTTTCAGTCTGGAAAATACAAGGTTTAGGGGTCACCTAATTGTGGTCTTCTGGTGCCTGAGGGGAGCAGACACAAAAAGATGGAGACGGATTATTAACAAGAGCCTGGAGTGACAGGACAAGGGGGATGGCTTCAAACTGGCATAGGGTGGGTTTGGATTGGATTTTAGGAAGAAATTCTTCCTTGTGAGGGTGGTGAGAGACTGGAACAGATTTCCCAGGAAGCTGTGGGTGCCCTAGTCCTGGAAGTGTCCAAGGCCAAGGTGGATGGGGCTTGGAGCAACCTGGTCTAGAGAAAGCTGTTCCTGCCATGGCAGAGGGCTGGAATTAGATGATCTTTAAGGTCCTTTTCAACCCAAGCTATTCTACGATTCTATAACTCTATATGTATATTTAAACAGAGTAGCTGTGAATGTCTGAAGCTTTGTTGCCACAGGACTCATGAAGACTGAATATAGAAAAATAGCATTGCCAAAATCAAGTCAGGGAATATCTGGGAATGCAGCAAATAGGCAGGAGTTGTATTCTTTACCATCTCTAATGCATTTAGTATGGAATTTGTGGCACTACAAAAGGAAAGAACTGCAGACATTGACCATGTTTGTGTTGTCTCCTTATTTGCATCTCTTTGTACAGGTTATTGAACCCAATCTCTTAGGATGTGTTTTATGTTCGTATGTTCTTCTTTTAATTAGAGGACAAGGCAATTAGTGGGGATGTGCCTATTCCTACATGGGTCAGATGATGCCAGGCCTCTGGAAGTGCTGGTTTTTGGGCCAGATCAGCAGTGAGGCTAAAGCAGCCCACCTATCTCCTCAGGCTGTGCTGCTGGTCTTTGTGCTGGGAGAAATTACAGTAATTTCATGACCATAAGGCGCACCGGACTATAAGGTGCACCCCTGAGAGTCGCAACTTTGTAGCTCAGATAAGGCGCACCGGATTATAAGGCGCACTATTTTTTTGTAGCGAGGAGCCGTGCAGCGCACAACAAAGTAGCGAATTACTGGCAGGTTCTCAATTTGCAAAGTTTTTCGCCACTTTTTGCCACCATTTTTCGCCACTTTATTGCACTTTTCGCGGCAGTTTTTCGATGCTATTTGGCTGCTTTTCGCGGTGCTTTTTCACCGCTTTTTGGAGGCGATTTTTCGCCACTTTTCGGCGGTTTTCTGCCGCAATTTTTTGCTGCTTTTTCAGGGCGGTTTTTCGCTGCTTTTCAGCGGCTTTTCACCGCGATTTTTTGCCGTTTTTCGGCGGCTTTTCACCACGATTTTTCGCTGTTTTTTGGCAGCACTTTCTCACTACTTCTTGGCGCTTTCCCGCGGTGCTTCTTGGCGCTTCCCTGCGGCTGCGCCACTTCCCCCCGCTTCTCCCTGCCCGGCAGCCGCGCCGGTTCCCAGTTTCCCCCACCCAGCGGCCGCGGCTCCCGCTGTTCCTGACTCCCCCTGCATGGCCGCAGCTCCCGCGGGTCCTGGTTCAGTTTGCAGACCGCACTTCCGGGTTCGCAATTTTCCGAACTTTGTAGATCAGATGAGGCGCACCGGACTATAAGGCGCACTGCCGGGTTTGAGGGAAAATTTTAGTCAAAAGGGTGCGCCTTATAGTCATGAAATTACTGTATATCCATACTGGGACAGACTGTGTCCATTCAGAGCAGAAGTGGGAATACTGATGGCTTGGTGGATGGATTTGGGAGAGGCTCCATGATGTGGATCTTCTAAAGGCAGCAGTGAATCCTGTGGGCTCTATCCTCAGGTGTTTCCCTCCTGTGCATCTCTCATCTTCAGAGGAGCTGTGGGTTAAGCAAGTCAAAGGGAGGGACCCATCTGGGAGGAGGCCACCCCAGGACAATGAATTCAGGAGACAGAAGGAAGGAGGAGAGGAAGCCCAAAGCTCTGTGGGGGACCACACTTCTGCTTTAGATGCCAAAACCTCTTTCTAGTAACTCATGCTGAGAAGCAAATTTATTCCCTCATGTCAGTCAGAGTGGACTCTTGACTCCTTGCTAGTATATGAAAGCTGTATCCTCATGTGAAGGATTAAGGATTTCTTCTGATTTATAGCTATATATTCTGTATCTCTATAGAAATGAGGAATGGAGAACTTTGTTTTGTTTTGAAGTCAGATACAGCTGGGAAGAGTTAAGGTATTTTTCTTTTTTTCCCTTAGAAAAACCTAAGTGACCAAAAGAACCAGGGAAGTAGAGGGGGTACTTCTAGACATACACACCCCTGCAAAAGGACTGTTATTCCTGCACATTTTTTCTCTGTATTGTCTGCAGAATTTCAAACACTGTTTCCTCTCAACTTTCTCACCAGCCTCTAAACCCACTCGAATTTTGTTCCAAAGTCCAACAAGCCCAAGATTTATGATGTTGTACCAGCACTGGGACATGAGTGGTTGGGATTGTTCTCTTTTGTCTGCCACAGAACCATCGTGTCACATTTTGCTCCATGTTAAATCACTGAGATGAAAAACAAACGTTCTTGTGGATTAGCACAGGATGTAGCCCCAGGAAATGTTGGCTCAGTTCCCATCTTGGTCACATAAGCAGCAAACCCATCACAAGCCCCTTGATCTATCTGGAATCAAATTCACTGGCAGAAGAGCAGTGAAACCTGCAGGTCTCATTTCTCTATTTGTTAATGGAATGGTCATAATGTCCAAGTCTCTTGCAGAGTTTGAGGATTATTTACCATAACACCCAGAAAACTGTGATATTTCTCTATTGAGTATTATATAAGAATCTGGAGGCAAAAACTAATCATACATGAGGGAAACAAGTAGGCAGTGGATTATATGAGAGTAATTCCATGTGCAGCATAGTCTAATAAAATTAACATTTGAATGGTGACAAATAGAGAGCCTTTGGGGATGAGAGGGCTGGAAACAAGGAAATAATGAAGAGATTTCTAAGAAGTGAGAAATAAAATTAGATCTATTTTTGCTCCCTGCCTGATGCTCTTACATTCAAGTTTTTAGTTCAGGTGCTGAACAGTAAGTGATGCAAACAAAGCCATCTGTAACCGTGCCAGATTTTATTAAATGCTGATCATAGACATAAATGGACACATAAGGGAGACAAAACAGTAAACTAAATACAAAATACTGAATAAAAGAAATGGCATTTTATCTGGGCCACATCACAGGAGGTAGTTTCCTGTCTGGAGTGGCAATGAGAGCACTGGCATCTTGACTTCAGATGTTCCAGTGAGTACAAAAATCACACAAATCCTCTTGTGGGGGAAGGGTGAGATTTCCTGGAGTCAGAGACCAGCAAATACAGAAGGATTGGAGGTCATTGGACATAAGCTCCCACCTGAGAATGGTTTTTGTGGGTATGGAAGGAGAAGATAACAAAACACCCCTTGCAACAGTGACAATTCTTGAAAAAAGTTCCCTTACAGACCTTCCCAGAAGGTTCTTGTGAAAATAACGTAGGGCACAGAATGAAGAGGTTAAGCCCTGATCCTACTTGAAGAAGAGCAGGACTTCCAGCATGGTCAAGGCTGGCTGTGAAAATGGCTGTGCAAGGAACATTTCACAGAAACCATCTCTCCCCTAATCTGTGCAAGGCCAGATGCAGCCCAGAATGGAGAACTATCTTCTACCAAAAGGTGAAGGCATCAAGGTTTGGTTTTGTTCCATAAAAAAAAAAAAAGTACCATTTGAAATCTTGGAGGGAAAGGAGAGTTTGGCAAGAAAATGCCAGTTCCTGTCTCCTTGTAAGACTCAGAGCAGGAGAGACTTCATTTCCCCCAGTGCTCAAACTGCTGTCATTGACTAATCTGGAGTGCATTTAGACTCATCTTACAAAAACAAATCTCTGAAATATAACATTTTCCCATTTTCATACTTCATTAAAACATAGCTATCTGAAAGAAGAAACAAGCAAATAGACCTTTAAGAAACTGGCATTTCTGTCAAAGCAGAATTGACCTGTGTTGTACTGCTCTGTATCCTGCATTGACCTCGTGTTGTTGTCTTCACCTTAGGTAAGTAATTTTAACTTATCTAACTTAAAGCACTGTCTTTAAGCAGGTCCTCTACACCCTGTGAAACTTTATATACCCTAAGGGGCTCCAGCAAGTCTGTGCTCCCTGCTGAGACATCTCTGAGCACAGAAGGAAAAATGCATTAGCTGATGGAAAGATATTAATAGCGCAGAGAAAGGTAAAATTCTTTCAGCGCTACCGTAACATATCCAGGCTGTTTGGGATTTTGGCTCTGACTGTGTGTGTGTACCCAGCGAAGCGTTTTCTTTGATCAAGACATTATGGCAACAATCTCCACTGATAAAATAGGCTTCTGTTAATGAGATCACCTGGACCAGTGACTGGAGAAATGACAACTGTGTATTCCTTTCTAGGTTGTTCAGATATTCCCTGCTTTGTGTTCTGCCTCCAGTCACAAAGTCAAAGTAAATATCCATCAACTCCAAAACACTTCTTCTCTGACTTTCCCCTTGAAATCACAGTTTATTTGCATTGGACAGCTTGGCAGAAAACAAGAGATAAGCCAGGGGAAGAAAATGTGCAATGTGCACCATGCCTCAGATTTCTCTTTGTGACACATGGAATAAATGAACTTGAAACAATCACTTTGATTCAGATACTGATAAAATTAAGGTCATTATTTTACCTTTCCAAGGAGTGGGGAAAATCATGAGCTGTTCAGGGCTAAGAGAAGCTAATTCCCCATAATCTCACTCCTGTACAGGTTACAGGCCAGTTGAGAGTGAGAACAGCTTGGACCATCATTTAGAGTTGCTCTAAATTATGTCAGCAGCCATCAGAAAACTCACCAGCAGCTGGGAATGAGACTGAAATGGAAATGCCAGTGCAACTCTGATTATAATGTTTACAGCAAGAAAATTGTCAGAAGGATGATGTTAGTAAAAGGTTTGACTCATGCAGTTAAGCCCTTGGAAATCCATTCTGCTGCTTTAATGCTTTTGTTGTGACAACATCAGTACAACCCCTAGGAGTGTAATAAGGGATATAGTTCAGTATGAATAATATTTGTGCTGCTGGTTTCCTTCTTTCTATTGTCCTTTTCCAAGAAGAATTGTATAGGCAGCACAGAATTTCCTTATAGACTACATTGATTTTCTCCTGTATTTATTTAGGAGGAGATCTGTACTTTGAGAGCCCTGTAAGGCACTTGGGAATCCTTGTGCTTTGGTGGAGATCATTCCACAGTCCTTGACAAGCTCTTCTGGAACCTCTACCTTTATTTGCATGAGAAGGTGAATATTGACTCAACTTTTCTCCACCTCATGCTGAGCCAAGCCAGCAGTCCAGGCTCCTGCTGCTGAGTTCCTGATGGGGATCAATAATCCTGAAAGGGAAGACAAATAGCTTTGGTATAGCATGATTTGGTGTTTTCAGGGTGGATTGAGCCCATTTCTGCCTGTTGGTTCTTCTCCCTAGGTAGAAATGTTCTCCTAGTTACTACATGGTGAAATCACTAAGGGAATCCTTTTACCATGTACTGGATTTGCTGAGCTCCCTCCTGGAATTCTAGATATGAAGATAAAGACCCAGAAAGATGTCAACCTTTAATCTCATTAAATCTTATAAGAACAGTGAGAATGATGTGATAGTTTTGTGTTACACAGAATTAATGCTGCTGTGACTGAGACTCAAAATCCATTTTCATGTTTTTGTTTTTTTTTTTTTTTTTTTTCCCCAGGACTTCATAACATCACTTTTGGGAATTAACAAGTTAGCAAGGAATTTGGGAATGAATTCACTACCTGTTGAGACCTTCTCATTTGTTTTAATTACTGGATTGTATCAAGTATGATCCTGACAGCAGAGCACTGGTGCTAGAGGGGAAGGTTGGCAGAGATTTTCCATTCTAAACACTGATATTTGGTTATGTACAACAATCTCTTATTTCAAGGTTAATATTTTCCCTCTCCTCAGCAGTTGCCTTAGCAAATTCTGTCTTATTAACTTTTATTTTTAGAAAACTTAATCAAAGTGGGTTTGCCCATTTTCAGGAGTCAGATTAGTAAAATATTTCAGTTGTTCCAACATTTCTGAAAAAATTCTGGGGATTTTCTTTTCCTTTTGCGTCTGGTAAGCATTTCAAAAGAACTTTTTCATCCCTGAAAAACCAATCTAAATCTGAACAAAGTGCTCATCCTTGGAGATAAGACTAACACTAGAAGCAGAATTCCCAAAGATGTTGCCTGTTCTGGATATCTTCCAGCCAAAAGCTGAGCAGGAATTTCTTTGGGCTGAGAGTTCTGGACTATATCAGGTTGAATATTGCAGATGAAGAGTTTTAATTATGGTTCATAACATAGAACCTGTGGAATCTGTAGGCCTGGGGAATGGGGGATTTTGTTTTGCAGAATGGAAAGGGTTTACACAGCTTTAGATCCTAATATGAGAAAAATATGATTCAAAGTCTCACTGTTGTCCTCCCATCATCCAATAATAAATATCATCAGATACCAAATTTCTTGGTGGAGTTTCCCAAAGATGACAGTAAAAAGATATTTCTATGGTTAAAAATATATGAATAATAGTATAAATGTATGAGGGTCAAAATTATGTTGCCAGATTGAATTAATAATTCACTAATAGTTAAAATCCATTGTAGCATTTCAAAAGCTAAGAGTACTTGAGTTAGTAACTGTATCAATGTATTTTTATTGGGTCTTTTTGTGTGCAATTATAGTGTAGGCAGATGGGAAAACAGGAATAAATGAGAGTTGTTGGATGATGCTCGTTCCTGCTGACCTCACTGATTTGCTTCATGGTGAGCAGAAAAACAACAAGATTCTGTTCTCCTATTTTAAAATTTTTTCCAGCATATACTTTTTTTTTTTCTTACATGCATTTAAAGATTATTCTTATTATTTATATTTAGAAGACTCCTGAGCAGGACAGGAATCTAACATTTTAATCATATCAGACATTAATACAGTGTGGGGAGATATTTCCACAGTTGGGTTTTTCAAAGCAGTGCCAGATCAGCAGGATAATTCAGGTGTCCTGTCTGCCACCCTTGCACATGTACCCATCCTATGATCTGATAGAATGCTGAATGTTTGTCTTCAGTGGTTTCATCCATCCCTGGGTGGCTGATGAATGCACTGCATTTGAGCAGACTAAAAACACCTCTATTCTTGCAATAAAACAGGAGCTGATTTTTTTCATAAAAAAGGGCTGTCAAGCACTGGTCCAGGCTGCCCAGGGCAGTGGTGGAGTCATCAACCCTGGAGGGATTTAAAAGACAAATAGATGTGACTTGAGGATATGGTTTAGTGATGGCCTTGGCAGTGCTGAGCTGATGGTTGATCCAGCCTAAATTGTTCTGTGACATTATTTCCTTCTCAACTCACACCTTCCCCTCAAGATAATTCTTCTCAGAAGGATGGTAGGTTACTGCCACTGAAGTTGGAAGCCTTTGTTTCCTGGTCTGAGTCACCAGCAAAGCTGGTTTGGACTGTTCAAATACCTCATCATTCTAATAGTGCTCATCATCATCATCATCATCATCATCATTTTTTGCTAGGAAACTTAATAAATGAATGTGATTGTGGATGAACTCTCGTTCATGGGGTGTAGGGTGGTTCCCTGGCAGATGTAGAAGAGGACTTCTTGGATATCCTTGTGGCTCCTAGCCCTAAAATAACCCTGCAGAATGAGGGGAATGCAGGGAGAGGGGTTTGTTCAGGGTGGTGAACTACAAACTAAACTTAGATGATGCATTAATTTGTAATATGAGAGAAAGAAAGTGATCTTCCCCTGAGTTCTTGAGATAAAAGTCCTTGGGGGAGGATGAATCAGCCCTACAAATGTTCTGTCTGCATATCAAAGTGAAACTATCATTGCTTCAACCAGTGCTGCTCCATCTGCGTTTGTGGCAGACAGGAAGCAGCTGGAGAATTTTGCAGCAGGAAAAGGTTTCCTAAACTACAAGAGAGCCTGGGGAATCCTTAAAATCTGCTGAGAAGCTTAATTGAAACTTATTCATAGATAGAAAAACCTTAAGTGTCAGTGAGGAAAGATGTTTAGGGAGGTTGTCAATTCTGAATAGAAACAGTCAGATGGGAGAAGAGATCATGGCCTTGGATTCCACCTCAGTTGTGTCCCACAGAGAAATCCAAAGTGGCAACTAGAAAAGGAATCAGTATAATCTCACTTCACCTTTTACTGGTTTTTATGTTTCTCTGTTTATTTCCAATTTTGCTATCATGTTCCTAAATTTCTTTTTTTGGACAAAGATAAATCTCTTATCTTCCTTATATTTGTCTGCTGTCAGGAGTGATCTCAAGTGAATCTGAAAAGCTCAAGGTCCCTCATTTTCCCAGGAACTAGGAAAAAAAAACCCAAGAACTGACTAAACAAACCCTCCAAGGAGGTCTCCTCCAAACCTTTTGGTAGGATATGTTTGAGACTGAGATATCTTGGGGAGGGAAGTTCACTGTTGGACATAAACCAATGGTTTTGCAGTCAGTGCTGCTTTCATCTGTAGTAGGCACATCTCAAACCTATGAAGAATGTCCAGGGTCTGAAGCATTAGAGTCTGGAGATAATTTTAAGCTTAGTCAAAACCAGGAAATCCAGGAATCTATTGATTCATGGAAGCTCTGCAACATAACCACTTTAATAGATCTGCTTTTCATTCTCCACTTCTTAAAATATTTTTTTTGTTCAGGTTTAATAGCAAACAAAGAAGCAAGTTCTTGGTGTGGACTAAGGAAGCCCTGCCTGTGTGTCTGCTTCTGGAAATAACTCCCAGAGCCTTGAGCTCCTTAAAGATGTATGGACCAGAAGAATTTCTCAGGGGAATAGGGATCCCTGATTAAAGATCCTTTATTACTGGAGATTTGCAATGACAGCAGGACTTCAGGAAAATGTGAAATCCCAGCAGTCAGACATATATATATGAGAAACCAAGTGCTGAAATTATATAAGTGAGCCATATAAAGAGAGGGTATTCAGAAATTAGTTTCCCAGTGCTAATGTGGTACCAGATATTCCAGCTTACCTTTTTTTTTTTTAGGAAAAGAGTGTTTCAGAGCTCTCTTTCTGTCCATTCCCCCACCCCTTTTCTGCCCACGGCCCCACCCCTTTTTTTTTTTTAACCTGCCTGTTGTTCTTTTCCCATTTTTCCAATTATTTTCCATTAGGACAAAAAATCTGCAAAAATAGGGAAGTTTTTTTCAAACCTTTTCTTTTATTTTTCCATTGTTCTTCAATCCATTAACTGTCTGTGCTGAGTGTCAGGGGTTTTTTGTTATGTACTGTTCCTTGATTTTTCACCTGGACATCATTTCTGTCACATCTTGATCCACTTCTTACCTTCTTACTTCAGATTCTTGTCCATGCTTTGTTACAGTGAGGCATTTTCTGTGAAATCAAAGCATCTCAGCCCTGGTTTTGTTTTAAGCAGAACAAGGATTGCACAGGAAAAGGGGTATTTCAGTTCACTGACTGACCTACAAACAAATAAACAATTTCATTTCAAATTGACCAGAAATGAACAATTTTTCATCCCTGTGGAAATGTCTGTGTATCCTTATAATGAGGACAACGTTAAGATAGGATCAACACACAGGATAAATTCCCTGCATCAGACAAAGGATTTTAATCCCTGTTTCACATCAACAAGCTTCACATCCTCTTATTTGGAAGGATATAATTTTCCATCTGCATGCATGAACTCAGCCATGCATGTAATTTTTTCAACCAATATTCCTGAAGAATTTAACCTAGAATCATAAGGAGTCTAACTTATCCACTCCCAAATATATTTATTTAGAAAACTAAAGATACTGAGGTGGTATTTGAGCTCAGTCAGAAGAGGTACAAATTTAATTTCCCGAATGCTACTTGAATTGAACAGCTGTTGATTAACCTAATCATTTTTTCTAATTAGAAAGTATGTTGTTTTAATTAAAATAAGTCTCAAGTTTGGAAAAATGAAAACAGTGATTAAAATAAGATAGAGGCAAAAGACGCTTTTGTTTATAAGCCATGTACTTAACTTCCAGAGAGCTAATCTGAAGATATGACTTAGATTCACTCTTTTTCCATCTCTTTCTTTACATCTCTAAAGATGACAATTTCTTTTCAAGGTGGATATAACAAAACATCTCCATTTCATCATGCCAAAGAGACTGGAATAACGAGTTTGTGAAAAAAGAAATAATTTGACTCTGAAATATGTAGCTATTTTTTTTTTTCAAAAATGTATCTTTGATTCAATTTCAGTTGACAGTACCGTCTTTATCAGAATAATTTTTCAGGAATAAGTCGATGGAGAATTTGGGAATCTGTTGAGGACACGGTGTGTACACAGCAGTATGAGGTGTCCAGATGGACATTTGTAAGCTCCATCTCAGCTGTTCCTTGTCCTCACGTGCTCTTACAAGAGGTGAATCACAGCCTGGTGACTCCTCAGCATCTTCTCTGACCACCTTCTCCTTTGACTCATGCCATGGGGCACAATCAAACACTGCAGTGATTTTTTGCAGGTGTTCTGAGGTGATTAAAAGATTACAGAATATGAGAATAGTTTGGGTTGGAAGCATCCTTAAAGATAATTTTGTTCCAGCTCCCTGCCATGAGCAGGTACAACTGTCACTAGACCAGGTTGCTCAAAGCCCAATTCAACCTGGCTTTGAACATTTCAAGAGTGCTATCAGGTCTCTCCTCTCCTCTCCTCTCCTCTCCTCT
>PYHW01010143.1:108414-153332 GCA_013186435.1 Turdus rufiventris
TTGGAGTGCTGCAAACAGGAGGAATTAAAAATAAGCCTAGACATCATAGAATCATGGAATAGTTTGGGCTGGAAGGGACCCTAAAAATCATCTGGAAATTTTGGAATAGATTCAGCATTCCAAGCAATTATCACAATGGAAAAAAAAATCTTGAAATTATTTAGTTATTTGATATTTTATTTTTAATCTGAGTTTCTATCTCAGTATTTAATGCTTTTTTCCCCTCTCATCATCATCTCTCTCTTTTTATTATCTGGATGTCATTCTTTGCACAGAGCTGGGAAGTGAAAAAACTGCATTTGAGGGACCTTTGCTGGTGTGTGTGTGTTTGCAGCTGATGAAGATTTTTCAGGAATACTATTTCCCCTCATTCATTCTCTCTCACAGCTAGATACCATATCACTTTCCAGCTCTCAATCTTCAGCAGAAGCAGCATCTCTTTAAATTTCTGATGGCTGTCAGCTTCATGTAGATGCTGAGAAGACGAACACTGGGAATTCAATGAGAGAATCATTCAAGGGTCTTGAAAATGAGAGACGTGTGAGTGTCAGGAAGTAATTTGTTTTCTCAAAGCATAATAAACCTGCAGGATAAACTTTCATCTCCAGCGATCACAGCAAGGTGGTGGTGGTGATATCTAAGAATAGACAAGCAGATTTCAGTGTAACAGGATTGCTGGGAAAGCTAAATAAAAAGAAATACTTGGCATTACCATTGAGGCCAAATAACAGGCCAGATTTCACTCAGCTGCAAAGGCAGCAGAAGCTTTGACAGGTGCAAGTGGAGCTGAAGCTGAACATTTGAACATGTGAGTGGTTCACTGCATCTTTCTGTTTTGCAAAAGCCATGGCTGGACTCTTAAGAGAGGCCTACGTGGACCATAAAGGCCTCTATGAACATTTCTAGTGCTTCTACTAAGATGTTTCAGGGAAAATATTCATCAGCCCTGAAGTGTTTCCTCTCAGTCTTGTTAGGCTTGATGAACTTAGCTGAATTCAAGACAGGGTTTCCATGGAAACTTCTCAGTTTTGTTTTTCATCAGTGCTGCTGAGGAGCACAGCACAGGCAAATCAGCCCCGTGGTTTAACTGAGGGCTCTTTCCCATAATCATGGAATGGTTTGGGTTGGAAGGCACTTTTAAAGGTCGTCTTTGAAACCCCCTGCCATGGGCAGGGACAACTTCCCCTGGAACAGGTTGCTCCAAGCCCCATCCAAGCTGGCCAGAGTGAGGCATCCAAAAATTCTCTGGGCAAACTCTTCCAGTGCTCATCATCCTCACAGGGGAGAATTTCTTCCTAATATCTCATCTAAATCTTCCCTCTGTCAGCTTCAAATTTTTGACCCTTATCCTTGTCTTTGCAGGCCTTGGTAAAAATCTCTTTATCAAAAAGTCTTTTCCTTCAGAGTCTGAAGCTCAGGGAGATACCATCCCTCATGGATGGTCTTGGGATGGAGAAACTAAATTTTTCTGGGGCATTGAGCTGTTGCAAAGTGTTAGGAAGATATTTTTACTGAGTATAAGTATAGTTATAGGAGTCAGGTAACACTTGTGGACTGGAAACAAAGTGAAAAATTATAGTCCCCAGATCACCTTTGAATCCATAAACTTTACTGAGACATTTAAAATTTCACTTAGGTCATTCAGTACATGCAGTGATGTCCTGCTCTCATCCAAATTTCCATAAGGTTGATTTTCCCAAGCAGTGTTTGTCCTGGTGACTTTTACCAGTATTGAGCTTTCCAAATGAAAGCACAGACTCTGAAAAAAAAAAAAAAAAAAAANAAGAGTGATTATAGGTCAACTACATTTGCAAATATGTTCTTATTCTATGTATGTTTAAAAAAACCAAATACCTCATTTTTAAAAGGCTTTAATTGTTTTACTCTTTGATAGTCAACTTCTCAGTTTTTAGTTGGATTGTACTATGTTAAGGAGATTACTGCTGGCTGACATTTTCACAGAGTAAAATCACTGATTTATGGATGAAATAGAGAGAAAAACAGGATTCTGAAGACTCTTTCTTCTACCTGAGGGATGACTCCATGGGATGAAGAGAGGGTTAAAGGAAATTAGCAAATCAAAGGGGAAATTGTTTTGTGATAGGACCAGTGAGGGTTTGCAGAGCATTGTCACACACAAATGACAAAGTCCTTGGTGTCACACCCCCAGACTTTAGGGAGACTCATAATAGTCTGATAGGGACACTGCATATGTGTGTGAAATGAACTAGAAGGCAGAAGTGTGTCTGAGACTAAATCCATTGGGAAGCATTTGTTTTCTGGGAATTTTGGCTCAAAGGATAACCTGTAAAGAAAATTATTGCCATACACAAGTAGAGTCTTGGAGTCTATACAGAGTAAAAATAAAATTCCATGGTAGAAATGTATTTCAGTTTCCTCAGGAGATTTTTTCCTATAAAGACTTTCATTCCCTCTCTGGATCTTTATGTAATGAAAAACTTTGAAGAAACTCTACCTTTGACTCCAAAAGTGCAAAAACCCAGAATCTTCAGGGACAGAACAGTTCTGAAAAAACAACGTTAACTTTTTGTATCAAAACCAATAATTAGATTAAGATGTCTGATCTGAGAAAATGCAAATCAATAAAGTTTGCCCCAAATATTTCTGTGCTTAATTCTCTTCGTCTTCAGTGTGAAGATAAAGAGCTAATATAATATTTTACTCATCAATGATTAATGTGTTTTAAAATCTATTAGATTATGAAATTTACATTTAAATATATTTAATACATATTTATTTTTTATCATCAACCTATAGACATTTCATAGTTTCAATAGAATTGTGTCTACTTTGGATTTTTTTCTGATATTGTACACAACTCTATTGCAATTAGATTTGCTCAAAAAAATATTGAGGGTGAGATTACATTGATTTCCTTTTTTCATCCAGTCTAACCTGGGTACCTCTCTAAGGAATATGGACATCCAAGGATCCTCAGGAGTCAGTGAAAGAAAATATTTCCAGTGGATTATAATGTCTACTGCCCTAATCACAGACCAAGAGCTGACCCTGCCTCTTTTATGCAGGATAATTTCAGGATACACTTTAAAGGATCAACAGTGTTCAATGATATGTTATTCCATGTGGAAACTCTAATCAGATTGTGTAAGTCCCCCCAAAACTCACAACATTCCATTTCCCAAGTCATTCTTATGCTCCACTGGAACCTGAATGACAATACCCTCATTCTTAATTGCAAATTGAAAGAGAAAAATAAACCCATGAGTCTGTCTTGAACTATCTTGCCTGCAAGAAGCAATGCCAGCAACTGGCAGGGGAATGTTGATAATTCTATTGATGTACTTTAAAACTGCATGTTGGAAGGATTCTATTTATCTTCTGAAAAAGAAGGGGTCATGTTTTTGGGTATAAAAAATAGACATACTGACTTAGGAAGTTCATTTTGTTATTGGAGATCTTGCACTCAGTAGCATAGAGGAGCATTATTGGAGCAATAGATTTGTGAGAATTCATTTTTCTGCTGAAGCTGCCATATATTATCTCTTGATCCTGTTATCACTATTAAGACATAAACTGTTGGTTTGGCAAAGCTAAAAAGCTGTTGTGTGTCAGTGGAGTGGAAGGAGAAGTAAAAAATGGGGCCAAGAAAAATCTGAGTTTCACAAGATGTGAGGACAGTGAGGCCCTGGCACAGGGTGCCCAGAGAAGCTGTGGCTGTCCCATCCCTGGCAGTGTCCAAGGCCAGGCTGGATGGGGCTTGGAGCAACCTGGGATAGTGGAAGGTGTCCCTTCTTGCAGAGGGCTGGAATGAGATGATTTGAAGGTCTGTTCCAACCCTAATTATTCCATGATTCTCTGATAAGGTTCCATGTTGCTGTGATGCAAGGAAAGACAATTACTGTTTTTCATATATATATATATATATATATATATATATATATACATCAAAGTTCTACTGTGATTAAGTAAATTGATGTGAATACGACAGGTACATCAGACTTTGAATTTCTGAAGATTTCTATTTTTTAAGATAATGTCCAAAAAGTAATACTAAAAAGGAAAAAGAATGGACTAAAACCTGTCATCGGATTCAATTGACGTCAGAGCCATTTTCCCAAGAGGGTAAAGCTCACCACAAGGCCAAAAGCCAGCTGAAGGCTTAGCATCACTTCAAATCCCTCCAGAAAATGAAATTTCACTGATGGGTAAGTCTCAGAGCAGGCTTTTACACAGTGGGGATTTTTGCAAATGTGGAGGTTTTATTCTTTTGTGCTTTCTCAGTGACCTTTGACTAAATGTGTCTTTTCTGCAGCAATCAAGCAACATTAGGAATAAAACAGGCAAGATAAAAAGCACCTTGAGAACATTTGTTTTTATTGTAAGGTCTCCCATTCCCTGCCATCCTGGGGAAATGAAGCCTGGGAGGGATAGCAGTAGAAGCAGCACTTTATTGAATTGGCTCTTCCCACTCCCATTTCATAACAATGAGGGATGAAACACAAATTTTAACACCTAGGCAATTCATTTTGGCATAAATACACAGCTTTAAAAATTAATCAAAAGCTATATCAATTATAAAAGTGATTAACCAAGCAAAATAAATTTTGTCACCTGTCACTTTTATGCTAGCATACCTGCTCTCTCTCATTGGCTTTTATGCTTTCTATATGTTAAATACTCTCATGATCCTACAATAGACTTCACAGGGTTTGACAGCCAGAGGGGTTTGTTACATTATCTTATTTTTTCTCTCTTTTGGTTGTTTTCTAGGAAAATAATTCAACTCTCAGTTTTATTCTGCCTACATTTACCTGCACTTGCCAGTGTAGTGTAAGTCAGTCACCTTGGATACTTGTCTTGTTCATTATTTGTCATCACATGTGTGGCAATGTTTAATGCCAGAAGCAGAGATGGGCTCTCATTTGCCTTTTTCACACACAGAATAAAATGTCTTAGTTCTTTTTCCATGAATACTATAAATTTGAAGTTAGATTGAACTGCTATGTGATAAAATTGATCTTTATACAGCCTGAGTGTTCTGTAATGCTCATCAGTCTCAGTGCAAATGGTTTTGAACTTAAATTTTTGCAAACAGCTGCCATTTTTGGAGGTTTTTTTTTTTTTGTTTTTTTTGGTTTTTTTTGCATTTATTTCAGTTTTGCAGAAAGAAAAATTTGGGGTGTTAATTTTACATGGAGAGTTATTTTTTTCTCTGGATTAATGGAGCTAAGTGGTTTTGATGCTGGAAACTCTTCTCACTGCCAGTCAAAGCTTTAGTGGAATTTACCAGAAAAATATTATATTTTAAAATGAAAACTAAATTCTAGAAAAGCATCAGATAAGCTTATAAAAATAATCCCTCTGCCATAAAGAGTGTGATATAGAAATAAAAATTATATATATTATAAAAATTATAGAGACCTTGACAGAAGGATATGGATATTAATGGATATTTCCTCACCTTTTATTATGTCTAATATTATTTTAACTAAGCAAGCCCAAACTCTGACTTTCTCTTTTTGAGAAAACAGTTTAGAAGCAGCAGCAGCAGCTTTCCCACTCCTGTTAGGGATTTCTCAGCCAGCCCTGGCTGATGTCTCAGTGCCATTCCACAGGATCTTGTCACCCAAAAGGATAAAGTTCCATATGGAGCAGAGGTGCAGCAAGTCCCCTTGGATGAAAATCTCATCTCAAATGCAGAAAACTCATGGAAAAGTGTTGATAAGTGACAGGCTTATCAATTTCCTGAATTCCAAAACTCTGAAAGCAGCCTGGAAGAGTTTCACAATTGCTGGATGAGCCAGTGAAGGAATGGAGGCTTTTCCCAAGAAAGTGCTCCCAGCATCCCAGAAAATATTGGTGACATTGGGTGTTGCAGGATGAGCTCGGAGCTGGAATCTGCTCCCAACCTTGGACACACTTTTTGAGGTCAGGTATGGACAGGTGGCTCAGCAGCAGGAGTGCAAGGGTGTCCTCATGTTGTCCTTTCTCATCCTCTCCTGCAGTTTGTTCCCTCTGCACACTGCATTGCACCCCACACGTGAATTCATGCACCAGAATTCCAAGTCTTTCTTTTGTGTTTAGGTACCTGAAAGAAAATGTGAGCTCACAGAATGGTTTGGGTTGGAAGGGACCCTAAATATCACCTAATTCCAACTCCTCTGCCATGTGCCCCACCCAACCTGGCCTTGAACATTTCCAAGGATGGGGAATCCACAACTTCTCTGCCCACCTGTTCCAGCTCAGTCCAATCACTGCTAAGTGCATCCTCTCTTTGGCTTTTGTCTGTGTAGATGTTTTCTGCCACAGAAGTTTGCCAACAGAAAATTAGTCTCCAAACCTCCTCAAAGGTAGATTGATGCAGGGCAAATTTTGTCTGTTTGGTGTCAGCTACCTGCTTAACCCTAAGAGAGGCTGGGAAAAAGTGTGTCTCATGGTATAATTTCCCTGAACAACTCTAATTGTACCAAACCATGAGGGGTTCAACTATAAATACTGAATGTTGGAAGGAGACATTGACTGAAGGCAGGAAATCTGTATAAAACAAATAGGTTCCCATCATAAAGAGCGCTCAAGTCAATTAAAGGTTCTCATCACAGTTAGAGCTAAATTGCTCATGTCCAGTATATATTTTTGAGTCATTAACTTTAAAAAGATAGAGCAGGAAAGAGAAGATCATTTAATCTTGGAGATAAAGGAAAATGTTTCAGGACATGCTAAGACCAAAGAAGATGCTGGTCTTCCTTTGCATCATTTAGGCATTAAAATTGACTAAAATTCAGGTGCTGAGGCTGATGAAGTCTGAACTTGGTATTTCAGCAGTGCCATTGAAGAAGATGGTGCTGCAGTGGAGTGGAAGAGACCTAAGCCCTTAAGCTTCCACCACCCCATCAATTGACCTCAGGGGATGAGATTAAATGTAGAAAACCCTGGAAATCTGGTACTTCCCTCTCAAACTTGGCTGTAACTGCTCTTTGGAGGAGAGCAATGAAGGAATGCACTGCACGTTCTGAGGACAGGGATGAGGGGTGACAAGGACAGGCATGAGGGGTATCATGCAGATGTCCTTGGATCTCAACTAAATCCCTCACCCGTGGTAAAATTGTGAGTTTAGAAAATGTATGTGATCCCATTGGCTTGGGTTCAACCCTTGGTGTAATGTTAACTATTTACAAAACTTATATTCAGTGTTTTCAATAGCTTTGTTTAGAAATTATAACTTGTATATTGAGCAAGACAAATGGAGAACTAAGGAAGCAAAGAACAATCCCTGTTTTTTCCAGTTTTATATTTATAGATATAATATGTACTAATGAGAACTGTTCCCTGAAAGCTGACACCTGAATTTTGTGCACATCTCTGCTTAGATTTTCAATCCCCATAATATTTCACACAAAATAAATTTTGCCTTGCACGGGATTGTGGGAGCTGCTACAGAAGGAGCAGGAAGGTGTTATAACAGGGGAATTCTTTCAGCCCCTTAATTTCTTAATAATATTTAAGAACCCAAATATTCAAACATGGGATGCTATTACAGTCTAGATTGGAATTTTTGTAGGACTTCTATTTTTCAGCCAAAGATCCAGTGGTTTTACTCTAAGGATATTTTGTGACTGATATTAGCACTGCTTAGGCTACAAGATTCGCTAAAATGTTGTATTTATTCTAGTGATAGATTGTAGATTTTCCATTAACATCAACCTTTAATGAAGAGTAAACACCTAGAGCTTACCTCTAGAGGAGGCAGGGACAAAGATAAGATGCCTTTATGGGTAATTAATTCATAATTAAATCATGTGTAGCTCAGGTCTGACCATTTTATAGGTTGGCCATTTTGTTTCTTTCCCAAAATATACACTGTGTTTTTTAATTCCTCAAAATAAGTCAGTGTGACAGTCAAGAACTGCAGATTTTAGCCAAAAATACTTTTTATTTCTGTGGGTGTAGCCCTTGCTTTGGGGGCTGTAAAAGAACTTCAAGGCTGGTCCTGATCTCTCGAATAATTTTCTCTGTGGAGTTTTGCCAGACAGATTGTGAACTGTTGCTTGTGTCACAATAATAAATGCCAGACATTTCTCATGTAGATAGTGTCTCATGGGAGCTCTTTAACAGGAAAAATGAAACTCTAAATACATGAGCACTTCAGCTGAGGCCAAGGGTGTTGATCTCCAGCAGAATACAAGGTGACCCTGCTTGTCTGATGGAAGTGGAGATTGGAGGGAAGCAAAGTGTTTTTCTCTTCGTTTTTCCCTTTTCTCTGATTTTTGTTCTGCGTTTTAAGGCTACTGTTCCAAGGCGGAAATGTAATTCTTGTGCATTTTCCCCATGATTATGTGCTTCAATATAACCACAGATTTCATTAAATGGAAGCCATGTTCTTCAAATTGCAGCAATTTGGCAACCTTTCCCAAAATAATTTCTGACAAGGGTGAAGCAGAGGCTTTTAAGATTTGTTATGAAATGTATTACCTAAAGGCACTCAATACTGTAGAGTTTTGCTCCAGGCACACCTGAATCTGTGGAAAAATAGGAGTACTACGAGGCTTTTATGATCTTAGAGGACAGAAGGATTTACAGCCAGAAAAGTAGTGACTACAGATGCCATGACAATAGCACAATAAATACCATCAAGATTTTTACTTTGTAATCATGTGCCACATTTTGTAACATATGTTAACACAATTTATTTATCTTTTCTATAGTTTAATCTTTAATGTTCTTACAGGAAGTTTCTTTGATCAAGATGCTAAAAGTAAAATCCCAGCTCAATGAATTATTTTACTCTGTTGTAGTTCCTGTAGGGAATCTAGGGGATTGTTGTCATCTTTAAGTAAATTCTTTTTCAAGTTTGAAAAATTCTGCTGTGGAATATAGAGGAGTTTAATGGCTTCACATTCAGCCCATAGACAGGCAGTATACAGCCACAGGAAAAATCAGTGTCTAAAATTACAATAGGAGGAAGACATAAAAGAAGGATTCAAGTAGAAGGAAAAATGTTGTGTGTAGACACCAATATAATGATCTCAACACCTACAAGAATGGTTCCTACCTTCAAGTCATTTGAGTTATATTTCAAAGAAAATTGCATTTCTCCTCCTCCCTCAAAGCAGAGCTAGATTGGGAAAGAAATTCAACTTAGAGGAATTCCATAATTTCCAACTGTTTTACTGTTTGGAAATGGAGCAAATATATTCCATCTCAACAGAACTTCCAAAGAAATGAAATTGTAAAAGAAAAAAACTTTGGTTCGATACATGCTAACTTTTGGAATTGCTTTTTAAAAAATTCATTCCTTCTGCACCAATAGTGCATTTCCAACTGTTTCATTTTCCCTTTCCAAACAGAATTTTAACTTCCTTTTCTTATTTCAAAATGTTTTCATTTAAATGAAAATGAAAGTGTACGATGAAAACATCTTATGACTAAACAGCCTAACCAACTTTTTCCCAGAACCTCGTTAAGACTTTTGAAGGTTTTGTTCCAGCCCACACACTCGAGGAGCTTTGTGTGAGTTCCCTTTAGAGGAAGAAATGAAGTGCTTGGGTGAATAACAATAAATGAGATTTCTAAACCCACATGTTTGCATCTTTCTCACTAGGTTGCAGCTATTTCTTTCAGAACCTGGTCCTTTCAGTCAGATCTCTGTTGTTGGAAAATGCTGTCTAGAGAGCTTCACCTTCAAATTAGCCAGAAAGTGAATCTCTTTTGAAGGAAACATAAAACTGGTGGTTGAAATGCAAAGCCAGATCAGGATAATTGGAGGATTGTGAGTGCAAAAGTCTTTTCTGCAGCTGGAGATTCCTTGTCCCTGTCTGAGCCACAGCCTTAACTTACCTGGGGGCTGTAGGCATGAGCAACTTCCAAGTTTTGAGACAAACCACAGAATCACAAAATGGTTGGAGTTGGAAAGTCTGTCAAGATCATCTCATTCCTACTCCTTGCCATGGGTAGGGACACCTTCCACTGTCCCTGGCTGCTCCAAGCCCCATCCAACCTGGCCTTGGACACTGCCAGGGATGGGGCAGCCACAGCTTCTCTGGGAAATCTGTGCCAGGGCATCACCACCCTCACAGAAAATATTTCTTCCTAACATCTAATTTAAATTTCTCCTTTTTTTAGTTTGAAAACCATGCTAAAAGGAGAGGTGTATTTATTCAAGTGAGATCAGTGTGTCCTTGTTGGGAAATGTTACTTTTTATTAGACTTTGTGATGAGTTGAGGCTGGCTGGACACATGGTGCCTGAAAAAGCTGCTCCATCTCTTCCCTCCTCAGCTGGACAGGGGGGAGAAGGAATAATGAAAGGCTTGTGGGGTGAGATAAGGACAGGAAGAGACCACTCACTGATTACTGCCATAGGCTAGACTTGGGGAATTTTATTTAAATTATTATAATTCAGATCAGACTGGGAAAATGAGAAATAAAACCAAATCTTAAAAACTCTTTTCCGCTTCACTTTCCTTCTTCCTGGCCTCAGCCTCACTCCGTATTTTCCCTATCTCCTCCTTCCCAGTGGCTCAAGGGGACAGGGAAGGGGGTTGCAGTAAGTTCATCCCACGTTGTCTCTTCTGCAGTTGGCTCCATCTTGATGGCAAGGGTGGAATGAAGTTTATGAGCTCTTGAATGTCTGGAATCCTGTGTGAAGATCGAGCTCCTCAAGGATCACTGACATAAGATGGGAAATGTAATGAGGAGTGATTTGATTAAAACTTGCCATCATGCATTAGACAAAATCTCATTAAGCAAAATCTGAGCTCCACATTTATTTCAAGATGCTGGCCTGCAGTGAGATTTGGCTGTAATATATTGGATTTGTTGACCCTCCATTAAACAGAAGAAGCATGACATGGAAATTTAGTTTCTGGAAGGTCAGTGAAGAGAAAGCCCAAATATAAACTCAATTTTTTCTGAATTGCTGTTGCTTCCATTGATGAAAATGGTGTAGATCATACAGTCTTCAGAACAGGAACTACTGGCAGAATTACTCAGGAATGTTTTTAAAATATGCAAATTTTTTTAAAGTAGCAATTTGTTAGAATGAAGACACATGAAAATTCTCAAAATAAAAATCTCTAGTCCAGGATACAATAAAACAATAAGAGAAGGAGAGAAAACCATTGAAGGAAAAAATAGTATGACATAATTTTCTCTGGGTCCTAAGCACATTCCTTGTATTTGTATAAAATAGGATGCGTCAGACAGGAAACAATCATAAAAAAATTCCAGGGGATGGTAGCTGGGTTGCCTTTCCTCTCAAAATCAGCTGAAAGGTTGTCCAAATGAGGATCTGAAATCAAACCCCTCACAATCCAAATAATTTAACTGCAAATTCTCTTAAGCAGGACAGTAGCATTATCTCATATCTCATGTTTAAACAGGAGATTGACAGATATTGAGTCAGTGAGCCACACCCAAGCTCATCTTGTTTTCCAGTCTAATTTTTGCCTTCTTTGATGCAATGGGGACTATTTTTATCTTTTTCCGCTGCAGAAGTATAATCCTGCCTGGCTCTGGGTCTGGAATGACACCCTGTAAAACAAAATAACGAGGCACTTCCTTTCTCTACAAACTGTGCCCCAGTGGGAAGCTCTTCTGCTATTTAAAAAGATTGAAATACTGGAACAGTATTTTTCTCATACCTTTGTATGAGCCAGAGACTCTGCTTTAGGGACTTAAGCCCAAATGCTGATCTCCTCAGTCAATCTAATGATAGCTTCAAGTTCAAAGAGAGTTGCTCATTTTATTACCAGTCTTACTGCCACTGTTGTAATTATTTTGTTCATCTCACCGTCCCTAGAAAAATTCTGACTAGTTATTAATATCTCAAGGCACATCTAAAACTTCCATCAGCTTCATTTAAAGGGAAAGTGAGTTTTTTGTTTGCCACCGAGCCTGCCATCCTTTTCCATTTGGGTTTTAATTTCAGTAGAAGGTGTTGGGTTGCCATGGCAAAGCTCAGATCTTCCCTTCCCTGTCTCAGTAGGTGCTTTGGAGGGGGAGGTGGTCAGAACAAGAGGCAATTTGTGCTAACGAACAGCTGTGTCCCAAGAACGTGCTCATACAGTGCTCACTTTCAGGTTCCTCCAAAAAACACCCCCACAAACCAATCCAGCAAATTCTCAGCCAAGGGGATGAATTTTGTAGAAACTAAAGCCAGGCAATAAATGGCTTGGATTCTGTTTTCCATGTTCCAAGCTGGTAATGGTAGCAATAAACATGAGAATCAACAGACCAAACCCTTAAATCCTCACTGGTTGTTGGAGTGTGTAAAACAGAAGCCTCTCTGAGTCCCTCAGAGAGAAAGAAGAATGCAGGGATTGAATTAAAACTTTTAGAGAAATTAAAATATTTTAAGCTGCACAGACATGAAGTAGAATTGTAAGACTTAGTTTTAAGTAAGTAGAAATATTATTAAGTCACATAAATATGAAATAGAAGTGTAAGTCTTAGTTTTATGTACGTGACGATATGCTTTAAGTGGCTTGAGAAAGTAAAAAGCCCTAGAATCTAGTGCAAAGTTTAGGCCTTGTTGAAACTTCAGAAACTTAGCCCCAGACATAATGAAAACATAGTAAGAACATTGCTTACATTTTCTAGATAGAACAGATAGAACCATTTATGTGAATAGATAGAGCTATATGCAAGTTATGTGTAAAAATTAACACTACTTTTGTACTACAAAACTAGAATTCTAATAGGTTTAGAAGGAACATTTTAGGTTTGTGTTTTTAGCTCATTGGATGATTTACAAATAAAAACCCTTGTATTGGAGTGAAAAAAAACACCTCTATCCACCATTATCATCATCACTACCACCACACTCATGGTAGAAGAAGAGGAAGAAGAAGAAAGAAGAAGAAGAAGAAGAAGAAGAAGAAGAAATACTGAAGAAGAAGAAGAAGAAGTACTGAAGAAGAAGAAGAAGAAGAAGAAGAACTAAAGAAGAAGAAGAACTAAAGAAGAAGAAATACCAAAGAGCTGCTGCCTCTGCTTGGAATTCTATGCCAGAAAGCTTTAACAGAGATTTTAACATTCTGGTCTTTTTGCCTTTGAGACTGATTGCTTCTGCAATGAACAACTTTACAGCAACCAACAACTGCTCTCGTCTCTTTGAAGACCCAAACCCACAAAAAGCTTGACAGCTGGTCTTTCCCTGAAGTTAAGAGAAGAGCTGGTGCAGGACACTGAGCCTTGCCAGTGATCTGAGTTTAAACGATGCAACAGAGAGAATCCTTTGTGATACAGGGATCATGTGGAGTCCTTCTTGGAAGAAGTTGTGGAGTGAATTGTATTTTTCAGTGTGACTTCTAGGATGCAGCTGAAAAGAGAAAGACATCAAACAACAAATTTTCTATTTAGGAGGAACATCTGGGTAATGATTCAACTTACCATGAGGAATAATTCTGTGCTATTATTAGGTTATAAACTCTTGAAGGCACGGAATTGCATTTAGAACAAGCAACACTCAAATTTATGTGTTTTTTAATAGAATCATAGAATGGTTTGGGTTGGAAGGGACCTTGAAGGTCATCTAGTTCCATTCCCCCACACCACGAACAGGGACTATTTCACTTCCTTTCAACTTCCACAGTCTTGTTTTGGTCTTTCAAAACCTTCACTATAACTGTGGAAAATGAGGAGGCTTCAATGAGTCAGAGGTTGGACTTGATGATCTCACAGACCATTTCTAACATGGTTAATTCTGTGATATAAATTAATGCCTATTCTGGGGATAACTTCAGGAAGATTTTAGAGGTGAGATGGGGATTATTTAGGCATATTTTTCTCCACTTCTTGGGGTTGCCTGTGTTTTACTCATTGCTACAAGTATCAGGATTCTAAGCAGCAAAATCCGTTGAGGGAACTTTCAGGCAAGTTGTTGCACTGCTATGAATGAAGAGCAAAACTCTAGGTAATGTTTATTTGCTGAGTTACTCTGCAGGCCAGTGAGGAATCAAAGAGTCACTTAGGTTGGAAAGGGTATCTGGAGTTTCCTAATTGAAACTTCTGCTGAAGATGGGGCTGATTTCCAAGGTAAACCTCCTTCCCCTTGACAGTGCAGCAAAATCAGAAAGTATTTGAGATGTCCCGGGCTCTCCAGTCCCTAAATGTGTACTTAACCATTCTGGTGATAAAGAATTTTTTAGACTTTTTTCCAAACAGCTGAAATTTGTGACCACTGCCTTTAGCAGGGCACCTCTGAAAGGAGCATTTGCTCTAACATGACTAAATTTTGGGGTGACTGGTACCCCTAGCCTTCTCTTCTGGCTAAACAGGTCAAAATATAAAAAAGGTATCACTATATATGAAGAGTATTAAGCTATTGGAGTGTGTCTGAAGGAAGGTAAAGAATCTGATGAAGGGTGTGAAGATGAAACCATGCAAGGAGCAACTGAGGACACTTGGTCTGTTCTGCCTGCAGGAGACTGAGGGAAGACCTCACTGCAGGTACAGCTTCCTTGTGAGGGGAAGAGGAGGGCAGGCACCGATCTCTGCTCTGTGGTGACAGTGACAGAACCTGAGGAAATGGCCTGAAGTGGTGTCCAGGAGGTTTAGGTTGGATATTAAAAAAAGATTCTTCACCCAGAGGGTGGTTGAGCAGTGGAATGGGATCCTTAGGGAAGTGATCACAGCCCCAAGCATGACAGAGTACAAGAGTTTGGAAAATGCTCTCAGGCACATGGTGTCATTCTTGGAGTTGTCCTGTGCAGGACCAGGAGTTGGGCTCAGTGATCCCCATGTGTCCCTTCCCACTCAGATATCCTGTGATTCTGTAAGTCTCTTTTAGTTTCTCCTCATGTGGGTACTCTGCTGACCCATCTGCAGCTTGTTCCCCAGCAGAACCAGCTGAGAGAAAACAACCCTGCTGTGCCATCCTCCCTGCCTGTCCCTACAAAATGCTCTGTCCATCACAGTACTCCAGCACTGTGAATTTCCTCCAAATCCCTGTAATTCCAGTGTCATATCTGCACCTGCACTTGTGTTTTTCATTCCTCCTGTTTGTCGTGCTGGGTATGCTCAGGTACTCAGAGTATCATCCTCTTCTGCCCTGTGCTTTGCTTGCTTCCTTTCATCTATGGTTTCTGATTTTCCCAGGGAATTGCTGTCCCTAGCCCAGCAAGCTGAGTTCAAACTCCTCCTTTCCAGGTTAGCAAGTTCATTTCCAAAATTGCTCTGCTCTGTTCTTACTCATTGAAGCAGATCCAGTTGTCACGGACTCTCAGCTGTTTAAGGAAGACTTTTCCCCCCGTCTTTTTTTAATTAAGGCTCTCTAAAGTGCACATGCAATTTCAGACAGTGGGGCTGAAGTGCAGTCATTAATGACTAATGAGGAACTGAGGACTGACCTGCAGGAAACCTCCAAATTGAATATTTTCTTTTCAGATTTAGCACGATTAAGCAAATTGCTTTTGTGTCCAATCACTAGCTTTATGAGAGAATTATTTTCCTGCTGCTCTGTCCAAGCCCACAGAGACTAATTTAGATAGCATTAATTGGTAATTTCCCTGATCAAAGCTTTTAATCAAATCAATAAAGATACACACTCTGCAGTGTGCTGATTATCATTCATAGATATAAAATATTATTTGTCATGTCTACCTTGATAATGACATCAGAGTAATACCAGGATCAACAAGGAGAGATGTCCTGGTACCTCATAATTATGCAATGATTATGCAAATAGTTTCCCTCAATTATTTRCTTCCCAGGGCATGGATGTTGTCCTTGCTGTAGGCTTCCTTTAACTCCAAGATTTATTGGTARCCTRAATATATATTTATTRCTGTCAACAACCTCAGTGATTATTTTTGTAAAAGTTGCAATTCCTATGGAGACATTTCAGGAATGACAGTAATAATTTGTGGAGAAAGGGGAGGGGCTAAAAGGCTCAACAAAGTAATCATCATTTATCTTAAGAGTGGTGTGAAAAGTGACCCAATTTACATGGCACTGTAGCTACATGGTTTTCCCATGTCAATACCAAACCTTGCTTTTTAGCTCTTTAGGAGAAAAATTGGTCTAAAAGCTGTTGTTTTAGTGATGTGATGAATCCAACCCTCTAAGCCTTTTAGAGGAAATTGGCCAGACCCATAGGGAAGGAGATAAAAAGAGCTTTTGCAGAAAGTAGGTTTACTATTGACCTGCCCTTTCTGACCCCCTAGACCTCTATTTTCCCACGTTTATTCTTCCCAAACCACCTTTCCATGCCTTAGGGTGTTCCTCACCTATAACACACAGCGGTGGAAGGTGTCCCTGCCCAGGGCAGGAGGGGTGGAATGAGATGATCCCACCCAGGCCATTCCATGATTCTATAACTTCTTTTTCTAGATCCAGCATCAGCTGTAATTCCTAGGGAATTATCCCATAATTCCTAAATCCTATACATTGCTTTCCACCTGTGGATCTCAAAGCACATCCAACAAACCCTGATGTCCAGAAGCCAAGGGAGGGAAGGAGGGTAACCCACCCATGACACAAATCCTTAGATCCCAGCTCAACAAACCCACTCACACTCTTCATTGTCCAGTTATCGATTTTTTTTTATTTGTAGTCTCACATTTGTGAACATGTCAGTGAAATTCCCCGTTCCTTTGGCAAACCTGCACCGGTGGAAGAAAATGTATTTTCTGCTTTGTTTTGCTTTGTTTGTGCATTCTACATTTTGGGAACAGGGTTGGGAGAGCAGGGAATCAACAGCTCTGTGAAGACCAGCTGCTTGCAACATGCTTCCCTTGCAGCTTTCCGTCAGGAATCTGACAGCTTTAGTTATTGTGATGGAGAAATAATGAGGTGAGAAAAGAGCTGTCAAAAAAAAGATCGGATCTCTTCTTCTAAGGAAGTAATTTACTTTTTGTGTGTTCTGTGGTTCCCAGAGACAAGAAGATGTAAGGATCCCAGTTATAGGGAAAAAATTCTGCATTTCCCTAAACCAAGGTAATTACCAGAATAAAACAGAAAAGATAAATTGTCTACAAAAAAAAGAAAGGCCTATTAGTTTTGTTATGATGAATTTAATTAAAAGTGGGTATTAATAGCACTTGGGATAGGTGACTGTAGGTGATGAGATCACCATGGGTTGCCTTTATGGTTAAAGGGGAAGGACTTAGCAGTGTTAATGGATTTTAAGGCCAATTCACCTCAGCCTGAAACAAATTCTTATATTTGGCCAGGTGAATTTCCCTCTAAATTAACTCTATTAATCACCATGGATATCTGGTGCCAACTAAGACCTTCCATGGGAAACTGGAGATCTGTCATAGGATCTCTGCACTACTAACTGGTTTCAGGAGGGATACCCTAACTCATCAAAAATGGCACTAAAAACTTGTGTTTATGTATCTGAAACATGCACAAGTTCACAGCTTCTAAAGAAACCTGATACTGCCCCAAATATATATATTTCTTTATCTCTCTAGCCTGGCACTACATGGACAGAAGCTGCAGGACCTGGGATATTTCCTGTGGATGGTTTTTATATCTCAACCATCCACAAGAGGAATCTCAGGGTATCTCACACAGCACCAGGTTGGTTGTGCTGAGACAACTGAACCTCCCTCAGCTGATGCAGAGGTGTGAGAATTGGAGAATATTTCAGCTGCACCACTACAGGTGGGGTCTCACCAGAGCAGACCAGAGGGGGGGAATCACCTCAAAAGCCTATTTTTAGACACATTAATCACGTCCCCAGTGGTTTTCCAAATTACTGGATGCAATGGGCTGCTCTGACTGGTTAGTTCTCCGACGGCTACAACAAACATTTAAACAGTGATGCATATCTACAGGTAAACACATAAGTTGCAGCTAAGTGGATTTCACTTAGAGTGGATTTAAACACTGAAAATTAGAGATCACCCACAACATACATGACTGGACAAACAGTTGCCTACACTTTTTAAAGAATGGTGAAATACTTTAAAATGTCATAACTAAATTTTAGACACAGTCAACTTAGTAAAAAAGTCCCTTGATCAATCTGGCCATTTACATGTCTTAACTCTGGGATTCTCCCTTGAGAAGATGGAAATATAATTTTAAAGAAATAACTCATGATCTTAAATGGTGCTTGAATGTTGAGTCACCCTCCATTGCATCATTACTGCTCCATGAAATGATGATGTTGAAGGTACTGAGAGTCACATTTGGAAAGAATGTTCAACACTTTTTTAGCTTTTGCAGCACTGGAATTGCAAGACAGGCAGAGTTTTTGGGATTTTTTTTTGGGATCCTCTTTATTTGGCATGTTACATATGGAAAGAAGATACGCTTTTCATTTGCAAAGGAACCTTTGAACGTGCTCGCTCTCCTACATATGTGCCTGACTTTTGCACAAGCATGATTAGCAGAAGCAATCCACATTCCTTATGCTTTGCACACAAACCTGAGACTCCCTCTTGAGCTGCAGATATTCCCTGAAGCAGTATTTACACTTGTAAGACGAGCGGATTGTCACTATCCTACAAGCCTTATCCACAGTCAAGGGATCATGGCCAGTGGAAAGAATTAAATTGTTTCCTGTGCTCCACTTGCATGATAAATTCTGACTTGTGTTTCCTCCTCTTTTTGTTCCCATACCGTTGAACTTCTTTTTCTGGAAGCAAAATTCTACCCCTTTTTCTATTCCTTCTTCAGATATAATGCATCAAAACAAAACATTGGTACCTACCCATTGGAAAGCCACTTGTGTGGACAATTGGTGGCACAGCTAATGGCAATTTTATCTCCAATTTTTGCTTTTGTTCCTCCAAAGGTTCACTTAACAGCCTTTTTGGAATATGTAGAATGAGCACAGGAGTGAGAGATATCCTTAATATCCCAGCACCCTGCCTCACCACCCAGCAGCACAGCTTTAAGTGATATGACACTGTAATTACATTAGCAGCCATATTAGATGCTCATTATCATGCCTTAATTGTTCAATAATTTTGATCAATGCCTGATTTCCATGGTGCTGACTGTTGTAACTGCAAAATAAAAACACAGTTTAGGAGCTGTTGTGTGTACATCTGCTTTGTGACTTGTGCACAAATGTGTGATTGTGTGTGAGAGACAGAGTGAGCAGTCAGGGCAGCTGCCTGCCAAAATGTTCCCTGCTTGCAGCTGCAGGGAACTGACAAAAGAGCCCTGGATAATCTTGCCTCAGTGGTTTAAGAAGTCACCTCTGTCAGTCACCAGCCTGTGATCAGATCTGTCCCCTGGCTGGCAGCCTGGAGGATGAATGCTGTGTCAGAGTGAAATGCAGGGATTTCGCTTTGCTCTCTCTGAGTGGCTGCAGTCTGGAGGATGGGCTCTGACAGAGGCTGTACTGCAAACCTGCGCTCCTCGTTGTCAGCCCTGCTCTGGGTGCAGAGTGGCAGAGTAAAGAAGTGCCAATCTGCTTCAGGAAGAGCTGCCAGGACTAATTTCTCAGTGTCTGTGGCCTTCCCAGGGAAAGGACTCTGTTCATTTGCTATGCTTACATCCAGGGAAAACCACTGACAAGCCACGGGAGGAATGGGTGGCAATCACAGAATAATTAAAGTTGGAAAAGACCTCCAGGGTCATTGAGTCCAACCTTTTTCTTATCCCCAGCTTCTCAGTGAGACCAGAGCACTGAAAGCATGTCCAGTTGTTTCTTCAACACCTCCAGGAATGGGGACTCCACCACCTCCCTGTGCAGCCCCTTCCAATTCCTGACCACCCTTTCTGTGAGGAAATTCTTCCTGATGCTCAACACGAATCCCCTCTGGAGAAGCCTGAGGCCACGTCCTCTCATCCTGTTGCTTTCTGCCTGGGAGAAGAGGCCAAGACTCACCTGGCTACAGCCTCCTGTCAGGGAGTTTGGGAGTGGTCAGACCTTCCCTGAGCCTTCTTTTCACCAGGCTGAACAAACCCAGCTGCCTCAGCTGCTCCTCACAGGAGTCACTCTCAAGACTCTTAACCAGCTTTGTAATCAAGAATAAATGAGAGTAGACACTGTAATAGGATAGAAAGAGGGTATTGACCTGGAAGGACAAGAGAACCAAGAAGGAAAATCGGTTGAGATCAGTTTACACTCTTTCAAAGGTGAAGCACACAGTGAATGGACCAATTGTCATCTGTTACACACAGAAATTCAGTGGTGCCCACTCCATTGCAGGATATTCAATGGCAACAGACTGTGAATGCAATTTAAAAAGCATTCTTTCTCTCACAGCAGCACCTAAATACAGCTCAGGATGATGTTTGGCAAAGGAATACCATCCCTTGATTAAAACATCCCACTTCCCTTTAAACTGAGGACTCATCACTGACTTCTCAATCCACTTATTAGAGCTGAGAAAAATTCAGAATATCCTTTACATGATAAATGCTGATTTGTCTTGAAGAAAAACATCATTCCAGACTGGAATGAATATTTACAATGAGAAGTAAAAAATCCACAAGGAAAAAGAAAGTTTTGAAACTCTATAGTTTCTTTTTTTTTTCTTTTCAATTTCAACTTTGCAACATGATAAATTATATCCTTACATGTGATGGATTATAACGAGCAGCACACATTTCAAAATGAGAAGTAATTAAAAAACAAAAACAAACAAGCCCTGCAATGAGCTGTTAGAGCTGAAAATTCTCCCAACACAGCGTTTTCAAACAGCTGTACTGCTAAATTGCCTGTTCCCTTGATAGCAAAGAACAGACAGAAAACTCCTGCTAGAGAGTTCAGCTAGTACAGCCTCAGGTAATGTGCAACCACCAGAGAGAAAGTGGGAGAGGCAGAGCTACAGGAAACAGAACAGGCTGTTCAAAGACATGGATTTGGGTTCAGGTGCATGGGAATTACTGGAGAAGTGACATTCAGCACAACAAATGGACCCATGAAGGAAACCCTTTCAGGAAGGACATTGCTGGTATGGATCCAAATATAAAAATAGCAGCTGATATTTTCTTTGTTGAAGAAACAGACCTTTTCTGGGTCTGTATTGATCTTCAGACCTCAGGCAGGTGTGCAGCACCTGAGGATAAGTCCCATGATGTACAGTAATTTCACGACCATAAGCGCACTGGACTATAAAGTGCACTCCCCGAGACTCACAACTTTGTAGCTCAGATAAGGTGCACCGAACTATAAGGCGCACTATTTTTTTGCAGCGAGGAGCCGCGCGGCGCGCAACAAAGTAGCAAATTACAGGCAGGTTCTCAATTTGCAAAGTTTTTCACTGCTTTTTCGCCATTTTTTCGCCGCTTTTTCACGGCGATTTTTTGCTGCTTTTCAGTGGCTTTTCACGGCAATTTTTCGACGCTTTTTCGCGGTGATTCTACGGCATTTTCTCACTGCTTCTCGGCGCTTTCCCACGATGCTTCTTGGCGCTTTCCCGTGGCTGCGCCGCTTCCCCCCACTTCTCCCTGGCCGGCGGCCGTGCCAGTTCCCAGTTTCCCCCTCCCGGCGGCTGCGGCTCCCGCAGTTCCCACTCCCCCTGCACGGCCGCAGCTCCCGCAGGTCCTGGCTCAGTTTGCAGACTGCACTTCTAGGTTCACAAATTTCCGAACTTTGTAGATCAGATAAGGCGCACCGGACTATAAGGTGCACTTCCGGGTTTGAGGGAAAATTTTAGTCAAAAGGAGTGGCTGAGGGAGCTGAAGGGGCTCAGCCCAGAGAAAAGGAGGCTCAGGGGGACTTTATCACTCTCTAAACCTACCTGAGACGAAGTTGCTACCAGGTGAAGGTCAGTCTCTGCTCCCAGGTAACAAGAGAAAGGACAAGATGAAATAGCCTCAAATATTGCCAAGAGAAATTAGGATTGGATATTAAAAAAAAAAATCTTCACTGGAAGGGTGGTCAGGAATTGGAGCAGGTTGCCCAGGGCAGTGGTAGAGTCACCATCCCTGGAAGTGTTCAAAGAAGTGTAGACATGGTGCTTGGGGACATGGTTTAGTAGTGGACCTGGCAGTGTTGGGTTAATGGTTGGGCTTGATGCCCCTTAGAGGTCTTTTCTAACCTTAGTGACCCTGGGAATCTGTGATCTGCATGAACAAGTTTGGTGGAGAGCTCTGAAGCCAGTAAATAAGGGGGAATTAATAATGCAAAGACATCTGAACTGGAATAGCTTCCATCAAAAGCAGAGATAGACAAAGAAATCAAATCTTTCATTTCTGTTGTCTCCCTTGACAGAATGTTCATTTTCAGCATAGGTTAATGTGACAGGGAATCGATGTAATGACTTCCTGGAAGATTATTTTCTTTGCATCAACAACAATAAAAAAGAGGAATGTAAAAAGAATTAGGGTTAAATTTTGCACAATGACTCTTTGATTCATTTGCTGCTCAGGTTTTATTCCTTCTTCTCCTCCATGAAATCCTGACCTTTTAGGTCTTGTAATTCCTTCTCACAAGTCTCTTCATAATAGTCTGGTTTGTTTTTGATAGACTCATCCTTTGTTCTTCAGGGGTTCTCCCAAGTCTCCAAATGAATTCACAGGATTCATCTGGCTCCTCTTCCCTTGGTCATTCCCACACACAGTCACAGGAACCTCTTTTTTTTTTTTTAATTATTTGAAACTTGTGACTCAAAAGATCATCCCCACACTGTCACACAGCTTGACACATCCTTAGCCCAGCCCACCCTTGACATTTCCCTTTCAATTTCCAGCAGCCCCATTCAAATCACCAATCTCTGTTCTTGATTTATTTATTATTTTTTTCACTTTTACTATTGATAAAAAAAATGACATTGTAGTTATCCAAGACAACAAATCAATTATTTGGGTTCTGATTCTCTAGGAAAAGAAATATGGAAACCTCATGATTATTTCCTCTGTTGCACTTTCATGAATAACCTTTCCTATGTGTCTATGTATGGTAATTTGTTTTCCCACCTAGCAACATCTTGCCCATTACAAACAAATCTCAGTGAAAACAAATCCTGCTGTTTAGAAAATGAACATTTTTCTGAACTTTATTTTGTGGGGAATTAAATTTTCCACATAAAAGTAATTAATTAGATAATTTCACTGTTTCTTATAATTTTACTGCATTGAAGGAATTAATCTGATCTTACCATCACTTACTTATGATTTATGTATTATTTTTAATATAATTGTACTGATCTATTTATCTATTGTATTGAGATCCATGTACATTAGTGCACTGTCAGAAAGAGCTCACTTCTTTCTTGACTAAATGGATCTGCCTTTATCTCCTGATAGGGTTTCATATTTCCAGGTTGCACTCCTTCCTCCCTTACTTTGTCCATATTGTCAGTACTTTGCATGTTCTGGTCTCCAGCCAAGACAGATGGCACAGCCTTGGTGTTCTTTGTGATATGAAGATTCAGTTTCACCACCACATTAAATTACAGTCTTCTCTTTGACCTAACCTTGTGGTGCTTTGTCCTCTCAGCTTTCCTTAGACCCTACAATACCTCATTGCTCTGGTTTCTAATCCCATTAATGGGGGTTATGAAGGACCCCTACAAAGTCTTCTGATGGTCTTTCCTCATCATTTAATCTTCTATTTGTCTTTGTCTCCAGTCATTTTCCATAAGATTCTTACTCCAATGCTGACAAAAATCTCCCAGGCTACTTCTGAGGTCTTTTAATTTTTGTACTTTTTCCTTTAGGTATTTACTACTGTGTGAAAAAATAATAAAAATCTCAAATACAACAAACAAAGAAAAACACATGACTGGGATCACATTTTGAGGTAGTCTTTAATTATGCAATCACATTCACCCTCAGATTCTTACTTTATTTTGTGCCCAGAATGTAATGATAATTTAGGAAGAAGACAGGCAATATGTTGTTTCTGTTTCCCTGTTCAGTGACTGAAGCAAGTTTATCCCAGTTTATCCTCGAACCTTAGTCAACCCTGTTCTAAAGATAAAACTAAAAATAACTTCTTAGACTCTTCTCTTATGCTGAATGCTGTGTCTTCTGAGAGTTTTAAAAATTCTTAGGAGCCAATTTTCAAAATGTTTCTGTTTCTGGGATCATGCTAACTGGAGAGACATCTGATTTGCATAATTAAAGGCAAATGTTTCCTCTAATTTTTGGGTGCTGAATTTCAGTGGTCCTGTTTTGATAATAAATGCAGATGGGAACACAAATTAAGAGGATTTCCAGAAGAGCCTTATGGTGGCCCAGTGATAAAATAGTTGGTTCCTCTCAGATTTGTAGTATCCATGCAGAGAGCTGGCACCAGAACCAGAGGACATGGATGTGTCTCTTCCAAGGAAGATCTCTTCCACTTGCTGGAAACTCTCTGATATGCAGAATATTTGAGGTTATATCCATGAATCTCACAAACAATGGGAAGGATTTATTATACGAGAAGTGAAAAATCACCAGCACCTTGGCACTTGCTATTTGCCATGTCAAACTTTGGTCAAGACCTTGACATTTAGGGGCAGGTGAACCTTTCTCATCATGTCCTAAGCAGCTGAGCAACATTTCAAAGAAAAGCTCCTGTCTGACCTCTGCAGGCGTGGTTTTGTTCCAGTTGGTTTATTGATCCCAGATGGGTTGTGAATACATCTTCACAGTGGCAATGTTTTGGTGCTGGTGTTCAGAAAGTGCATCCTTGGATTTTCTGGGTTAGCTTTCTTCATGGAAAGCAAGAAGCAGACCCTTATATCCTTGGGAAAAGGAGTTGGAATGCTATTTGGGATTCGCACTCTCCTGTCTTCAATTGATCCTAATGGATTATACACAAAATTTGGGCCCAGGCATATAACTTCTTCATCCAATGACAAACCTAGAGCTTGAAATTTTCTTTTTTCAAATCACAATCTGAAGAACACTCTAAAGGGGAAATATCTGAGAAAAGTTCTCCTGCTTTTTATGCCTTTTTCTTTTCTGGAGGAGGGCCCTACTACCTTATCTGCCATGCTGATAAATCCAGAGGAAATTTCCCTGAACTTCAGTGCCATTCTGCAACCCCTCAAGAAAGCTGAACTTTTCATAGTTCCAGCCCTTTGTTATTCCAAGTGCAACAGCTCTGCTGTGCTTTCAGTAACTGATGAAAATAGACAATTTGCAGCTTCTTGAGAGAACAATAGAAGGAATGAAAAGACTAATGACAACAGCCAAGATTTGTGGCCCAGGGAAAGGAGGGCAACATCATTTTCCCATATTCAAAGTTGGAAAACATGAGTCCAATTTTCTTCTTTTCATCATCAGCAAATAATTTGGATGTTTCCCGTCCCTTAATTGTGCCTTTGTTTCTGTGATGAGGGGAAATCATTACCGTGAAAATCTGTTGGATAAATTTTCCCCACATCTGTGGAGTTTTCACCAAGTGAGCCATTTGCCCATTTGCAGGGAAATGAACAAGAGGAATTTCATATTCTTGAGATGGAGCCTACACTGGGAGGTTGGGAAGCATATTTCAGAAAACAGCTTGGGCTGGGCTAAGAGAAAGATTTTATAGACTCTGCCAAAATATGGGCAAATGATGACAGATTGAGTCTTCCTTTGTGAATTTTGGGGAAAAAGATTATGTGTTTTCAGGACCATGAGGTCTTTTTCTTCCAGTTCTCACAACAGGTCATGGCACCATTCCCTGCTGAAATAAAAGCCCTGAGGATTTCACTTGTCTGTCACTTTCTTAAGGCTGAGACCCCCACTCAGAAAATCTTTTAACAGCCAGCACTGTAAAATATTTTCATGACATCATCTGCACTGGTGGTATCCAAAACAGACCTCTCCAGGTTTCATTCTGTTCACCAAGATTTGTGCACACAATGACTTCTCATTTTTGTACTCTGTGGCAAAACCACTGGCTCAAGGTGAAATTTTAGGAAGCTGAACCCTGCAGCCCTTTGATTTTTATTCTCAGAGCTGCTGGAGAGATTTAGGAGAACACAGTATGCAAAAACAAACAAACAAATAAACAAAACCCACAAAAAAACCCAAGACTCGGGAAATTTGCTGTTAAACTGATCTTTAAGGAGTTGAAACTGTTCACATCCCAGACTTCAGGAGAGTGAATGTGGAATGAAACTGGAGCACTGGCCAGGCAGTTGACAGTGTGAGGGGTTTCAGCCTGGGTAATGGGTGAAACAGATCCCTGTGGTGAGGAAATGGGAAATATGCTGATGGAGGTACAGTGGGCACAGGAAAGCAAAGCCCTGGCAGCTCTGTGATCCTTCCCTGGCCAGTGTGGGGATCACACACTCAATCACAGCCTCTTTTATAATTTAGGAACCAAACAATTCCTGATATGTGTCAGTTACTGCCCAAATCAGAGCTTCACTGAGAAGGTCCCTTTCAGTCTTACTCTCTTATCTGCCCATAAGCACTTCCATGTTGCAATCCATGGTGTGGGCTGCAAATAAATCATCAAGATGTGCATCAGTGTGATAAATTGGAGGGATCAGGTCAGCCTCTGGACCAGAGAGACAGAGGGATAGAAAAAACCAAAGTCCTCTCTGGGACTGCTTAAAGCAGGCAGAATTTGGTCACTCTTTAAAACTGTTTCCAAACCTGAATCAAAATCCATCATGGTTAAAAACCAAAGGAATAAAGAAACCCTGTGTGCATTGTATTTTTCCATGTTCTCTTTAGGGTGGCAGGTGGCTTTGAAGTCATAATAACAGGAATTAAGAATTCAAATGGCAAATATTCAAAAGCACGGTCTCCGTCTCCACATGCCTGTATTTGTGTTCTAGCCCTGGGATAAAAAGGAGCATTTTCTGCAAGAAAATACTATGCCAGCCCCCTGCATGAGGCTTTGCAGCTTGGGCTACACACACTGATGTTATATTCTGATATTCTCTACAGGATATTGCAAATGTTTCCTGTTAGGTTTTTAATATACTAGGATATCTTGCATAAGATTTCCCCCTCCTCTTTATAGACCTTGGGTATGTGTTTTCTCATCTCAGAGACCTGGATTGACATTTCAGCCAGGAGGGAAAAGTCACGGGAAGTCATTCATTTCACAAGGGAGAAAACTAATTTCCTTGCTGTTTTAAATTTGTGAGACTCTTTTCAAGAAACCTCCCGCAATTTTTCAGGCAGCAACACTTCCTTGCGGGCATGTCTGATCTCAGATTTGCATCTTCATCAGTGTTTGAATCTGGATGCCTTTACTGCATCACTGCCATAAAACTGAGAGAGCTGCTTTGCTCTTTGAGGCTGTTGTCCTCTAGCAGATTGATCACCAGAACTGAATATGCCTCTCACTCTGATCATCTGCACTCTTACATGCATCAATTCTGATAAACCTCTTGGTGTTTATCTTTGAATTTAGAAATGACAACATATAGATCTTATTTGACAAGTTTTATAACAGAAAAAGAGGTAGAATTCAAGTTTTAGTTCAACATCCAAGAGGAAACTATATTTCACCATAAAAAATCTCCTTGCAATTTGAATATGTCTTCCTGCATTTAGAAAAAAGTAGTGACAACGATTTGAAATAGCCTAACACACAGGAATCTGAACTTGGTGGTACTGGGTTTTGTGTATCCAAGCAGTAATGGGAACACTTCGAGCATACAGAGCTTTTATTCCTCTTGTTTTCCAGGACACCTGGTAACAGCGTCACAATTGGCATTATATAGAGTGTGAACACTGCCAAATGGCATCAGAACTGCTCAGGATGTCTGGGAAGTGTTCTAGCCCCAAAAATCTGTCCCAAATGGAGGTCCTCAGATGACATTTTTTTTCTATGGAAAATTATGGAAGAGTTTAGAACCTTGGTTTTTCCACTTATTTGAAAAGAGACAACTGGAAAGTACATGATTAATGAATGATGTGACAGTTTTATAAACTTACAAAGATGGAAAGAGCTATGATCAGGAAATAATTATTTACTGAATGATAATTACATATTATTCACTGTCTTGCTCGTTGCAAATGGTGGAGTGTTTGGTCAAAGGTTGGACCTGATGATCTTTTAGGTCTTTTCCAACCTTAATGATTCAGTGATTCTAATTTGGGGCTGGGCAGTGGAGCAATCAGCAAAGAGAAGCAATTTCTCAGGCAGCACTCAGTGACTTTTTGCATCTCTTCCCCCTAGAATACAGTGAAATACAGAAAAACCTCAAACTATATCCAAGGGGAATGAGCAGACTCATAAGAGATAAATCTGTGACTGGCTGTTAAACACTGAAATCCCCATGTGACTTGTGCATGCAGGAGTCACCTGCCAGAAGGTAAGAATTATCCTGTTATTTGCTTGTTTACTGAGTGTTTTATCAAAACAGCCATTCCTGCCTTTTGTAGAAAGTATTCTGCCTAGCTGGACCATTGGTCTGTGAAATAATTGTATTTTTTATGTGATTCATTTTGCCCAATGTGAAGGTCTCAAACAGACAGGGATCTTCAACAGCCACTGATGGGAAGTGTTGGACATCTACAACCACTGAGCCATTAAATTGTTCTGCTCTGTGGGGGTGAGGAGGCCAAACCTTTATTTCCATGACCTCAAAACCCTTGAAAAATATTCTGATGTGTAAAAGAGAGGGGAAGAAATGAGGCTGAGGAAAACAAAACTCGAGCTCTTCTGTCCCTGGAAGCTAAATCAGAATCATTACCATTAATTATTAGTACTTAAGAGTCTTAGTAATGAATCATCTTGTCAGGAGTGTTAGTGGGATGAATGGCTGAATGGTAACAGATCTTAAATCTGAGCATCTCCACCTGTTCTGCAGCTCTTTCCAGATTAGATTGGGCTGTAGTTCCTGGCAGTGCACCTTTACTGATGATAAACAGCAGCATCCTCCCTTCAGGGTTGTCAGTCCCAGGTCTTCTAGGCAGCATTGCATTAATTTATATAATATTTTTTTAAAAGGCAGCAAAAAAGCCTAGAAACTAAATCATGAAAGATAATGGAGAGGAAATCAATGTTTGGAGATGAGATGATTAAGTCAGGAAAGAAGAAGCTTTGGGAATGTGTAGCCACCACTGGAAAAACGCACACAAAAACACACAAATAAATCTGAATTGCTTAAGGAACATGAGTGTAAATAAATGATATTTTATAGCACACCAAACTGCCAAACATGCCATAACCCTGTGAAAACCACTTAGGCTTTAATGGCTGAAAGGAATAAAGCTGACAGAGGAATAAATTCCTGGTGCACTCTGACACCCAAATACATCTCCTATGGAAATAGTGCTGTTCTCCTCATTGACCTCAAGAAAGCCACAGAACAGGGTGACTTTAAAGGTAGCCATGCTTGGCTTGGTAGGGCTGTATATCTTGGTTTGAAGAAGGCTGGAGTGATGTTTTTCAGTGAGAGTTTAGGAGCTGAGGTTAAGAAGTGAGCAAGAAAATGCTGGTACCACTGTTGGGATACCTGGTGTGGAAAAGTTTGGTTGGCAGGTTCCTGGGACAAAATCTGAACATTTGAATTTATTCACAACAAAATAGTACAGGGGACCATACTGCTTATTGTGCTCAATGGAAATCCTGCCATGGATGGTGGGTCTTAGAAAATTCACTGTGAGAACCCCCAAATGCCACAAGCCAGGAAGAAGAATTTCCAGTGCTCATATCAAGATAAAAATATATATATATATTTATATATTTTAAAAGACAAAACCCAACTTAAAACCAAGATATCTGAGGAAGCAAGAAAGAGACTGAGCACGTTGCTTTTGCACCTTCATTTTCAATAACTGGAGATTTGTAAGTGGAGAATGGTCAGACGGTCCTAGGATGTGGCTCTTGTCCTAAGGAAGGTCACCCCTTCTCTGCATCTGCTCCTCTTAATTCAGTGTTCTTTACTGTATGATATGGACTTGAGGTCATAACAATATGGGGAGAGGAACAAAGGACATCTTTGGTTAGAAAAGAATATTCTTCAAATCATTAAACACTGACATCCCCATTAACCTAAGCTCTCCTGACAGATAGGGGCATGCTAATGAATATAATCCCTTGAGCTAAGGATGAGAGTCCTGTCTTCCTAAGGTCTAACACAGGTCACAGGACAGATGAATGGAACCCTTAGAGCCCCTATTTCTGTCCATTTGCTATAGAAGAAGTCAAGGGTGACAAGCTCAGCAATAGATTCAATAATGCAGGCATCCAAACTTAGGTGAGATGAATCACACAGTGAATGCCCTAACAGTGAGGACACTCATTATTCTTACATGGAATAATTGACCACGGAAAGGGGCAGAAACATCCCCATTGCTTCTCACCTTTACTGGCAATAAAGTTGCAGACATCTACTGTACCATCTATTAGGTTTCCTTGATCTCTGATTTTTATTGCATTCTCAAAGCAGGTGAGACACTGTGTTGGCATAATATGAGCCTTACACACATTCTTCATATTTCCATCATTCTTGTCTCAGCTGAACCATGGCTGACATGAGCTGAATAAAAGGCATAATACAGTGTCAAGTCACACTCAGGAAAAGCAGCTGTAAAAATGTTTAGATGTGTTTGTACTTGCAATGCTCCTTCGATCATCATGATGAGTTTGAATGTTTCTGTCACTGGGAAGACATGATTTGGGATTATTTTGATACCTTTCTATGTAAGGGCAGACTTCCTAAGCAATCCTACATGAAGTAAGAATGTTTAAAATCTTGGCTTCACACATTACCTGGCAGAGGTATCAGTGTGCAGACAGAGAGGAGCAGCAACAAAGCAGGAGGTGTGCTGTCTTCACCAGAAATGCACATCTCAGTCCCTTTTCTGATAAAAGATGCAGAGCCAGCACATCAGCACCTGCATGGCTCCAGGGCTCTCCTCCTGCAGGGCCATTCATCCTCCAGACTCATTGAGATTAAGAACACTGCCAAAAAAACCCAAAAAACAAACCCAACAAACTAAAGGCTTAAAACAGCTTTAAAGGGATTGAGCTTCTTTAATCAGCCGTTTTTTCCTTTGTCTTTCTGGCTTCAGGTACAACTCCTTTATTCATCTGTGGACTCCTGCCAGATTCAGGATGCTCACATCCCACACTGATGTATTTCTGTGGAATGGCTGCATGGATACCATGTAGGGTGGAATAAAGTTTGACTTTAAGCACAAGACAGGAGAGCAGTGTGATGGTGGGAGTCAGGTCTTTCCATGCATCCTCCCACCAGTCCTCAAACACACATCACCCCTTCCTTTTCAGTCTCTGATGGGAAATGTGATTTGTCCTAAGACAAGACAGCCAGGTGGGAATTGCAGGAGGAACTGTCTGGATGCATCATTACTGAATTACAGGGATGAGGGAGCTGAGCTGTTGGTGCACATCAGCCCAAAAAGGAATAAAATGCTGCTGGAGGCTGGGCCAGCTGGGCAAACTGGTCTCCCAAGGTTGCAGACAACTTCTGGGTGCATCCTTTCCCTGCCAGAGATGCCCAGGATAGATCTGTCCTGAAGATGGGCTAATACTTTTGGATGGGTAAACAAAAATCACTAAAATCCAGTCAAATATGGAGGTAAAATCCTAAAGTATCACCTTAGGTGCTGTGTTGGCTTGTAATTGTGAACTCTCCTAGTCTAAAGTCTGTAAACCTGTACATTTCTACCTGAACATGCCTGTATTATAACCCTGATCACCTTATCAGTGTGAAGATAGCTTGAAAATTGCAAGGGACCCAGCATCTAACAAAAGTGGAAACCTGAGTTTTCTACAAAGCAAATGTTTTTTACTTTTTCGGGGATATGGGCACTTGAGGTAGGTTAAGGGAAAAAAGAAACAAGGGAAAGGAATAAGGAAAACCTTCCCATTCAGTCATAAGGTTCAGGGTAGACCCTCTTGCAGACTTAGGCCTGGACTTGGGTTTAGACTAAAGGTTTAGTCCTAAAGGTTTTAACAGCACTTAAACTCCACAAAACTTAATTGATCACTCAATTTAACACAAGATCCTATAGAGTTCACTATAAGCACAACAGTAACTCACTTACAGGCCTGACTTACAAATCTAATGTGCTCAAGCATCTGTGAGAATGATATTCATTGTACATTTGTTATAGCATATTCACACTGCCTGCACACAGACCTGAAGGAGTGTGTACAAGGTATCAACCTGTGAATAATACCTCTCAAAGCCAGGGAAGGACTCGCATCTCATGCTTTTACATCTTCTCAAGGATGAAGAGTTGGGGAGTGAGAGGGATCAGCTCAGGATCCATCATCATTCACTGGTCCTCCAAGTACAGCAAACTTGAGAATTTTGAGAGGTGGCCACTGTGATGGAGATGGTGACCACACCCCTCTGTGGTCCAGGAGAACTCAAAAGGTTTCACTCTGAATCTGTTTATAGGGCTGCAAGAGACTGAGCTTTAGCCACAGCAATTTTCCATCCTGGCCATAATTCAGGTCAGCAACTTTTCAAAGTTCCATAAGAAAAAATGTTGTTCCACTTAGGTTGTTATTCTGGCAAGGAAAAGAAGTTTCTGAGGCTATTCATTAAAAAGCAGAGCTCATTAGACAGCACAAGTTCCTAGGAGCAGTCTGTGTTTTTGATAAGCTTGAGAGAGGCTCAGCCCAGGTGCTGTTTGTCAGTGCCAAAGACTAATGAGGATTTCAGATCACTTTGGTCTGAGGAGAGTGGGATGTACCACCACAGCTACATACTGGCCTGTAAAAATGATTTTTTATTTTATTTTGAATGAACAAAACTCACATACAAAAAGCAGGTGGGGAAATAAAATGTTATAAGAGGATCTGGCAGATAAATAAGATTGAACAAATGAGGTATTCTGGAAGCAATTGAGATTGAAAGCAGGTTTAATGTAAAACAAAAACCAGAATATACAGTTACAGCAATCACACAAGACCTCAGAAATGGTACCAGAGGACTTTAAGGGAGAAGATCTCTATATAAAAGCCAGCACTGAAACCTTGGAAACGTTTTTCCTCCTTCTTTCCTTATCTGTCAGCAGAAGAATCTTGTAATGAGAAATGAACCTCAAAGAGCTCTTGGCTGAGTTATGTCACTGTGGGTTCCCACAGTAATTAGGGCTTTATAAACTTTCTGAAATCCCAGCTCTCCTTTCATTTTCCTTTTCTCCTACACAATACCTTTGCTACCCATGCTCCTAAACTTTTTCCTGTTTTGTCTCCTGTCAGAAAGCACTGCCAAATTCAGTGACATAAAATAGATAGCTGAATGAAGACTGAAGAAGTCAGAGAAATTTAAGATTTCATTGAGGCAACTTTCCACAGTTATTGAGATACATTATGGTATTTTTGGTTTAGTGAGGCTTCTTCCCTCTCAGTTTTTCCCACTCAATTTTCCTCTCCATTTACTAAAAGGCTGTATTTTCAAACTTCTTTAAGAAGCTAAGACTGTTAGAATGTCAGCATCTCTTGATTCAGTGTAAGCTACAGATCCATGGAACAGTTTCCTGGTGGAGAGCTCTGTCTGCTGCAAAAGATATTTCATGATAATACAATCCTCAAACACCAGTTATGTTCATTCTGTAACTTCTGTAAGAAAATCTGGATTTTTCAGGGAGAGTGCTTGCCCAGTGTATTGGGAAGAGTAGTGAACTGATACTTTTACACTTGCTGAAATATTGCAAGATTGGTGTTATGCAGAAAATCATTGTGGTATGAAGACACATCCTATTTTCCTCCTGCGTGAAAATGTGTCTTGCTCTGAGGTAAGAGGTGAATTCCATTCCTGAGCCCATGTTTGTCTGGAGAGCAGTGAGCAAGGAAGGCAGTGGAGTGGCTTGGAGAGCAAGCTCAGGCTTTTCCCTGTGTGGCTGTGTTGACAGAGCCAGAGGGGCTGGATAATGGGATGATGCTATCTCTGAGGATACCCAGAGAATGACAGGAGGGTGAGAGAGCTCATGCATCACTGTCCTCTGCCTGGCAAACAAAGCCCTGCTCCAGAGCTAGGCAGCAATACTTGTTTTTAGTGCGGGTGACAGAAAGAAATATGATTTGCTTTTATTCAATCTCATGAATAGCAGTGGTGAAGATGACAGCCAGGACCAGGGCAGACGTGTCCCCCTGTCTCCCTACTGTGCTCAGTCATCCAGCAGCTAAATGAGTGTGGAGGAGGAGGGAAATCCTGCCTTGCTGAGTCTTTTACCTTCTCAGAGTCATGGGCTGCACACCCCTCTTCCCTCTGAGGTGTTTGGTGGGTAGCAGAGCTTAGCTTTTGTCAAGGCTGTTTCAGACTGTGACAAATTTGTTCCCTGAATCTACACTCTTTTTAATCTAAATGTCAGGTAGGAAATTAAAGCCCTGCTGAAACAGAGTGTATTACCAGCATTTTATTAGATCACAAACAATTTAATAACCAGATAGAGGGAGAAGGTCATTTTGTTGTCAGTCCAGCTTATCTCATAAATTAGGCTTCAGGTTTTGCACAAAAGCATCTCTCAGCAAAGTAAAATTATCTGGTTTGATGAAGGACCTCTGTCCATGGAAAACACAGAACACAGATTAAACAGGGAGCCCTGTAATAAAATTATGATCCAGAAATGTATGAAAGGGGGTGGGTTCTTCTAAAATAATTTTCTCACATTTCCCCTATTAACAGCATGTAAATGCCAAAGTAGCAAAGGACATGCCTTCCTGACAAATTCATGTGAAATTCTTTCAAGGTCAGTAAACAAAAGGGTTGGCAGATGAAATATAGATGATAAATAGGGTAGCTCTCAGTGACCTCAGTGGCTGAAAACGGAAGAAACCCAGAACATTATCTCTTCACTAGAAATATTTATAGCCTAGAAATTACACTTTTCTGAGCAAGAGCAGGGCAACGAGTGATGCTAAGCAACATGGCATCGATTCCAACATATCACACCACAAATCTCTCTCTGGGATGAGGGAAAGGAGTGACAAGGAAATGGCTTGGCTGGAGCAAAATTTATTTCTGAGAATATTATGAATGTCTGGTCTTGCTCAGATTTGTCTTGCTGCAGCTCTGTGAGGCACAGAGATTTCTACACCCCACCTGTCTCCAGCTGTGTTTTGTTACTTAGCCCTCATTAGAGTGAAATTAGACTTGTGCCTTAAGTGTCCCACTGAGGTGAGGGCAAATCGTGGTACTTTATGTCCTGAGAGATGCTGACTCCCGAGACAAATGTGCAGTGGCAAGCAGCAGAAGCTTCTTAGAAACGTTCACAGAATCATTAAAGTTGGAAAAGAGCTTTAAGATCATCAAATCCAACCATCAACACAGCAGCACCACCACATTCATCACTAAACCATGTCCTCAAGTGACGCATGTTTTTTTAATACTTTCAGAGATGGTGGCTCCACCAGTTCCTTGGGCAGCCTGTTCCAGTTCTTGAAAATAACTTCCATGAATAAATTTTTTCAAATATCCAATCTAAACCTCCTGTGGCTCAGCATAAGGCCTTGTCCTCCCATTCTGTCACTTGTTGCCTGGGACAGAAGACTGACATGAATCAACTTCCTACTTAAATTCTGCTGCCACCATCCAGCTAGAGAAACCACCATAGTGAGAGTTAAAGGGAACATTTCCCTTGTGTGAGAGGGGATGACTTGCATCTCATTTCTTCTTTTCTCTGCACAATGTGACTTGGACCTCTCCTCAAAACATTGCCATACAAATCTTCTACCCCTTTACAATGTGGGCCTGGGGAAGCTGTGAGGCACCAGACTTCAAGAAATGAAGAACTGGAACAAATCTGCAGAAGAAGGAGTTTTTAATAATTCTATCACCTCAGGGAGTGGGTGGCAGCATTTCAGCAAGCTGAATTCAGCACACAAACCAAGGTTTGTGCTGGAAGGCTCGTGGTGACTGGTTCATGTTCATGGTTCATCTACATGGACCAGATCTGGCTCTTCGTCATGCTCTCTAAAACTCCCTGACAGGAGTATTATCCAGGTGGGGGTCAGCCTCTTCTCCCAGGTAACAAGCAGGAAGACATAAGGAAATGGCCTCCAGTTGTGCCAGGAGAGGTTCAGGTTGGATATTAAGAAAAAATTTCTTTACTGAAAGAGTGGTTAAACATTGGAAAAGGTTGCTCAAGGAAGTGGTGGAGTCACTGTCCAAGGAAGTGTTCAAAGAAATGAGTAGATGGGATACTTCTTGGCATTATGGTATTTGGTTTAACCTTGAATTTGAAGGTCTTTTCCAACCTTAATTGTGCCAAAGCTCACAGCTCTCTTGAAAATGTCGGTAGAACAGCCCATCCTTCTCATTACTCTGCTTCAGACAAAAATATTCTGATTGATACCTACTCTGATGTGATTTTATCTGTCCAAACTAAAGCTCTGACCATACCTGGAAATCTAGCCTCATGGAATAATGGTTCAGCCTCACTTGCTACTCTTCTGTTAATGAACTGCCTCTATTCCTCTTTTTAATTCTGCAATGTATTCCTGGCCAGCCTGGCCTAGTAATCACTTAGATTAAAAGGAAATGTTTTTTTAAAAAAAAGCTGGAGAAGCCTTTCCAGTGCATGTATACCAACAGTGTGAAACCAAGGTGTTCCAAACACTTTGCCTCATCAATGTGACATATAAATGCCTTCCTAGAATCAGAGAATCACAGAATGGTTTGAGTTGGAAGGGAGCTTAAAATCATCTTATTCCAATACTCCTGCCATGGATGAGGATGAGAGATGAGCTTGTTGGTTAAACTTTCTGGTTTTGAGAAATAAAGCAGAAGAAATTTTTTGTTGTTGGGGTTTTTTTTGTTTGTTTGTTTGTTAGTTTGTTTGTTAGTTTGTTTTTTATTTTTTTTTTTTTTGAGAGAAGTAATAGTATTTTTAATTCTGATATGACAAAGAAATATGGAGTACTCGGTAAATAAATGGGAATGCTTAACTCACACCTTTTTCTTTGGGTAGTGGATTTCCAGTTTGCCTCCTGGCTGACAAAACAGGAGCTGGACCTACAACTATCACTGTGTTTCTAAGTTAATACTATTGACCCAATGCCATCCTAATTTTGTGCTGCTCGTAAACTATAACCTTGCTCATCATAATAGTTTGGACATGATATATGGATTGATGGGGTGCAGAATAACAGATTTTTTTATTCACAGAATATGGGATCTGTTAACATCATTACCATTAGTCAAGGACAGGATTTTTATTGCCAAATGAACAGGGATGTGCATTCCCAGGACATGGAATGGTTTGCCATCTTAAAATGAAAGGAAAGCCATGTCTTGAGAGAGATTTATGGACCATTCAAGGTTAAAACCAAGAAGAGCTCACAGCAGGGTTTTACAGCTGAACATCTAATCCAATGTTTGGATTTATTTACTGTCTTTGTATAGATTATTTTAACGCTGGTGTCAGCAAGGCTGTAGACTTCCACAAGACTTTGTAAACCTATTGCTGATGAAGTGAGGGGTTTAAAAAATGGACTTCTAAGAGGAAAGTAAAGATTAGAATAGGACACTTGTGTAGTCTGCATCCATTGGTAGGTAGAGGACATATAAAAATGATTTAAGACCACCAAATGCTGAATCCGACATGTTGGCAGCACAAATACAACCCTTGCTGGATGGACAGGGGTCAGTGCAGTTTCCCAGAAGAGACTTTGCAGTTTGCTGTGGCTTAACCTGGAACACTGCTAAACACCACAGAGCTGCTCACTCACCCTCCCACAGAGGGAACAGGGAAAAAGGGTGAAATTGTGGGTTGAGAAAAAGACAGTTTAATAGGACAGAGAAGGAAGGGGAATGATAATAATGGTAAAAAAATATATAAAATAGGTGATGTATAATGCAATTGCTCATCATCTGCTGACTGATGCCCAGCCTATCCCTGAGCAGTATCTGCCACTTAAGTCCTGCCAGTTTTATTGACTAACATGGCATCACACAGTCTGGAATATCCCTTGGCTCAGTTGGGGTCAGCAGAACCAGCTTTGTCCCCTCCCAGTTTCTTGTGCACCCCCAGCCTTCCTCTGGCAGAGGAGTGTGAGAAGACCTTGACTTAGTGTAAACACTGCTCAGCAACAGCCAGCAGTGCATCTTGAACAATATTCTCATCCTAAATCCAAACGACAGCACTCTGCCAATCACTAGGAAGAAAATTAATTCTATCCCAGTTGAAACAAGGACATGGTATTTCTAAAAAAAACCCAAACCAAGTAACAACAACAACAACAACAAAACACTGAAAGAAAAACCTCTAAGAAAGAAAAGGTTTAAACATAACATCACCCATGGGTTTATTAAAAAAAAATCTGCTTAGGTAGACAGAGGACTTTTCTTGTGTTCTATAAAATTGCAGATGCTGGGATGTCACAACACTTCTGGGTTGTCAAGCACTCATAAAGGATGTGTAATCATGGAGAAAGTGCAGGGAGGAGTCACAAGGTGCTTCTCTCAAAGTGAATACCAGTTAGTACCTGTAAATAAAGCTGGTGAGAACTGCCTTGAAGGTACTGGGCAGAAAACAACAGGTTTAATAGGGATACTTAAGCCATGGAAAAATCCACAATTTTCATATCAGATGGGTTCAACAGAGGGATACACTTCTTTTTATAAAACAAAGAGGATTTGTTCCAGTGGTTAAACCACTACAGAAATCAATAAAATTTCCATTTTTTATATCTTTTCGAAAAGTGTACAGCTTTCCTACAAGGCAGTGCTGCAGCTAAACACCCACTTGCTTTTCTGCAGGAGAAACTTGGCAAATAGCTGTGCATGGTGTGATATGTGAGGTTAGATTATGTTGTCAGTGTGTGCTCCTGGCATTAAAATTTCTGCTCCTAAAACTCATTGTCTGATTCAGGACTACTGACTGCACATCCCACAGAGCGTGGTGCAGCAGGAAACATCCCCAGAAGCTCATCTTGTGTGAAGCAGTTCCTGTTCTTCCCCATGTTATCACCTTGGCAGGACATTATAAAGTTCTATTATTCAGGGTTTACTCATATTTTTCTTTATTTCTTCTTATTTTTAAAAAAATATTTGAAAATTTATTTCTCCGTTGGATACAGCCATAAGGATGGTAGATATTAAAGTATTTAAGCAGATGACTAAGCTCTAGTCTGGCACTAGCTGAACAGACTAGAAAACTTGGACAAGATGAGCAATTGCAAAATATAACAGAGCGAGAATTTTATAAAAGTTACAGGGAGCACCATGATGAATGGCCAGGATTCACAGGTGGAGCCAAGTAAAGGACAACCAAACTTCAGCACTAATTGGAGGGGAATTCTAGAGACCTTTGGGACCTTACAAGGCCGAGGGTGCCTAGAGATCCGTATCAGTAATGTCAAAGAAGGCTGGGATTATACAGGTGATGGTATCAGAAATATCAAATTTGAGTATGGCTATGGTCCAACTGGGATAAATGGAGAAACACCCTTAAGGGCAAATTGTTTATCTGTGAGGACACAAGGGCAGAGAGAAGAAGGGGTTAAGATGGATTTGGAATAAAAAACACTGGAGAATGGAGAAGATGAGGGTGAAGGGCTATCATCTCTCCTTTTGTCCATTACAGTCTGTTCCTGATAATTTTCCTCTCTGAAGATGAATTTGTGGGAAGCAGTCAATGGAGACATAAGTCTCAGAGTACTAGAGAAACCAGGGGTCTGAGATGCATATTTTGTGGGGTTGTTTCAGTGACTTTAAGCTGTGTCACTGAATTCAGCTTCCAGCTTTCATCTGGAATAGGAAATGCAAAAGACCAAAATCCTGTGAAATGGGAATTCCTGTATTCTGAACAGGAAATCTGATGGGCTGACAGAAATCTGCATTAGTCTATTTTACAATTTTCTGAGGAAGAATTCAAATAAAACCCAGCCATGAGGTCACCTAGAGCCAGTTATAACCACAAATAATCTTCAAGTCAAATGCCAATATCCAAACCCTGACAGTTTGGGAGAATTTTAATCCATTAAGCAATTAGGTCATTTCTCTAATTGAAACCAGGCCAAGATCCAGTCTCTGACATTGCATAATATTGGGAAAGGCTGTGTTCTGACCAGTCTCAAGGGCCATCTAATTAAAGGCTGATCAAAGTAATACTGATGAAAGGTTTTCAGTTTGTTCTATGACTTTGGGTAGCACTTTGATTCAGCCTAGTTCCAGTAGTGGTGCTGGTTAATCACTGGGGTTATTGCTGCAGATGCTTGAAGGAAACAGAAAGCAGAAATTGTGTTGTATTTATGAATCACTCCTTCAACGTTGTTGAAAGATAAATATACAAAAAGATATAGGAAAATATGGCCAGTTGATATTTAATAAAAGGGCCTTTTCAGAGACCTGAATATCCATTCCTGTGTAGGCAATAGTTAACAGGATCAACAATTCAATCCATCTCAATCTGCGCACTTAGGCAGGGCCATATCCCTGTCACTATTTACCTGCTCAAATTTATCTTCTCATTTGCCTTCTTATTGATGCATAGATCTCTCTCTTTCATGTATCCAGAGCACTTGGCACCGTGTGGTCTAATTGTTCAGCTTCTGGTTTTGTGCAAAAAGGGACACAGGGGCTCTGGACATGATGGCTGGAGGGTAAAGCTCCAAGTGCCAGTGGAGATAAACCTTGCAGAGAGAGTTCTGAAGGTTTTTAAAGCTTAGGATCCACAAGATTAAAGGAAGGTGTGAACCTTTGGTCATCATGTTCAGTCCCTTCTGTAGCATGCACAGCACAGAAACCTCTCCACAACTGAGCAAGCACCAGCAGAAAACTGGAGCTGGGGATTGGAAATCTACAGAGAAGCTTTGCTTTAATAATCAAAAACATGTCCTGTGCAGTGTGCTCAGGCTGTAGCTCTCTGCTTTTGTCTATCTCCACTCTTTCTTGATCTTATATTGTCTAGTGATGCATCCATCTGTTTTTTCTTGTATTTTTTTTTTTTTAATCACCTCGGCAATTGTACTCCCCTGCGATCTCATGACTGTTTTTCTTTTCTTTAAATACTTCCTTCCAGTACAGAGGCAACTGTTTATCCACACAAGTACAGCACAATGAGGAGTGGAGTTTCTTGCTGCATTTATTTGCCTAAACAATTTGCTTCACTAATCAGGTGAAGAGACCTCATGTTTGGTTAATGGGATGAGTAGATGAAGCCATCAGGCATCTCACTGGTGTTTTGCAGCAGAAAAACCCCTTTATAGTGATGGGAGCTCCTTTCTTTTTCTCACTAGGGTAGGCTGCAGTATCCACCTCCAAAATGACATTTTTGTGCATCTGTATCTGAAAAGATAATCCAAAGGAGGTCTAGATTCTTTATAAAAGGTTTATGGTCATCATTGCCTACTGCAACTTTCCCTTTGGGTCTCCTTTTATCACTCAACCCAGGCAGCAGATTAATTCTCTCCTAAATGTAAAATCTGATGATATTTTTTCCATAAATCAAGACACTGTCAGGGAATTTACTCTGAGCCAGTGGCTCTCTGCCCTATGTTTATAAAGATTTCAGTTTAGAAAGGGTCCCAGCAGAATCTGCCTTTGTCCCCAAAACCTTTCAGATGTGGAAGGCAGTGCCAGTGAGATGCTGTGCATGGCACTTGCTCCACAGCTGTTTTTAGGGTGAGAAATGAGAACAGATGGAGCAGCTGTGGCAGAAACAATCTCCAGGGTGGAAAAACTCATGTCTTAGTGAGAGCTGATGAGCTGAAGCTGGTGTCTGTGAGAGATTTTTCTCTGCTGTATAGGTAGAATCAAGCAGGGGATTTTAAATATGCAGTTTTTCAAGGGAATCACTGAAGTACCAAATAAACAAATTAAGATGGAGCAATGGATTCAGGTGATGTTAAATATGACTTTTAGGTAGTGTTCTAGCATGGATACTTGAGAGGCCTGTGTGGATTTATATGCATGTGAGCTTGGAGCCTCAGAATTGCTGTCACTGTGTTCATCCCCACTTGTAGAAAGTGGAAACACATGAATGCTTTATTGAGCATGAATGTTTTACAAGAAATATGCTTCCTGAAACATTCCTTTTGATAAAATAGAGATGATGGACAAGTTTCCTGTGAATCCAATCTTCTGCTATCATTGTTCTGAAGGACAGATCTCCTTTAGGAATTGCTGCAGCAATTGCAGGACAAGCACAGCTGGGGAATATCCTGCTGGCTGCCTGTCTCCATCTGAGGAGGACCAGGTTTGCAATATTGCAGTTCTCACCCAGGAGGAGCAGAGTGCCTGGGACAAAGAATTATTCAGCCTGACAGCCTGCAGAAGTCAATGAACTCAGACAAAGCTTCAAAATTACATTTTTTATGGTCAAATCCACTAATACCCTATGTTCTTCCTCTTATCACATACAAAAGATGCTGCACAGCAACATTACCCCAGGAGAGCAAAGCTGGTATCCTCACTATCATATAATCACTGCTTTTTGTTTCCCCCAACAGACACCGATTTTCTACTCTTTCCTGGGTTATGAGTGCTGGAAAATTTGAAAAGAAGCAGAGATTTACCAAGCAGAAAAAAAATAAACCCTGTTCTTTTTAGCTGGGCTGGTGTCCCATGAGGGCATCCCTGGGTTTGAAAGGCTGGGCTCCAACTTATTGTTGTCAGCTGACTGTGTCACTGAGCGTAGAGTTGGGTTTGGTTGTAGAGTTATTTCTGGGGCCTATTCATCCAGAATAGGTAAATATCCTTCCAGAACCACAGTTACTCAATATCCTGACGTCACACAAAGCTGTGTTCAAGCTATCACTACTACTGAAGCAAAATTGAAGAAGCACAAAAACTATTTGAGGAGGAGGAAGATTTCAGACTCTTGCTTGAGGTCAGCAGCAAATAAGAATGTTTGTGATGAGCCATAATGACACAGAACAGGAACGGGAGCTGAAATTTCGTTGCCAGAGCAGATTGTGTCTGGTCCCTTCAAGGTTTTGTGACTCCTACAAGCAAAATTGAACTGTCACTAGCCCAGCTACCAAAACTCATGGCCAGGGAACGTGATACTTCAGTGTATTTTGCTGAAGAACAGATGATATAAAGGGACCCTAAGACAAATTATTGTTCAAATACAAATCATAGCAATTTCAGAACTAAGAAGGAAGTTTTGTCTGTGTTAACTCTGCCATTAACAAAGAAAAAGGAGGTGCCTGCAGCTATTAAGGGATTTTCTTTTAAATGGTTTCTAGAGAAGGATAAATGTTTCTTTCTGGATATATTGAATGTTTTTTAAAATGGATAAAGTTAAGAAAAGTAGTTAAAGAGAAGGATCTATTTCCACAACAATAAACAAATTCAACCTCCTAAATAATTTCTAAAAGTATATTTCAAAGAACAAGAACAGATGCAGTAGAATTAGTATTTTCTAGAATATCACTGAAAGCACAAGCAAAATGTCGAGGATATGATCTTAAGTACAAAGAGATTATCAATTCCTTTTATATTTCAGTTATCTCAGATTCATATTCTCCATTATGCTTTTAGAATAAATGTATTTTGTGAAAGTCCTCTGGGACTTAATGAATCTTGAGATCAACTAATGTCTGTAATGAGTGTCTTCCTTTCAGAACCACTAGCATGGGCAAAATTCATAGAACTAAAGAAGGGAAAATTAGTTTTGTTAGAGGAAGTGGTCAAAGAACAACACACACTCGCAAAATCAATGGGGAAATGAAATAAGTTAGTGGTATGTGGAAATTGAGGCAGTAACGCAGGTTCCAATGCAATCACCTTCTGCAGATGCTGCAATGACAGCTGCCTAGAAGGATTTAGATGTGCAGATAGAACAGTACTGAGGTGGAAAGAAAGCAGAGGTGCTTTCAGAGGTGTTGATGGCAACATCATTGATGGAGGGATGGATTCATCTCTGTAATTTCTGTTAGTGCCAAATAAGATACCTGGTCACAGAATTATAGAAAGGGTTGGGTTGGAAGGGATTTAAAAATCACCTTGTTCCAAACCCATGCTATGGGCAGGGACACCTTCCACTATCCCAGGTTGTTCAGAGCCCTCTCCAGGCCTTGGACACTGCCAGGGATGGGGCAGCCACAGCATCTCTGGGCAACCTGTGCCAGGGCCTCTCCACCCTCACAGTCAAGAATTTCTTTGTAACACTCAATCCAAATCTACCCTCTTTCATCTCAAACCCCTTCCCCTTTGTCCTGTCACTGCATGTCCTTGTGCTTGGCTGCTGAAACCAAACTTGTGCCCAGCTTCTGTATCGTGTGGCATCGTCTGTCCAAGGCAGCAATCCATCTTTGTGGGCTCTGCTGGATTAGAGTTTGTGATTCCCACTTGAAAAGTGCCAAATGAAAAATTAGTTATATGAACTGTCACAGTATAAATTCCCATAATTTTATCAATCAAGAATTTACAGCTTTGTTACAGCCAGCTTTATGTAGGACTTTTAATCACATCCTGGAAAACTTTCAAGGTTTCCTCATCACAGTGTGTTTAGAGAAATATTTATTTGGTACTTGGTGGGAAAAAGAAGACAGAGGCTCTAAAGCTCAGGACTTTTCCAAATATGTAATTGATGACATCTTGTCCATCAGTGGGCAAAATCTTCTCTTGAATCAAAAACTCAGTCAAAGGCAAGAGTTAAGAGATGCTGCCTTTCTTGGATGCCTTGAGAGGATATTTTATGTGTTTAAAATCTACCAATTTACAGCAGGACACTGGTCTTGGCTTTCATAACTTGGAATCAGGGAGTGGATGCAGGATGCAAGCTAATGGAAAGAAGCAGCATGAAATAAACAGTAATTAACTTTGCACTTGGGCAGTGCTTTTTGGACTAATCTGTGGTACTGGGGAATTTTTTCCTGTCCCAAGTATTGCAGTAATGGATGTAAATAACAAAAACTAAACTCCTGCTCCATATTTGTGAGGTGTTCCCTGGTAATGTGTTTCTTCTGCTACCTTCAGAACCAGGATGATTTATTTGAAAACATAAATTTGAAGTGATGCATCCACCTGACAGAGAAAATCCTGGTATCTTGATTTCTCAGGCTCCTCAAGAGAGAGGAAGGGAGGATTCCAGGAAGAATTCCAGGAAGGATTCCAGGAAGGAAGGAAGGAAGGATTCCAGGAAGGAAGGAAGGAAGGAAAAGAAAAAGAGAAAGGGAGAAAAAGAAAGAAAGAAAGAAAGAAAGAAAGAAAGAAAGAAAAAGAAAGAAAGAAAGAAAGAAAGAAAGAAAGAAAGAAAGAAAGAA
>PYHW01010143.1:153382-188568 GCA_013186435.1 Turdus rufiventris
AAGTTATTTCCATTCCCATAACCTAGTGTAAAATATCAGTCCTGGAGGCAGAAAGGATATAATTGGGAGCAATTTTGATAAAATCTTCAAGACCTGGCAATCCATGTACTCTCCATTTCCTACCTCAAAAATACACACATTGAGAGAAGGGGTTAATTCTTATGGTTCAAAAATAAATGAATATGATCTCAGTATAGTTTTTATGCCACCAAAGTGTATCCACTGGATGAGAAATGAATATGCAAAGGATTGCAACAAAAGAGCTTTTGGCTTGAGGGGTTTTTGGAATCCAGAAAAGTTGGGGTCTTTTCTGATATCCACATCTCAAATGAACTTTATTTCTTTTTTGGCAAAGCTAGTATTCCCTGATTTAGCTTTTTGTTTACTGAAATTGTAAAATATGCATTCTGCTTAAAAATTATGACCCACAGCACAGGGGATTTAAAGACAGACTTTGGTGTTTGGAACAGGTGTGATTGTTACAGCTCAGGGATGTAAATTTTATTCCAATCCTTCCCTTCCAACATGGACTTTGTACTCAGAAACCCCTCATGCTTTTGTGCTCCTTGAGAAAACTTTGCAGAAGCAAAATAAATAAGTGTCATGAAAATAATAAGTAAATAAAGAAAATGAAACATCTGACAACTGTGTGCCATGGCCTTTGAAAATAATAAAAGCCTCCAAATATCCCAGGCCTCAGCTGCATTATTCTATCAAGAAAAACTCAGCCCTTCTCTTTCACCATTCTTTTATTAAAGGAAACTGAAGTGCATATACACCCAGATAAACATTTTCAAAAATCTTTCTCTGGATAAGTCTGTTTTTTAAGGTTTTTTGTTCTCTGTCTCACATGCAACAAAGTGCTTTGAGAGACTTAAGTGTGTTCTTAAAGTTAAGTGTGTCTTAAACAGAATTGTACTCAAAGGAAGTGAAATAAACTTGTGTTCATGCTGTCTTGAATTGGATCTTTGACTACCCATACAGAAGTGCAAAGTAAAAATGTCATCTTTTACAGAGTGCCAGATGATTAACAATTGGGAAGAGGGTAAGGGCAGGAGAGGGAATCTGTTATAAATTATCAGTACAGAAGAAATAACACATTCCTTTAAAACATTTGCCTCTAAGGCGACTCCAGCTTCTCATTTTCTAAGAATCTAAAAGGGAAAAAGCCTACTTGAAAAACAACAGAAGCAGAAAGAAACAGAAAAAGGAAGATAAATATCTCCTTTTAGATTTTTGATGTTGGTAGGATAAAAAAGTGCTTGGAGACATGGTTTGAAATGCTATTTCATTACCTGCACTGCTTACTTACTACCTAATCCATGTACTTATTTATCTGGATTTGAAAGAAGCTGACAAACTCGAGGCAATATTAGAATGCAACAACACTCCAATTAGCCCTGACAACATTAATAACAATGATGTGCCACCCGTAGCTGTTAAATATTTTGCCATCTTAGATTAAGTTAATTGAAATTAATCAGCAGTACAGTGAGGTTAGCAAAGGCTAAGAGAAATTTTTAAGGGATTTAATGGATTCATGCACATACAGACTTCACCCAAGAACAAAACACACATCTGCATATACATGAAGTGACCCAAGACAATTAAGAGCCAGGAGGACCTTTTTTTCCCACTTATTTTAATAGGATGTAGAGAGAAGCATGGATAAATTGTGTAAGAATTGGATTGATTGCTTCCATGCAGTATCCCAAGGGAGCTGACTATAATATCTTTCTATTCACCTGCATAAAGATAAATATCTAGGAAAGAAAAAAAACATTTGTCTGTGTCAACACTTAATTAATATCAACCCCAGATAGCAAAATAACCTGCTTTGTTCTCCAGATTTTACTGGGCTGTGCATTTTGAGCAGGGATTTTCTTTCCCATCTTTCTCCATGGCTGACAGGTGCTGCTAATGGATGCATTTTGCATGATCTCCCTCTTCATTCAGAAAGAACATCTCTTGGTTGGAGCAGACCCCTTAGATCATAAATTCCAGCCATTAACCCCTCACTGCCCAGCTCACCACTAAACCAAACACAACAACTACATTTTTTTTTTTTTCAGGAATGGTGATTCCAACACTTCCCTGGGCAGCCTCTTCCTAATTTTGCATGTGGAAGTTCCTAGACTCAGCATTACATGTCTTGATTAAATTACTTAAGAAGCTGGACCACGACTTTTATAGTTGGAACTGGAGCTTTTCAACTCCTTTTAACCTGTTCTGTCAAGACACTGATCTTAACCTAAAAACACCAGACCAAAAAACCCCTAAAGAGTGACTGAAAAGGGGAAATTAGAATTGCAGTAACATTCTTATTGGCTTTATCCTGATGCCTCTTATTCTTCTGTCTTCATTTCTTCTCTTTTAAAAAACTGCACATGAACTTTGGCTCAGTCTATTTTAAGCAGCCACGTGTGCCAGCAGTGTGAGCACTCAGGTCAGCAGAGGAGCCTTGCAAAGCTGACATGGTGAACTCTAATGAGACCATCAGAAGCAGCTCCACTCTCTCCTGCTGATACACAACGTGCTCAGCTGAGCTCTACACGGATTACCAGGTTGTAATTCATTTAGGTGTTGGTCAAGGGATGATTTCCGACATTTAGAGAAATAAATCTTCAGAAATATGACAAAGATAAAACAAAAAGCCAGCAAGGCATGAAGGAATATTAACACGTGTGTGTGGTAGTGGACATAGTTTAATCAGTGGATATAGTTTAATTTGGGGATGCCAAATATCCAACCAGCCTAGAGCAACAGCAATCTTTAACTTGGTGTGACTTCAGGGAAAGAATAAAAAAAATCCATATTGATTTTTAATAAACCCTGTGAAAGTTATTCTGGGAGCTCCATCCCTCAGCACGCTTTCCCAGAAATAGATTCAGATGTTGGGGCTTCGCTTGTTTGTGTCTGAAGGCCAATATGTTCTTGAGCTAAAAATGAAACACTGAGCAGATGCTGGCTCGAAGTGATGCGTTCCTAAAATCAGGAGAGCTGGATGTTGTCAACATTCAGTAAACACAAACAAGAAAAGAAAAAAAAAAGATGGAAGAATGAAAGACACTAATTAGACATAGCACCCCTTGACAGGGCATTTATGAACAGGATTGATTAAACAGATAATATTAATTTCTCACACCCAATTCCCATTTCCAATTTACAGGTGCAGGAAGCTCAGCGCTAATCAGTGCCACCACATCCCCACTGGGGAGTTGAGGTGTTTGCCCTCAACCCGCTCCCCTGTAGACCCATGCTCTGTGGAGCAACCTCCAGATTTACAGAATTTTAGAATCACAGAATGGTTTAGGTTGGAAGGGACCTTAAAGATATCTTGTTTCCACCTCCCACCATGGGCAGGGACACCTTCCACCATCCCAGATTTCTCCAAGCCCCATCCAGCCTGGTCTTGGACATGTCCAGGGATGGGGAGTCCACAACCTCTCTGGAAAACCTGTGCCAGTTTCTCTCTACCCTTATAAAGAATTTCTTCCTAATATCTAATCTAAATCCTTCTCCAGTTTAAAGCCATTCCTCCTTGCACTATCCTGTCCTTGTGAAAAGTCCCTGTCCAGCCCCGGGTGATGCAAACCTGACTGATGCACGTCAGGGAGTCAGAAATCAGACATTGGGGTCCAAAATACAACAAGAACCCATTGTACAAAGAGACATAGAAATGGAAAGAAAACAAACAAACAAAATTAAACCAGGGAATGATTGCTTCTGTTCCTCTCCTTCCCTGCCGAGTTTTCTTCTCATTTCTGTCTTGATGGAAAGGCTTATTTTGGAGACAAGACCTCCCTCCTTTTCCTTCTTCTGAGCAGTGAATTGTTCAGGGACAGTGTGGCCATGGGGCATCAGGGACCAGATGGTGTGAAATAATCCCCTAATTGTGAGATTTTGGAACAGGTAATATCAAGGGGAGCAAAAAACAGTGTGTCCCCAATGCAGTCATCATGAATGTCATAAAAGCAGATTTTGTAAAAAAATAGTAATATTGTCAAGGATACCTAATGGGAAAATTGGAAGGTATCTGAAGTCTGCTGCTTTTTTTCTCTTTATATTCTTGCAAAATTTGCTGATGCAGTAATTTCAGACCAAAATACATCACCTGTGTGAACATCACCTGACACCTCACCTATTAAAAACTTCTGAAGGAATTGTCTTGCAGACACTGCTATTAGTTATTTTTAAATATTAGCTTTCCTCTTTTTCAGGATAAATCTTTTGCTTAGGAGGTTCCTATATTTTCTTATCTTCACAGTATAGGTTTTATGTAAGCTTTGCTTAAGTGGTATAGTTTTATATAAGAAAGACATTACACCTTCAAGGAAGTTAAAATTTTTATGAACTTCTGTGTTTCTAAAAATCTATTTCTTTTGTAATTAAAATTCTTCCCTTCTTTGTTTGTGCCTTAAACGGTAAGTGAACAGAGAAATTCTGATTAATCTGAAATCTGTTTATTCCCTGTATCTCATCACTGCAATGTTTTCTTTCTCTAATAAAAGTCAATATAAAGAGGAGTTGTTTTTCTATTTGCTTTTTTAAAAAAATATTTTAGCATTGTTAGTGTTTACTTCCTGTAATTATACCAGGGAAATTGAATTCCATTAACTCTTTTGAAAGAAGGTATTTATATAATTTAAAACAACAGCCATCTTTTCTCAAAAGAAGAAAATTCTACAATTCCTGGCTGATTTTCTCAAAATATATTCTCATCTCTCAAAATAAGCTGGAAATTTAATTCTGGTTGAATTTTGGACTGTTCTATAAGGAAAGAAAAGGATCAGAACTGGTAGAGCAGGTTTGAAAACAAAGACAATATTATAAAACTGGTAGGAAATTATCACAAATTTCTTTTGAATTCATTGTCAAAAGTGAAATCCAGCAGAAAAACTTCAATGTTTTGGACATCTTTAGAGTAAAAGAACAAGAAGATGTGAGATAAATAAATATAAATATGTCCCAGGATCAGACATGCTTAAGTCTTCTGTATAAAAATTATCCACTTGCTTCAGTTCTTGCTCACTCAGAAATGTTTTGGATGTCTTTGGGTATAGACTGAGCAATTTTATAGCTTGCTTACAACAGCAGCAACAGGCTTTCAAGGACTGCACATATCATGGAATCACAGAATCACACAAGAGGGTTGGAAGGGAATTTAAAGATCGTCCATTTCCATCCCACTTCCAAGGGCACACCTTCCTCTAGAAAATTATACTTGACCTGTTTATCATGGTAAGATGTTGACTTTTTTACTGGGACTGCAGAAAAGGATTTAGGGAATCCTGGTTGATGGCAAGCTGAATATGAGTCAGCAGTGTCCTGGCACCCAGGAGGACCAGCCCTGTCCTGGGGCCATCAGGCACAAACATCACCACGAGGGCAAGGGGGGATTGTCCTGCTCTGCTCTGCACTGGGGTGGCCTCACTTTGAATATTGTGTGCAGTTTTGGGTACCACAATGTAAGATAGAAAACTGTTAGACAGCAACCAAAAGAGGGTAATGAAGATGGTGAAGGGCCTTGAGGAGAGGAGGAATATGAGGAATGGCTGAGGACACTTGGTCTGTTCACCCTGGAGGAGACTGAGGGGTAACCTCACTGCAGTTACACCTTGGGGATGGGTATGTCAGGAGAGGACTTGAGATAACTTTGGGATGGGGATGTGTATTGTTCCAAACAGAGGGATTTTGCCATGATTCATGGGTTGCTGATTCAACAACAGAGCATCCTCCTTCATCTGCCTTGGTTTTCAGCTGCTGTGAGTGTTTTATCAGCTGGAAAGCACCACTGAGTTCCTTCCCTGCAAGGGAACAGAGTCTGTGAGGTCTGCACTCTGCTCCATTCTCTGTTGAGTCCCTCTTAGACTGTGTTTGTGGGAGGTTGGGTGTGCTGACCCTGCTCCATCCAGGGAATACAGACTGTGTTTTCCACAATATATTCTTATCTTTTTATCCCCAGTCATTTTGCCACATGCTTCATGCCTGAAGGAGACTCTGGCATCCAGGCCAATGCCTTAGATTCTTGCATAAAATATTTGTCTTTCCATTAAATTACCCCCCATGGGTTTTTTGGAGACAGGTGGGTGGCAGTGGAGGAAGAGGGAGCAGGAAGGAGGTGAAGTCAGGAGACACACACACAGCCAGTGAGGAGAACAGGATTACCCTGATTTGGCAGCGGAGAGTTAGTGAATTGAAAGAAATGGCATTAAGCACGGATTGATTAATGGCAATGACAACAGAGACAAACAGCTTACAGACTAAATCCTCTACTCTGTGCATTTCACTGCTCTGTGCTGCACAGAGCAGGGATGTCACAGCTTCTGCCTGGTGCCTCTTTCTTTGCCTCCTTTTTTAACTGGAGGGATGAGCAGCTGTGGGCAGAGATGAGGTGGCAGCACTCATTCAGCAACAGCTCCAGCTGGCCACATCACCCCAGAAAGACTTTGAGGGGTTGGAGTGTGTCCAGAGGAAGACAACGGAGCTGGGGAAGGGTCTGAAGCACAATGCTGATGAAAAGCAGCTGAGGGAGCTGGGGGAATTCCTCTACATGTGACAGGAGGGTGCAGCCAAGTGAGGTCAGTCCCCTCTCCCAGGTAACGAGAGACAGAACAAAAGGCCATGACCCTAAGTTGGACCAAGAGAGGTTTAGATTGGCTGTTAGGAAAAAATTCTTCATTGAATGGTGATCAAGTATTGGAACAGGCTGCCCAAGGAGATGGTGGAATCACCATACCTGGAAGTGTTAAAAAAAAATTCTTCCCAACCTTAATAACTTAATAACTACCATTCTGTGATTCTCTTCCTTCCTCCACCACAACCACCACCACATTCAAAGGAGTGGTGGAAGAGGACAAACAAAGTCACAAATGGGAAAAATCACATGGGACCTTCCAGTGCCACTGAACTACTTTTTTTTCTTTTATTTTTTCTTTTATTTTTTCTTTTTTTATTTTGTCTTTTTAATTTTTTTTTAAATTATGATGCATTATCTTGAAAAAAAAAAAGAGAAAAAATTCTCTAAACCAAAGGATGCATCAGAGGTCTCCAACTTTTCTACCTGCTTCAGCATATGCATGTCCATGTTTATATTCATAACAATTTATTATAAGTAATAATATTATGTGAAATAATACACTATATAATGTAGAGGATACGAGCTATACACACCCAATGCAGTTGTCAAAATTAATGTCGATAAATATCAATATCTAAAAATTTTCCTTATTCTTGAAATCCTGCACCCATAATGCATTTCACTGCAGTTTAGTTAGAGCATGCTGCATTTTTCAATCTAAAATGCACTTTTATTAATATTGAATCAGGGACTATTCATCACAAAGTAGTGAGGATGGCTATAACTGTTGATTACACTTGTAGTACTGTGGATCATAAAAAAATAGTTAATATCAAGTCAGGATAATATTTAGAAATGAGATTATTCATTAGAAGTCAGCAGAATGTTTAAAATCTCTCAGAATGTTAATTCTGGGTCAGAGATCTCACCAGGACTCCCTTAACTCATTTTGGCAATTGAAAAGTGGGGTGTCTCTTGCAGCTACTTGTCCACACCGCTTTGGTAAAGAGATCTCCAGAGCAAATTCTGCTGTAATAACTTTTTTACATTATCTGTGGTGATAATGTAAAAAATGATTTTCAAAGCTACATTGGTTGTGGTATCTCATTTTCAGAGTGTTAAGTAGAAGTCAGAAATATCCTGCCCACAAATCAGGAAAATAAAAATCAAACACCTAAACCTCAAGTTTTAATTCTAACTAAATAATTTATTTGAAGTCATAATCATTTGCTCTTAATAAAGTAGCTAAACTTCTGTATCTGTGTTTGGTTCTCTCAGCATTTGCTCTGTGTTTACTGTGAGTCTGCCACAGTTTGCAGAACTGCCATTTTCCATGGGCATTTATGTGGAGATTTTTCATAAGAATAAATTTTCTTGTGAATAAATAATTAAAAAGGAAAAAGGAACTTTAAAATCCATCTGACCTTATTGCCTCTGGAGTTTCTGTGAGCTGAGGGACATTTTTGCTTTGTTTAGCAGTTTTAGACTTTAACTATTTAAAGGTCCAGTCAAACAGATCCATGGAAAAAGGACAATGGAATAAGATGAATGCCAAAGTAAACAAAAAATGCTTTAGTATTGAAAACATGATAAAAATGAAATTATGCTGAAGAGAAAAAAAATTAAATGTATTTCTGAACATTCTAAATATTTTAAACGTCTATAAATATTCATCATGCCTCCATCCCCAACACATATTTTCAACACAAAGTCTCTGCTTTCATTAAGTGAATGCTACTGGAGATAAAAGTATGCTTAAAAGAAACAGGACAATTATCATCGGACCAGCTGTGGTGATAAATCACAGCCAGGAAGAGAGATTAGGTTCCAAAAATGGAAATAAATGCACATTCACACTGGAGTTCCAACAGAGAAAGAAGAGCAAGGCAGAGAACAGAGGTTTGTAAACCAGCACTGATAAAGAACAGAAAACAGAACTGCAAAATGATGGGCAGATTTTACTTTAGGCTGCTTTGGACTTTGACATTTTTGCAAACAGAAAGGGAGGACAACAGTTTAAATTAATTAGTCCTTTAAATTACAATAGCAGCTCAGGACTCCAGGCTATGCACTGTGAATCCCTTTCTTCTGCCATAGTTTGGTTTTTTTCTTTTATTTTTTTGCTTTCCTGCCAACCACTGTCTCTTGTGTGAAAGTAATTTGCTGGCAGAGCCCTTTGTTCTGTGTTAGAAAACTTTCTAACCCAGAGATGAGTTTCTGAGCAATCATCACTTAGTAAACTTTTCACCACTTTTACAACGCTGATTAATAGTACAATATTTGTAAAAAGAAAAAGAAAAACCCAAGGAAATTAAAACAGACCCCTGATACAAACACAGGTGCTAGACATGGTTGGAAACCATGGAAATTTGTCTTAAGATTAAGATTCTTTCCAACTTTATTCTTCGCTGCCAAAGTTTCCCCTTCCCATGAGCTCCTTTAGTTTTTTTTTTCATGGTGATTCCTGGTTCGTGTATGATAAGGTGCAGGTTATTTGATGTTCACATTACCTAAACCAAAATGTAGTCACAACATGTGTAAAGCAGGTGCAGCAAGGCAGAGTTGCCCAAATAATGATCATGTCTACATAACAGAAAAAACAATCAAAAAAGAAAGTGAGATAGAGAATGTATGGATTTGGTTCACTGGACCTTCCAAAAGAGGCAGCCAACAGATTGCAGAAGTTTGTGCCGAAGGACACAAAGAAGTGGGAAAGCTTTGATTGATTGTGGTGGCTGGGATCTGTGCTGAAAGGAAAGAAAATATCATGTTCCCCTTCCAAGAGAGCAAAAAGGAGGGCCCAGGGAACAACAGGCAGGTCAGCCTCACCCCAGCTCCTGGGAATGTGGTGGAGAAAGTTGATCCTGAAAAACATTTGAGGCAGATTGAGGAGGAGGAAATGATCAGGGGGAGAGCATGGCTTCACCAAGGAGAAGTCATGCTTGACCAACTTGATAAAGCTCTGTGATGAAGTGACCTAGGAGGAGATGGGAGTGTACTGAGGTGGTGTTTTTGCACCACTTAATTCATGGTTTGAATCAAGTTTCTTCTGTCTTCACTCAGAGCCAGGATTAAAAAACACTGAGATGAATTTTCTTGTGTTTGGGTTTGCTTGTTTATTAAATCTTATCTAAAGTACAGAAAATTCAGCAACACTTCTAGCTACCAGCTACTAATGAGCAAAATAGAAGTGAATCCAGCTAGCTTCAAGGTTCTTAAAGCTAAGCATTCCAAAAAAGAACTAACACCTATATTATATATACTTTTGACCGAATAACCAAACTCCTACGACCCGCAGTGCAGCACTAACTGTCCGTTCAGAAACTACTCCCTGAAATCATGAAGAAGAAAGAGGAAGAGCACAAAAAGTAGACAACACCCAAAATCCTCCATCTTGTCCCATACCTATTACTATATTATGAAACCTCATATTTAAAACCCTTCACCATGTGAACTCACACACTTCTATTTTACTTACACACCCGTGACTCCAACTCCATCACTCAAATTTGGGAGCCTTCTCCAAGGTCTTCGGTCAAAAGCAGTGTTCTGCAGAGGGTCAGTGTCAGAAAGCACAGAAAGCTCAAAAATCCCAGATTTCTGGGATCCAACACAGGAGAGCAGTGAACAGATGAGGGGAGATGAGAGGATATTGCCTACCTGGGCTTCAGGATGGCCATTGACTCTGTCTCACATCAGACCCTCCCAATAAAGCTGTTAATGCATGGGCAGAGAGGAGCATTGAAAACAGTTGAAGGGACATGGAGGGTGGTACAAAGTCTCATTGGATTGTGGATCCCACAGTCAATCCTGGGTCCAGTCCTATTTAACAGCTTCATTAATTACCTGGATGATGAAGAAGAGTGTCCAGTCAGCAAGTTCAAAGCACTGGAGTTCACTATTTAGTTTCTACTCATATCTAATAATACCTAGAGAAACATGAATAAAGTTACATTTCCCTCCATACTCCATCAGTTGCTTGACACCTTCAATTACAACACTGCTTATTTTAGTCAAATTCATATGTCCAGATTTCTTTTAAATCTGGGCCTCGTTGGTTTGTTGAGAAAGGACTTTCTCTAAGGTAGGACCATGAGTTGAAAAGGCTCAAAGTGACACAGTGCAGATTTATCAGCTCCCCTCCACTTCTGGGGGTCTCCATCATTTATGGGATCACTGGGAGAACTGACAAATCTAGGAAGTGCCAGAGAAGTAAAAGACTATGAAGAAAAAACTCAGTTGGAAAAGTACTTTTAAAACTCTCTTGGTACTTGGATTTGAAAGTTACAAATTGTGTTAAGACACAGTGAAATGCTGTCACAGAGGATTAAAAATAAATAGGAGTTTTCATCAATGCAGCTCACTGATTCAGAAGTCATGATTCAGATGGACTGATGTTTCTTTTCTAGAACCTAATTACTATCATTAATGCCAACAATGATAATTAACAAGCAATTTTCTTATCTGTCTAATAGATTTTTTGCTGCATTTGGAAATACTGTGAGAAAATCAATCTGGTTTTTGAAAGCAGACAAAGGTCATCTGAAACTCAAAAGCACATGTTTAATCAGAGTATTTGGGATTTTTGTCCTGATCAGACATTTTAAAAACACTTGATAGTATTAAAGGATTATAATAAGCACCTTTATAGTTGTGGCAAGATGGATTGGATCCTGAATATTATATTAGGAATGTGAGAGGTTAATAAATAAATAAATATATTATGAAATATAATCAAGTAAATGCTACTGTGAGGAAAAGAGATGTCGAGCAGCTTATTAAAGAAGTACTGGCTGCTGGTTTCTTTATAGGAGAAAACACTAAGCAATATCTTTCCACATCAAAAAATAAATTTCCAACTTCCCAACCAAATGGAAACGATTCCAGGGGGTTCATTTTCTTATGTCAAGAATGGCTTGAATTCTACAAATTTAGTAATGCTTGAGTTCCTTTTCTATTTTCTTGATATGATAAGAACCCTCCATTTGTCATACTTTAATATCTTTCTCTTCAGAGATTCGTTCCTGACATGGATAATGGAGTCCTTGAGAATTACTGTCATGGATAGTAGGGTTAAAAAGTGAAATAAGGTGTCTCTCTACACAGTGCTAGGAAATGAGTGAGTCCAATTTCCCTTAATGAGAATGTTCTTTTTATGCCACAAAATCGATGCCTGCCGCCATGTGTGACTGATGCCATCACCATGGGAGGAAAATGATGGAATATCCTGTGGGCTACCAGAGGTCACTGTGGTGCTGGCCGTGGGTCATGTGGCACAGAGGAATGGGATTGACAGTGCTGGTCATCGGTCACAGATTTTGGGCAGCCTTGGTTTACATGCTGTAGGCTCTAACACCAATTTTTAACTGGCCAGGTGTCCATGGCTGGTCTGTTCTTCAAATGTTTGTCTTTGCATGGTGGAACCACAGTTGTGAACTTGATGATGTTCTGACAGGTTAGTCAAGGCCCCTCTGGATGCCATCACTTCCCTCAAGCAAATTCCCTGCTCCAATTGGTGTTTGCAGGGCTGTAACATTTTGGATTTACTCCCAACAAACAAAAATTTGCAGTTCTGTTTTGTCGGTTTCCTGGGGAAACTTGTGGGTACCTCAAATGTCTCTTTTATCCAAGGATTGCTCATTTTGGGTGATGTGAATTCCCTACAATGAGACCAGTCACTCAGAGATGAGATTATCCTTTACTAAATAGAAGGTAAAGAAAGTTATTGTAGAGCTTTCATTGCAGAAGAAACAGCAAAGCCCAACCAGTCCTGGACCGTTAGCAAAGATGGCAACACAAAAATCTGTTGCCTTTACTGAATTTTCCTATCCCCAAATATATTTCTGTCAGGTTTGGGATATATTTTAATTTATACATCTGTTCTCTCTCAGAAGTACTTGTGCAACTGCAGAAGTTGGCTCCATCTAATGATCTACAGTTGCACCTTGTGAAAATACATTTTCAATTTGGCTCCTGAAACATGGATCAAGTGATCCTGCCAACACAAATATCCTTTGCTGTCAAACATTTTCATCCTCTGGAGAGTGGAACACATGCCCAGCCACTCAGGAGAAAAAAAAAAAAAAAAAGAAAAAAAGAAAAAGCTTTGTGGTGGTGCTGCCTTTTACTTTCAATTTTTCACTTGAATTCCATTTAGCAATTAGTGGAGACAGCCATAAAATATTTTTAAATATTGGCATTATGTATTAACTTGTACATTCAAGGCAAAATTCTCAGCTGGTGATTTACACCTGTTGGATGAGTGGCCTTGGGAATTGCCTTATTGAAAGGCTCTTGTCATCTCTTTCTAGACCACAGGGTTTGGGCTGTGGTCCTTTGACATAAGCCAGAATGGCAATGTGCCTCCTCCTGGCTTTGTGCTGAATCAGAGACCCAGGTCAGTGACAGAAACCAGGAATGTGGAGAAATACTGTAAGAATTACATTTGATAGTTGTGAATTCCCATTTTTTTCCAGAATTAATCCTTAGGGCAACCATATGTAAATTCCTGATATGTGGGTTGTAGCTAGTGCACTACTCAGCTGTCAGCCTTGGAGTGCTCTTCAATTTCTTCATGAAAGAAATATTAAAACAGGTGAAAAGAAGGGATTATGAAATATGATAGATCAAAGCCACTACGATGAGAAAATATTGGTTTATTCTCCCAGAGAATTCCATATTTTGCTGAAGTTTTATTTATTGCTATGTTATACATGATACATATGTACACGGAGACATAGTAATAATATATTACATAATGCAATATTATAAATAATTTAGTATGTTTTATATCTTATGATATGTATCACAGAATCATAGAATAACAGAATCACAGAATTAAAAAATGCTTTGGATTGGAAGGGACCAATCATCTTTTTCCACCCTCCTCTATAGGCAGGGATGTTACCAACTTGATCAGGCTGCTCAGGAGCCCATCCAGCTTGGGCTTGAACACATCCAAGGTGGAATTGCATCCACAGGGAGGGAGCATCCATGACTTCTCTGGGCAGCCTGTCCCAATGTCTCACTGCCTTCCTCCTCTTGGACTGCAGGGAACAGATCCACAGATCCTGGTGAAACTGGAGCCAATATCCACATGAGCGCCGGAATCTGGGAGGGGTGGATTATCCATAAGGATCTACACAGTGATATTTTTATCACAACCTTCTCTAAATTGGGCAGGATGAGACAGGCTGGGGGGCTGGAGGACAATGTCACAACTCACAAACTTCTAAATTACACGGGAGCAGCGCTGTACACACATAACCAAAACATTACTTTATTAAGAGATTGGTGGGGGGTGGTGTCTATCATCTCCTCAATTTCCTTGAAAAGGGGACAGGAGTTGGATTTTGATGGTTCTTGTGAGTTCCTTCAAACTCAGGATTTTCTATGGTTCTGAGATTCCATGAAAATGCCTGTCTTGAAAGTTTATTTTGCCATCAGGAAAGACAGAATAGCACTTTGCTATAATACCATGTAAACATTAAGGACTAAATTCTCATCTCATGATTATTTCGTTAGGTTTTCTTCCATGCCATAAAATTCTCTGTGGCAAAGTGGATTTAAGTGATTTCCAGCTTTCCCCACTCCCAATCATTTCTTCCTGTCCAGGACTGTATATTTCAAACTTATTACATATGTCAATGCAGCTATAAAACAAGTCAATGAAATAAGCTGGCTCTGAAAATCACAGATTGCTGCATTTTTAGGGAATATGTGGGTGGGTATTTTGCTCTTTTTTTCTCCCTTGCAGATGTTTAATTAATTCAGTTTGCAACATGGCTCCATGAACAATTGGGAATTAATCTGCTGCTTGCTTTTTGAAGTGACAAGAAATTCTGAGGGTGGTGAGAAGCTGTGATTGCCCCATCCCTGGCAGTGTCCAAGGCCAGGTTGGATGGGGATTGGAGCAGCCTGGGATAGTGGAAGGTGTCCCTGCCCATGGCTGGGACAAGATTTTTAAGGTCCCTGCCAGCCCAAACCATTCTGTGATCCAAGGATTCTTTGTGGAGACACTGGTGGGATTTTTTAAGATGTTCACATCTCCTTTTTGCTCTTTGCTCCTCCTTTTGAACCACAGTCACAATTCAGCACCTTCAGCAGGAAGATCTACCAATAATTTTGGCCTTTTAAATTCAGCAGTGATGGTCTGTTCCTGGTGGAATCAGGTGCTGCAGGCTCCATGTCTTCACTAAATTTGTTTTGCTTGATTTTGTTCTCTCTATCTGATTTCTCATCTCTTGTTACAACAGCATAAAAATATTTCTCATCTTCTATTCAAGCTGTGCTGTGGCATTACTGACTGCCCAAAAACATCCTGCTGGAAGCAGCTACAGTTCTGTAGAACTAATAGAGAAAAACCAGCATTACACCCAAGCTATTGATGTTGGAAAATAAAATAAAAAAAATACTGAGTGACCCTACTGGATCTTGGCCTTCAGCATCCTGCTCCTGAAGCTGGTCAGAGGCAGTGGGTTGGGCAGGAATTTAGGGAGAAATTAGTCCTTAGAAAGTGCAGTTTGTCCATAGAACCTCCTCTCCAGTAGCTTGTAGCTCTTAGACTGCCTGAGGAGAAGCCTCCCATGGATCTTGTGGATTTATTCTTCATAGAAAAGAATCACAGAAAGCAATCATAGACTCACTGAAGTTGAAAAAGACCTCTAGTCCAGCATTTTTATTAATTTCTCCTTTCTGAGGCTGAGGATTAAAGATGCCAAAAAGGACATTCAACTGTGTATACAGCAGAAACTATCATATGATGGAAGGGGACTGAAATAAAATTGAAGTTTAAAATTTTTTTTCTTGAATTTTTCTCTGTCTTCACTAGTTATTTCCTTGCTTAGGGAACAGCCAATTCCCTTTCAAAGACAGGATTTGACTTCCACAAAACCATCATCCTGACTGTTCCGAGTGTTCAGGCTAACCTAGAGCAGAGGCAGTGATTTCAGGGAAATTCTTTGTTCAGGAGAGGGAAGGCTAGCCTTTTATGCTCATTAAACCTCCCCCAGACTTCTGGACCTGACATGAAATCCCATTAAGAGTCACCCTACACACAACAAACCAGGAAATCAGCATCCCTGGAAATCAGCATCCCTGGAAATCAGCATCCCTGCTCCCTCCTGCAGCGAGTTGTCCTTGAGGAAGGTCGTGACAGACGCTCCTTTAAAGCTGTGGTGTTTTGTGCTCCAGCAGCCCAGGAAAGCTGCACCCTCTCTGCTCTTCCCAGCAGTTCCCAGTGGTGAGGAACATTTTGTTGTCCCCATGAATAAACACCAAGGATGGATTCCTGTTAAACAGCAAAGGCTGTCTCGAGTACAGGAAATCAAACCAGCTTCTTCAGCTCATGACTGGATACAGACTGATAAGCGTGAATAGTAAGGAGAAATATTGTAATTTGCAATAGATTTCTCCTTCCCTTTACCCTGTAGCTTAGAGATATATTTAAAAACAATAAATTTTTGTTGTTGTTGTTGTCTTTAATTACACTGATTCCCGAGGGCTGCTGTTCTACTGAAAAATAATCCTGCTTTGACAATGGAAGCTTAAGAGACTGGTGGAACAGATTGCAAACCATTTCCATGTCTGGTTTAACTGCTTGACTGCCAGCCTGTGGAATTAATTTTCAGGAGAAGTACTTGTACAACTCTCTCTAGTTTCCCCTTGCTATTGGGCTACAATGACATCAAAGGTAATGTCTTGGTTATTGCTCTGCACAGGCACAGATGAGACACAGGCACAGATGAGACACAGGCAGAGGGCAGATGACTGCAGATAAGAAGGTTTTGGCACTCCTCGAGGGGAAAAAGTGTGAAAAGATAGGAATTCAAACAAAATAATGATAATAAAACACCAAACTAAAAGACACTGTCTTAATTACTGCTCACAGTTCTACACTGAGTGAAGGAGGTGGCAGAAGAAAAGTCAGTTATAAAGAACAAGTTTAATGTAAATCTCTTGAGTTTAGCTTCATTACACTGAGCTTTGGCCAGGTTAAAAGTTAAATTAAACCTTAATTTAGTCCTCAGCAGCAGGTCACTGAAGACTTAGAAGTTTTATGCTGTCTCTGCTCCGGAAGTGACCATCTCTCCCCACTGATATTTGTGGGAGTTTCAGCTGCACACACACTTTGTATGAACTGGTTTTGTTCTGCTGAAGCAAAGGGAGCTGAAACTTTCTGAAAGGTTCTGTGTTGATCTTGTGCAGCTGGGTAGGGAGAGTGACTCTGGCAGCAACAGCCCAGCCTGCTCCTGGAGAATCACCAAGCTTCATCTTCATTGCTGTGCTGTAGAAATTGTGTCTGCCTGCTGATTTCTGAGTGAAACATGAGAAGCAGGGTGACATGGTGGTGAGGCAGTGATTCTGGCTGGGGTGGATATGTCCAGAAACTGGTATTTGGTTTTTTATCATAAAAGCAGGGTTGATGACTGGGCTGGTTTAAGAGTGTGTAAAACTCTCTCTTAAACTCTTCTATGTTCTGTTTACCACAGAACTTTGCATTTTTAAAAAGGATGTATGGATGTATGGATGTATGGATGTATGGGTGTGGCTTAGATGTGGACACAGGCCACACTCCTGAAAACCTCACAGAGTATTACAGCACCCTGATGAAGACAGCAATGAAATGGATTATGTGAAACTATTGCTTTTGAGGAGGAAAATAAAGTTGCTTATGGGTTTGTCATCTTCTGCTCTCACAGCCCCTCTCTTCAACTCTTCATTTTCTTCTTTTGCTCTTTAAAGGACAGCGAAGTTGAAGTCAGGGGAGATAAGAAAATCTAACTGCTGTGCTGTGTGAATGAGGTGATGTTAATAAAAATTTAGTTTGGTTTTTGAATAAAGGAAACTATTCTTACCCTATTCAACTTTCCTCAGCACCCCAACACCTGTTTGGATTTTTATCAAGGGTGGCTGAATGCTGGTCTCTGAGCAGACATCACTGAAACAGGCATCTCTCCTGGTAGAGAGAAAAATAAATATTGAACCCCACAGATTGGTAAGTCCTTTATCAAATTCTCCAGCATGCAAAATGTGAGCACATGAAGCAAGAACAGTAATTTCTAGTGTAGAATTACTCAGAAACAAGAGGAAAATGAACAAACCAATGCACAAGCGTGTGAGCAAAGTGTGTGTCAAGGGAAATTTCTGCTTTCAGATACCAGCGCCAAACAACCGATTCATTAGCTGTAAACACTCTCCAGCTCCAACAACCCTCAATCTGTATTTTTTTGTTTTCATTCTTCCTTGTGCCCAGAACTAGGAAAATATAAATGTAACCTGTCCTTTTGCTGGGGTTTTCCCAGTGAAAAGACAGTTTCTGGCTTATTTTCTTTTTTATTTTCTTTACCTAGACACTTGCTTGTTCTTCAATAGCTTCCTCCGAATTGACAGCTTTTTTTAGGGTTGCAACAGGCTTTTAAAAAATCCGCATCATGAGAAGATGCCACTGGACATGACATACACAACTGTCTTTGACTCATGGATTTAAGCTGAAGGAGGGTAGGTTTAGACTGGATTTTAGGAAGAAATTCTTCCCTGGGAGGGTGATGAGGCCCTGGCACAGGTTTGCCCAGGGAAGCTGCAGCTTCCCCATCCCTGGAAATGTCCCAGGCCAAGTTGGATGGGGCTGTGAGCACCCTGGGATAGTGGAAGGTGTCCCTGCCTGTGTCTGGGGGTTGGAATGGGATGTTCTGCAAGGTTCTTTCCAATACAAACCATTCTATGATTCCAGTTTACCAACAATTTCCAGAGACTGAATATATCATAACAGCAGGGCTGATGTCAGGGCTGGCTTAAGAAGATGGAAAACTTTCTCTCACCTCTTATGTGTTCTTTCTATTACATAATTTTTATTTTATTAAAAAAAAAAAATATATATATGCATGTATGTAGGGGTGTGGTTTAGATATGAATGAGTTTGGTCTGGAAATTAAAATAGAACTTCTAATTGCTGAAGAAGTGAGGTTTTAAAAAAGACTGTCTGAAACCTATGAGTTGAACAGTGAACTTTCATATATCCTTAGGGAAATCCTGAACTCTCCAAGGAATAGAAATGATTGTCTATGTCTACATTTTGTTACATCCCAGGATGTAACAGGATTCAGGTGAGCTGCCGCAATTCTCTTTAGTTTGCACACACAAAACTTCAGAAGGCTACTCCCTCAGCTTCTTACTTTTAAAACTTGCAAGAAATTATAAATGAAGATGACAATATCTCTTCCTCAAAGGATTATATATTTCTCGTTAAACTTTAACTTCATTTAAAATCCATCCTTGATCCTCTTAAAGTATTTGCGTAAGTGAATGAGGGCTGTAAAACACGACTGAAGCTTTCCTCCTTGGGGAAGCAGCTTGACCAATTTACATATTTATTAAATATTTTATATTTTACCAGATTGTATGCACTTTGAAATGTCACATCTTATTTTTGGTCTGAGCACTGCATAACCATAATGGCTATTTCCAACCCCAGAAGAGAAGAAAAAAATAATCTATATCTCCTAATTTGACCACTTCTCAAGGACTTAATTTTTTTTATTTCTATGTTTTACTTTGTACTGCAAAAATTTTACTTTTAGTGTTATGAAGTTTTACTAGTTCTTTGCAAATTAATCTCCTGTGAGGCTGCATGACCAACCTCACATTTTTCCTCTGGTTTGAGATTCAGCTTTCTAAGCATGCAGACTGAACTTCTGAACCTGTTTGATGGTTATTTTAGCTTTAAAGAAAATAAACACAAGGCTGTTGCAAACCAGAAATGCACATAAAGAAGTGCTTTCCCTTGTGGTACAAGGATCTATCAAAGCAGAGTTGATATTTCTGGTGTAATTCCTCCTCTCCCTCACCCTCACAGTTCAGCTGCCAGCATCTGGAGCAGAGACTTTTTCCTCTGTTAATGATGTACAAGACTAGGGCATGCATGAGATCTCATTACTGGAGTTTCCTGTGAGCAGTTTGGAGTCTGGAGACTGAATGGATTAAGGCTCCAATGGGATGCACAAGATGTGGGCACATGCTGAGTTTTGCTGCTGGATTCCTGAGTGTTGTGGAGCAAACCCCTTTCCCCTGCATGTCCCCATTTCTGATGGAACCAGCCTCCTTCACAGGGTGCTTTGAGGTGCAACTGCTGAGAAGAGAGTTTGGAAAAAAACCAATTTTATTTAGAAGCTGCTGAGAATGTCCATTACTCTCTTTTCTGGCCACCTGGAACTCTGAATCACAGAATCATTGAATCATAGATTTGTAGAGTCATAGAAACATAGAATAGTTTGAGTTGGAAGAGAATTTACAGATCAGCTTGTACTCCACCCCCTGCCATGGGCAGGGACACTTTCCACCATCTCAGGTTGCTCCAAGCCCCATCCAGCCTGGCCTTGGACACTGACAGGGATGGGGCAGCCACAGCTTCTCTGGGCATCCTGTGCCAGGGCCTCAGCACCCTCACAGGGAAGAATTTCTTCCTAACATCTAAATTAAATTTACCCTTTTTTCAGTTTAAAGCCATTCCCCTTTGTCCTTTCAGTCCATGCTCTGCCTTAAAGTCCCTCTCCAGCTCTCTTGTAGACCTTTAGGCTCTAAGGTCTCTAAGATCTCTCTGGAACCTTCTCCTTTCCAGAATGAACATCCTCAAGTTTCCCAACCTGTTTCCACAGCAGAGGAGCACCAGTCCTTGGATCAACCTCGTGTGTCATCTCTGGACTCCCTCCAACAGATCCATGTTTTTCTTGTATTAGGGTCCCAGATCTGGGTGCAGTGTATTATTTTTTTAGGATACATTCTTTAGGGAAAAAGAAACAAAAACCAAAATCACAACACACCAATAAACAGATGAAAATATCTGACAAGAGAGAACTTGCCACATTTTCCAAGTGATCAATTATTTTAATATCATCTTGCCCTTGTCTACATTTCAGGCAATGCTTTTTTTTTTTTTTTTTTTTCATTATCCTTTCTGTAGCAGTCAGCATTGCTATCATAACTTTTGCTCTATTAGAATTTTTGCATGGCCCTGTTGTGCCATTTCTTTCCTTTTCTCGACAAAATAAAGAGACCAAGTTGCTCTTTAAAAGAAAAGCCTGGCAAGGGTTAGACACCATAACTGTTTCTTCAGCCTGTGTGAGGTAGGGACAAATCTTTTTCAGAGTCATATCTTCCCTGGGGGGAGTCCACATTATTTAGCCTTTCCTCTTCATAGGTCCTCTGACAGCCTAATCAGTAAGAATTTCTTCCAGGTCACTGCACAAAAAGCACAAAAGACAATTTTTGTGACTCTACTAGAATAGGACTATGCTAAAAATATTCTTACATTCTAATTTCTGGATAGGAACGATCTGCTGACCAACAATTGCTCCATCTGATTCGTGCCGTGCTGATTCCTTTTTAAAATGTTAAATATCTTATAGGTGTTAGATATGGATGTGAATAAAATTCCTGTCAGTGTCCATTCAGCCCAGGAGTCCTGTCAGTGTCCATTCAGCCCAGGAGTCTTTAACAGAGGCAGATGTTATTTCAACACGTGTTGGAGATTAAGCTCTATTATTTTTCTCGCGCTATAACTTCACATTAAATTGATGGTATTTCTTTTCCATAGATTTATAACCTTGTTATTGCTCCTCTTTAACTACAGATGCTGCATGACTTTGACTGGAGCTGACATGCATCTTTTAATGCCAGAGTTAGTCAGGTGTGGATACACACCCACTGCTTCTTCCAGCAATAAAGGTAAATTATATCCTAACTGAGCACAACTGGATACTCACAACATCAGAGCAAGTAAAGGAAAGAGTATTTCAGCTGGTCCTTTCCATCACCCCTTAATTTCCTTCAAGCTGATATGATGTGTTGATCTCAAGAGATGGCAAAGGACAGGATGAAAATTTACATCCCTTTTGAGGGCATGAAATAATGAAGCAATTTTTGTAATGAGGAACCATGCAGGTACTTTAAGAGCCCTGTGAGCAGTTAGGAACATTGTTTTCTAAATGCCACCTCTGTTTCCAAGTCAGTACAGAGAGAAGCACAGTCAGAAGAGGATATTGGCCAAGATCACCTCCTGGGCAGCACCTGTGGAGAGGCTTAGAGGAAAACTGCTGCCTTCCTGTTTGGAGGAGAGAACACTGCTGTTACAAGATTACAGTAATTTCACCACTATAAGGCGCACCCTTTTGACTAAAATTTTCCCCCAAACCCGGAAGTGCGCCTTATAGTCCGGTGCGCCTTATCTGATCTACAAAGTTCGGAAAATTGCGAACCTGGAAGTGCAGTCTGCAAACTGAACCAGGACCCGCGGGAGCTGTGGTCGCCGAGCAGGGGAAACTGGGAACCGGCGCGGCTGCCGGGCAGGGAGAACCAGGGGGAAGCGGCGCGGCCGTGGGGAAGCGCCAAGAAGCGCCGCGGGAAAGCACTGAGAAGCGGCAAAAAAGCGGCAAAAAATCGTCGAGAAAAGCGGTGAAGAAACTCGCCACGAAAAGCACCCATAAATCACCACAAAAAGCGGCCAAAAAGCAGCGAAAAATCGCCGCAAAAAATTGCGGCAAAAAGCGGTGAAAAATCGCCGCGAAAAGCGGCCAAAAAGTGGTGAAAAATGGCCGTGAAAAGTGGCTGAAAAGTGGCGAAAAATGGCTGTGAAAAGTGGCTGAAAAGTGGCGAAAAATGGCCGCGAAAAAGCGGCGAAAAAGCGGCGAAAAATCGCGGCAAAATGTTTGCAAATTGAGAACCTGCCAGTAATTTGCTACTTTGTTGCGCGCCGCGTGGCTCCTCACTGCAAAAAAATAGTGCGCCTTATAGTCCGGTGCGCCTTATGGTCGTGAAATTACCGTAAATTACCCTGCAATTGTGCTCTGCACCCTCCAAATACATCACTACAAAGTTCTACCAGGGGATTTATTGATTTGGTTTTTTTTTTTTTTTTTTTATTTTGTTTGTTTGTTTGTTTGTTTGTGGTGTCTCTCCTTCGCCAACAATTCTGTCTTTTGTTTACACCATGCTTAGTAATCCTTCCCATATAATCAACGGATCATCAAATTATGGAATGGTTGGGGTTGGAAGGGACCTCCATCTAGTTCCAACCCCATTCCATGGGCAGGGATGACCAGGTTGCTGAGGGCCTCATTTGACCCAATCCTTCATTGCTGTAAAGCTGACAAAGTCATGGGCAGGATGTGGAGAAATGGAACTTATGCATCTATGGCCTCCCCTCTGTGACAGAGGGAACAGCCTCAGCCTGTGAGCTCAGGACAGGCACCACAGCACTGCTGGAGTTAATGGAATTCTCCCTGGTGTTGTCTGAGAATTTTCCCCTTTGCATTTAATGGCAATAAAGGAGGTGTTAAGCTGGATTTTCTTTAACTGTTGAGCATGCAGAAAGTACAGTGTCTCTCAATGAGCAGTGAACAACATTCACCTTTGTCACCGTCCAGAACATCTGAGTTGTGATCTCCCCTTTTGGCACCCAGCACTGAGCAAAAGGTGGGAATTTGGCTCTGATGGAATTTTTTATGGTTGCCATACAGGATTCTCTGTACCTCTTACTCAGAAGATCCTGGCAGCCCTTGTGTGGGGAGTTTTACTGATCTGTCTGAAAAATCAGCATTTATTGAGCCACATTTGGATATTTGAGATATCTCTGCAAGGCTGCAGGTGGAACAGGGGATACAAGAGAGAAAAATCCTTCTGGAGCACCAGTAGGAAGAGAATCAGGAAAGATGGAGAGTAGATAGGTAGGTAGTATATAAAGCATAGAATTATTGAGATTGGAAAAGATCTCCAAGATCATGAAGTCCAACCATTAACCCAACACTGCCAGGTCATTTATCAAGGCACCCCATTTATATGTATTTTTTTAACATTTCCAGGTTGATGATTCCATCTCTTGCTTGGAGAGCCTGTTCCAATGCCTGACCACCCTTCCAGTGAAGAAATTTTTCCAAATATCCATTCAAAAACTTCCCTGGATCAAATGGAGTCTGTTTCCTCTAATCCTGAGAAAAGACTGACTCCCCACCTGTCTATAACCTCCTTTCAGATAATTGTAGTAATAGGAATTGTAGCCATAGCCAGAAGGTATGAAAATCAGTACAGGAGTAGTATTGTACCACTTTGTACACCTGTGATGGCACTAATTTCAAAATGAGGGTGTTAGAAGTTTAATATTTTCACCAACTACTTCTTTAAAATAACTAAAAGATGTTGTGAACTTGATCCCATCACTTACTTTTAGTACCCAAAACTCAGCACCATCGTGTGGCTGATGGACCCAAAGTGCCGCCTTTACTGGAAATAACATTAAACTTTGCAACCTCAGGAATGATAAAGTGATCAGAGCAAGTACTTAAGGTTGTTGCTGTGATTCATGGCTCCCTCTTCATTTGCAGCAGCAGAAACCTAACTCAAGTTTTAGATTGTACACAGCTGGCATTGAAACTGTTCTGACTAGCAGTGACCACAGGCTTTAAAAGCAGAAAAAAGCCCACAGAGGTACAATATATCAATACTAAATTAAATTATAATCCTGAGTAAGGAGAGCATTTATACACTTGTGTGACAGCAACCATGCTGAAATGCCTAAAGGTGTGCAGCTGCTGAAGAAAGAGCTGAATTAGGGCCTACTAAATTAATCTAAAAACTGTAAAAGCATGATCAGCATTAGTTAGGTAAACTGTCTTCTCTCAGAAGCTTTATTTGACTCGGATTTCTCCTGCAACCAGCAGATTCCTCAGATTCTTTTCCTGGCTGAGAGGTTTAATTAAACTTTGCCATGTTTTCCAGTAGAACAATGACACGTTTCCACCCCATGGTGGAAGACACAAACTCCCCTTAGGTTCTCCAGGTATTTCTGGATAAATAATACAAAGAGACCTTGTATTTCCTCTGGCCCTGCAGAGCACATGAATCAAATGTCAGTGTATGATTTGATATTACTTCTCACCCAACAGAAAGAGAGTCAAGGCTTTGATAAAGAGATCGTCGTCTTCTGTATGAGGCCTCTTCAAACACTACCACCATGAGAGGATATAAACTGCATGAACTATTTATCTACCTTGATGAGCAAAAGAAACCTGTGAATATTACAGGGGAAAATGTTCTTGCCTTAATAGCAGCTATCAGGTTATATGGTGCTGTCTTGAGGTACCCCCAGGCTAAGTCAGATTTTATTCACAAGAAAGTCCTCACCAACCTTTCTGTCTGCTTCATTTTCCCTTTCTTTCAGGTAATGGAGTAGGGATCAACAAAATGAGATTGGGAACTCGATCCTGTTGCAGCTAGACTGGGAAAATTGTTTTTTCTAGGACTCTCTTTAAAGTCATCATAATATTATTGAAAAATACATTGCCCTGGTAGCTGTTCTGACCTAGAATGTTTTAAGGTATCAGTGTCAGTTATTCCTGGGTATCTGTGTCTTTCTTTCGAGGCTAAATCCAAAATTTGCATCCCAGTTTCATTGCAAGGAGTGCTTTTTGTGCCTGGAAAGCCCATGATGTGGAGGTGTTAATGCTCAGAAAATGTGCATGCAGGACTTTTATGTGCATGTTCACAAAACTGACCCCAGATATTCTCAGACTTCATCTGTGTGCTCTTCTTAGTTTCTTTAGTAAATGTTCTATGGCATACCCAATTAAATCTGGTGATAAAACATCTTCCACTGGGATGTCTGACATGCCTGAAGCTAAGCCCACATTGGGGGGATTCTTCAGCTCTTGGACCTGTTACAAATTCATGGTGATGAGAGTTTTTCTGTGATAGGTGCAGGAGCTCAGTGTTTCTTTTCATGTGGCTCCTGGCATTTAGAGATGCACAAAAAATGAAACAGAAACCATCCCAAAGCAAAGCACCCCTCCACTAACATTACTAGGCCATGTACTTTAATCCTCAGTCTAGTTTGGGATTGTTTCTGCCAGAATATCCCCTGGTACTGTGTCCGGATCAGCTTTAAATGCTTTAAATGGTGATGTGTTCACTGTTTCCATGGGACCATCAACATTCAGGCTGATAAATCAGTCTAATAGTGCCTAATGCCTGTCAGCATAAGCCTTGCTCTCAGTCTCTCAGCCTTATCTCTGCTGAGGGGAAAAAAAAAAAAATAGGTACTTATCCTTTTGCCTTGCTAGTGGTTGATGGAAACATAATTAGAGGGAGAAAAAACCCCTTTTTCCCCAAAAAGTTCAACCAGAAGTGGTTTTGACTGAGGAGTCAGTCTAAAGAGTACTTTCAACACTCTCCACACAGGCAGAAGTGCTGAAGTTTCTGATACACATATCTTGAAGAAAAGCTTCCCTTTCAATATTAAAATGTGCATGAAATTGCACATAGCATCTCAAGTCCCCCAGGAAAGCAGGACTCTGCAGAATCAGTCTTCACAGGGCAGCATGGCTAAGGCTCAGGTTATTTCATCTGCCTCTTCCAGCTGCTGAATTGCATTTTTAAACTGTACCTTCAACTCCAACCAGTTGGGTTGTGAGCTGCAAGTAGGTGGATGAGGAACCCAGCATTTCCTGGCCATGTGCACTTGCAGCTCAGAAAGTCAAAAGTGTCCTGGGCTGCACCCAAAGCAGGGTGGGCAGAAGGTGAGGGGGGCATTCTGCCCCTCTGCTCTGCTCTGGTAAAACCCCATCCAGCTCTGGCTCTGGGGCCCCCAGCATAGGAAGATGTGGAATTGTTTGAGCAGGTCCAGAGAAGAGCCACAAAGATTCTCAGAGGGATGGAGCACCTCTCTGGAGACTGAAACAGCTGGGGTTGCTCAGCCTCTCATTTGTTGGTCTTGCATGGAGGATGGATCCATTTTCATGAAATTATCTGAACTTTTCATAGACTTGGAGCTTGCCCAAGTCACTCAGTACATGGAGTTATATCCCAACAAGGATATAGCAACAAGGTAATTTTCTTCTTGTCTGTTTTAAAAGGTCTCAGATCATTGTGTCCCAGATAGGATTTTGTACTAGGTGCTTTCACCATGTGTGTTTTCACAGAGCAGAACAGAGAGCAACTCCCTCTTGGGCGCTACAGCAACCCTGATGCAACTGATTTACCAAAATATGAGTATTGGTCTAATACAGATACTCAGCTGTGATGGATAAAAGACTCTCTAACAATTTAAAGTTAGAAAGGATATGTTTATTCAGCACTGGGCAGCAGCATGGGGTTGCTCCCTAATACGCACTGCAAAATTACAGGTGGTCACAGAGTCTATTTATTGACAAAAGGTTTAAATAAAYACATATTCATAATACCAGCCTCTCCTATCCCCTGCTTCCTATGGTAATTAGCTTCAATAGCTATTAAGCATGCGTGGTTGGCTTCTTGAATTAAGTCTGGGGTCATTTTTGTGGGGAGGGGTCTTAAAAGGAGGGAGTAAGGTCAGTCTTCCTCTCCCTGACCTTTTCTATTAATGACAATACAAATGGCTTTTGGGGCAACTCCAGTTTTGCAAAGAATGAGTTTCTGGTTGCAATTGTTTGTGTTCTTTGGATCTAACTACTAGTTTCATCCTTTCCCATTGCAAGCACAGCTAAGCAAACATAAATTGACAGACAATCAATTATTTAATTTTCAGGTAACTATCTCAAGCCCAGTTTCTTCTAACTTTTACCTAAAATCTTAATTTCTTTAAGATTAGTGTTTCACAACAACACCTTCACTTTTGGGGACCATGTACACACTCCCTGGAGATATTCCAGAGCTCCCTGGACATGATCCTGTGCCTGTGCTCTGGGATAACCCTGCTGGAGCAGAAAGGTGGGACCAGATAACCCCACTGCGGTTCCTTTCATATTGGACCATTTTGTGATTCTGTGATTCTGCAGCTGGGAATAGTTCTGCCAAACTGAAACAGTGCAATGTGATATGAGGAAAACAGGCAAAATTCCCATGAATTAGGAGGCTGTGAGAAGTCCTCAGCACACAGAGGTGGCACCCCAGGTACATTCAGAGTGGTGTGCAGCAGTCCTAGGTTGCCTCTCACCCAACAGCTTCCAGCTGCTTCCATTATTTGCACCAAGGGGAAATGAGCTGCATCCCCTCCACTTTCTCCTGAGGAAACCTGGATCACCTGTGGGAACAGGATATTTCTGACAAACAGAATAAAATTACTTATAAAATAAAAAAAAATGTTGTGACAAAGACATCAAAATGACAGCTACAGACCTTCTCCTTGAAGTGGTTTAATGAAACCTCCACCCCTGATGTCACCTGAGGAAATGCCACTGATACCTGCTCTGATTTCGAGGCAGGGATGGTTACCTTACAGCATCACGGTCACTCTACCCCATTCTGGAGTCAGTTGAGACTAAAAAGGACTGTAAGGGATTTTTTCCCCCCATATGGAGATTTAAAGACTTCTTTTTAGCTCTTTGTCACTTTCCTAGACAGAAGAAATATTAAAGTAATTATACCATAAAGCTCTGAGCAAAATATTTGGGTCAGCTCCTGATAAGCACCTGACAATAGGCTTGTTCCCTAATGGGTGGTGTTTGAAGCAGGTTTTCAGTAGATTTTGACAATTTCAAATAAGATACTGGACAAATTTAGTACTGTGGGTTATTTTCTGTGCTAGTTTGGGAGGAAAATGCGGATTTATGTGTGGATGAATAACCCAGATCCAACCGATGGCTTTCAATGATGACCCAGAGAGAGCCAGGGCACCAATTCTGATATTTAGAACTTCAGGATGAAAAGAAGGACAAAAGAAGATGTCCTTTTCCATGTGTCATGGTTAGAATGGGAGCTTCAGAAAAGTTTATTAAAGAAGCCCTGATGCTGAGTAATGAGGTGTAGAGAAGATTCCCTGGCTTTCTAGACTCCTTCCCAGAGAGAGGATCCTTGGGGTAGCTGGATCTTATCTTGCCCTCAGACTGTCAATGGTTTAAGTTTTGAAACATTGTTTTTAATGATATGAGATCAGATAAATTTGTATAAAAATGAATGCTCCTGATAAATGATTAAACAAAAATTTCCCAATCAGAATTATTTAAAACACAGCATGAACACTAAAATTACTAGTACAGTAAAGTACAATATAATGCACTATATTAAAAAAATATATATTAAAGCAAATACGTTAAAGCTAGCAAAAGAAAAGATTTTGTAGAGATTGATTTAACTCACCATCTCAACACTTGTGGGCAGGTCTCTTTCTTTTCACTTTGAGAAGTACCCTTGGTAGGTGTCCCCAAAATTCAAGAGAAGAATCTCCACACACTCCAAGAAGGAATATGTTAGAAGAACCTAGCAGGATGAAAGAGGACCAGACTTCAGCAGTCTCAAGGGGTTGACTGCCAGCCATGTGCCTCCAGGTCAGTTTAGCAGCTCATCTGCCAGATCTCTGCCTTTTGATCAGGTTGTTCGTTCAGGGTTAGTTGCCAGAATTTCAGCATGATCAACACCAAGCCCAGCTCCTGGTGCCCCTTCTCAACCCACACGGACGGATCTGCAAAAAGACATTGCCTGAGTTGCCTGACCACATTCCAGAGCATCCAGGGAGAAGCATCCTGATACACCTGTGCAGGGCCAGGAGCTGGACTCGATGTGGTCCCTTCCAGCTCAGGATATTCTGGGATTTGGCACATATTTATTTGTCTCTTGGTCTCTATGAAGACAGATGGAGCTTGATAGAAAGTTTTTGTTCAAGCCTTTTTTTTTACATTAAAAAAACAATGTTGTTGAAACACTGCACTTTTGAACTGTAAAAGCAGACCAAACCCTGACGTTATTTATCTTTATAAGGGTTGTTCCATTTTGCTAAATGATTTTAATCATTCTAATAATTCTCAAAATTATGTTTAATATAATTTCTTTTTCTGGATTAGCTGTAATATTCAACTTTGCAAACTGAAATGTTTGAAGGTTGAAACAGTTTGGATGGGCAATCTAGACCATGTGGTAAATTTTGACTTTTTTTTTTTTGACAAATGAAAACTGCCTTCTGAGAAGATAAAATTTCTCAAAGGACAAAAATTCTATTTCCCAGACATCTCTGGAGGAAAACTCATGTGAAAATGACATCTTTCCCAGAACTGTAATAAAAAATGGTCTCAGTTGAGTGCTATTTATGACTAAGCCTACATGCTATGATTCTTTGAGAAGCATAAATAGTATCAAATAAAAAACATCTCTTATTTCCTTAAAAGTGGATGACTTACCTCCAAGTGTTTTGTGGTTTTCTTCAGTAGTTCTTTTTTAAAAGAAAATTCCTTCTCTGATGCGAATTGGCTTATCATTCCCCTGTATTTGGTTTAACTGTGTGAGCTGATCTTTGAAACATAAAATGGCTCTTCTTAACCTTCTAGCAACAAGCAGTGACTTGCACCAAAGTTAAACTAAGAGAAGTTAGAAAGAACAGCAAGAAACTCTCTGTATCTTCCTCCTTTCCCCAAGCCCCAATTGCTTTATTTCACTTTTTTATGCCCTTTACACTTACACTTAGTGGAGAACATTTTCTTACCTTTATTTGTACCACCCCACTATTTAAAACTTCACTTCAGAGGGTGTCTAAGCACCTACTGAAGTCCCAGTTGTGTGCTCAGAGTGGAAATCCTGCTCAGAGAAGTTTTCTCTAAATACTGCTCAAAACACAGGGAGCGTTCATTACAAGCTCTGAACTAAATACAAAGTCAAGAAGGGATAATAATAACAAAATAAATGTAGAGACAATGTTTGTAGAGGAACAAATGATGACTAAACTGCCCATGAATAAATTTAGGCTGGCAATTAGAAGAACATTCCTAATCATTAACACACTCATGTTCCAGAAACTGATTTTCAGTGGGAACAATGAGGTAAAAAGGAGCCAGAATGGGGCTTCATGAGGCTTGATAAATATCTACAAGGAGTAGGGTGATACAGGCTTGCACTAAGAGAATTAGATTCTGTTTCCCTGAGGGTCTCAGGAAGCTGCCAGAAACTTCACACTAAAGCAGCTCTTGAAGAAAATCAAGGTGGTGCAATGTGGTACCTTGGTATTGAATGTGCATCAGGTGAACCAAATTTCAGTGGAGTTCTAAGTGGTGAAAAGTCACATAAGTTTACAACAGCTGTGGGTCTGATTTTACAACTCAAGAGTTTACAGATCCAGTTACATATGCATCGAAGAAGAAATATATGGAAGACATTTGAATCTTTATTGAGCTGCAATATTTCTAAATTCAGTGGCCAGTAGAAATAGATCCTTATTGAAAAACACAAAAGAAACCAAAGGTGGTTTCTTGCTCAGCTTCACTATCTTAGTTCTATATGAGAAATGTTAAAATCCCATAATTTACCTCCCAGGTTGACTGTCTCTGATGTCAGTGATTTTTTCTGGTAAATGACTTCTTTTCCCATGTATGGGACAGTAAGAGAGAGAAAAGTCTCATTTGGCTTCATTTTTCATATACCTTTAAGAACTGAACAAGGATTTTCAAAGCATGAAGATAAAACACTGGGGTTGGAGGTTTGCCTAATGACCTGTCAAAAATCAGCCCACTTTCTGTTTCCTCATGCAGGGGAAATAATATGAGGATGGTTGCATGATTTCCATTAACAGCAGAGTTTACAAAGCTACAAAAGAATGGGCAGATTGAGCAAAATCTGTTCAGCTTGTTCCTTTGTCTCCAACAGCATCAGAGGAGCACAAGTTCTAAGCTGTTTCCTCTCAGGGAATAATATTCAGGTTTCATGGAATGTTGGAACAAGTCCAGAAGAGGCCAGGAGGATGCTCAGAGGGCTGGAGCACCTCTGCTATGGAGACAGGATGGGAGATTTGGGGATGTTCAGCCTAGAGAGCATCTTCCAGTACCTAGAGAGGCTCCAAGAGAGCTGGAGAGGGGACTTTTCAAACGGGTGTGGAATGACAGAGCAAGGTGGAATGGCTTTAAACAGAAAAAAGGTTTAGATTGGGTATTACGGAAGAAATTCTTCCCTGTGAGGGTGGTGAGGCCCTGGCACAGGTTGTCCAGAGAAGCTGTGGTTGCTCCATCCCTGGAAGTGTCCAAGGCCAGGTTGGACAGGGCTTGGAGCATCCTGCTCTAGTGGAAGCTGTCCCTGCCCATAGCAGGAGTTGGAATTGGATGGTCTTGAAGGTCCCTTCCAACCTAAACCATCCCATAATTCTATGACTTGCTGTATGGAGTGTGATTTCTATTATGTGTGTACTGCTTCAAAACGGATTTCATAAATCTTTTTCAGTGACATCCTATGTCAAGTCATACCTTTGAATAATGAGGTTTGTGTGTAAAGAGGGCAGTGTCTGATTGAATTAACACAGTACCCCAGTCCCAAACTCAGTCTTTGACCTCAATTTCTCAGTGTGAATCTCCCAACAAAATTTTTTCCAGTCATTCACCATTAGAGAGTTTGTAGATTCAGTTTTGTTATCCTTCAGAGAGTCATGGAATCATTAAGGTTGAAAAAGACCTGCAAGATCATCAAGTCCAACTTTCAAAGTTTTATGTGTAACATTCCTGAGGTCCAGATGTCTTAATGGTGCTGTTTTACATTCTCTACTTTTTCACAACCCACGTAGTCAAATGTCTGGTGAAAGGGAGTATGGAGAGATTTTAGGAGCATCCGATCACACTGTGATCAAAGTGACTTGAGATCCATTATAAAATCCACCACGGAGGGTCCTGCCCCAAGTCACTTAATGAGCCTGAGGAAAAATCCTGCTGCAGGCCAGGGCTTTGTCCTCATTGCTGCAGCCCCTTTCTCTCCCATGAAAAATCATTTTGTTCAGGATTAGAGCTAAATCCCAGGCTTGTGTGGAATAAAGCTATCAGGATCACAAAATGAACACAACCTTTGCTTAAAATCAAAACCATAGCAGGTTTCTCTAGGATGGAATGATTTTACAGGCAAACACAGTACCAGATAAAACCTAGAATTCCCTGTAGCCTCCCTAGCTTAGTTTATATATAATTCCTCTGCTGATTAGTAGAGTTAATAAAAAATAAAAATGTCTCCCTTTAATGCAGTGAGAGACTCACATACTTGAATATACCTATATCCAGGAAAAAGTTTTAATTACCTTGAGAAAAAGCTGGAAGAAAGATGAAACTCAGGCACCTGTTACAGCTGGGAAGAAGGCAAAGAGGGCCAGCATGCAGTAATTAAATCTTTATCACCCAGAAAGGAGCCTGCAGCCTGCAGTGTATTCCTGGTGAATATCACCATGTTTATTTTTAAAACTGCTCCCTGCCAGCATGTCCCGAAGTTATTCCATATACACTGCTGGCTGGGAAGAGGCAGGATGGAGCTGGGAAAAGCAAAATCTAAAAGGAGAAAGGCAAGGGGTAGTGAAAAAATAAGCAGAAAAAGGGTTGGCATTGAAACCATTCCAAGCCCAGCAATAGGTGACCCACATTTAGAAATCTCTTTGAAAAAGCCAGATCTTGGTGTCCCCATTTTCTGCAGGTGCTGAGTTTACTTACTCAGTGCTTTTCAGTTCTTCTGGAAATCTTGCTTTTCCAGATAAGGTGATAGAAATATGGATTTAGGGACTGAACCCTTCCAGAGGAGCAGCAATGGTCATAGCTGGTGAGTTTTGGTAGAAAAGTGGTTGGAGACCTTTAGCCACAAGTGTGAGAGATGGCAGTGGCAGCTCAGTGCTGCCTTCCCCAACCCACCCCAAAAATCCACAGGGTTTTGGTCTGTTGGTGACCCTGGGCCATCCCAGTCCTTCTGTGTTTCATTAGTAAAGAAATCCAAGCTGTGGCAAATTATTGTGTTGATGTGTGTAAGGATAAATGAACAGGCATCACATTTATTTGTTCATTCATTATGCATGTGTGTCCCTCTGTCCTCAGAAATATGAAATTATGTCTGTGTGTACATTGATGTGTGAAACTATTTATTAACTTAAAATCACTGCTGGAAGTCAATCATCTGCAATAAATAGCCAAATGCCTTAGGACAAAGGGAGAGATTATTCCCCTCTGCCTGTATTTAGGTTTTCTCATGGAATCAAAACGTAGCAAAGAGGGATTTTTGTTCCATAAAACTTTGATGCTGTTCCTACTCCTTGTGACAGGTTGAACCAGAAACCTCCAGAAACTCCTCACAACTCAAGATATTTGACTCTCTGGCTGTTTTGTGATCAATGAAATCTGGAAAAAATCACAAGAGGGACCCTCAGGAGATTCCATGGGGAGGAGGGACTGCAGAATAACTCAGGGCTTCCTTGGACAAAGATGTGCTCATGGCTGAGTGTTGGAATATCAGCCAAGCAATCAACCCCTAATTTCTTTTCTTCTGACCCCTCCCCACTCTTTACCCCTGGAGCACATCCTTCCTTCCTTCCATGGTGCCTTCCACAGAGAGGGAAAGTCTGAAGCTTTTGTTTAAATTCAAGCTGCACATGGCACCTTCAATGTCTGAGAAAACTCTTCTGACAAAACTCTTCAGTGAGCTCTTTTTCCACTCCACTCTGCTCTAATCTTTCAGCTCACAGCTCCATCACAAGATGCCTGTGTTAGGTTTTGATGGGATTTGGACAACCATTTCTTTATCTTCCTAACAGAGTGGAAAATTAGATTATTTTAAAATGTGTTCTAAAAAACAATGGGCAGTTTACAACCCAGAGGGGTTTGCTGCAATCCTGAGTGTACACGCCAAGAACTGAATATGTTTTACGTGTAGCAATGTTGCTTCATTCTTTACCTTTCTCTGAGTGTGTTTGTGTGTTCTGCAGGGATTAGACATGGATTCACAAAATGGATTTTCTCTGAAGAAAAATATTTCTGCATCTTATTCTTTTGATACAACTTCAACATCTTTTTCAGTATGAATTTTTCTCCTCCTCCTCTCTGTACATTCGTGTGTCTGTGCTGTGGGTGTGTATAAATATGTACATATATTCTGGTTGGCTGGAAGTAGAAAAATTAATTTTCTTTAACAGTCATATCTCTGAGAAGCAGACTCACAGGAAAGCTTTTAAATACTAAATTAAAAGACTTTAACTGCTTGGCTTTTCCAGTCAACTTGTCCTTAATTCTTTTCTCTCTGCCTCTTGCTCTTTCTCTCATTCTTACCCCAGTGCTGAGTTTTTTGCTTAATTAAGGGGAAAGGAAATAGTGACATCAAGTCAAGGACATAATCTCTTTCCAAACAGGCAAAGTCAGAGTCTAATCCTCCTGGAATTGTCCCGTCCAGGAAAAGGAAAATTCCCTTCTAAAATATGAAGCTGGGTTAGGTATTGATGTAGCACCTGTTGCAGACTGAAAATCTTTCTTGCTGTTTCTGTGTTTTGCTTTAGGTGCTGAATCCCTTTGTCTGTGGCAGAAATTCTGGAGGTTGAGGATTGCCACAGCCAGAGGTTTTTGCTGAACTCCCTGCAGTACCTTGGGATCAGAAGGTGCATTTCTAACTCAGGGATAATTTCCCTTAAGTAGATTGATAAAATGCTCTATTCAGCCATCCAGGATCATAATACTGTGTGGTGTCCTGGTTTGGAGGACAGGTGTCTGCTAAGAAAGGCAGGAACCTCTCTTTAGAATGGAGAATGTAAACCCCCTCCCTCCAAATTATTATAATTTTGAAATCAAGGGGCTCTCTGGTAAAAATATGGGAATTAGGAATAACAGTTCTTTACTAGGGAAATTAAAATAGAAATACAGTACTACAAAGAAACAAACCCCAAACC
>PYHW01010143.1:188831-202760 GCA_013186435.1 Turdus rufiventris
CTCATCAGATGGTGATAGAATAGATACTTTTGATCACATCCTGTATTGTAACCCAAGACATGTGGTTTCCTGTCTTCAGGGTGGTAGACAGCTTTCATCACCATCTACTCACGCTGTCCTACAGCACAGCTGTTTTTCATTTTAACACCCATGTTTTGATTCATATTCAAATTTTCTCTATTCTAACTATAACTCAGCTGAGTCCAGCATTTTGCATAATTTATCTACAATAACTTCAGGGATATTAATATATTCATGTTATTAGAGACCCCTGTTTGGGGAGAATAGCTTGATTATGGAGTTTTGCCCTCCACTGATGACAGAGTAGATCTTAAAACCTACTTTAGATGTAGATCTTTTAATTGTTTACCATTAGACATGGTGCTGCCACTCCATGAGAGAAAAAATTAAGCAGATGAGGAGCAGAACTTCCAGCTTAAATCCCATGGAGGCAATCTTAAAGACACAGGGAGATCTCTCCTGTTCAAGGTAAAGAGGATTCAGGTCCTGTGACAGGAATAAAAGATAATATCACGATGCACCTTATGCTTATAGGAAAACATTTTTCTCTGAAGTCTCATGGCCATTTTGCATTTGTGAATCATTCATTATAACGTTTTATCCTAGAGGAAATTTGTGATATAAGCTGTCAACTCTATTTACCTCTACATTCCTTGCTGCAAACTGTGGCAACCATAAGGTGCCCATATAAAACAAATGACAAATGACTGCAGTTGTTGTTTTGTGAAATGCAGCACATTATTCCTCATTCTTCCTATAGAAATCACCTTTATTTGGCATATTGAGGGCTTCACCCAGGTGCACACCGGGAGCAGGTTTTGGAGTGTGGATTGGACTCAGGTGTGCATGGGGAGGCTGAATGACAGGGAGTCCACAGAAAACACTTGCACTAAAATGCAGCTATTTCCTGCCTGCAGTGTGGCAGCTGAGATCACAGAGTGATTGTTTCCAGGCAGAGAAGTGTGGAACAGTGTCTCCAAATGAAATTATAGCTTGAGGAAAAGATTTCTTTGAGGCAGGATGGAATGTAATTACCCAAGTTGGACTTCTGCCAGGACAGTGATGTTTAAAACACATCCAGCTCTTGTGGAAAGTGCCACAGGACCTTTTAATGACTGCAAAGGAATGGGCTTTGGAATTTTTTTTTTTAATTTTTTTTTTTTTGAGTATCTCATCCAAAAGGCAGGATAATAAAATGAGAAAGAAAAACTATCAAAGAAAGAGCTAATCTTTGCAAAGTGTTGGAATATGTAAATCCCACTTTGAAATGGTAATTTATTAACTTCTTTTTAAGATAAAAATGCAATTAGTTCATTCTTTCATTTCCGTCATCCCCCAAAAATGCACATATATTGCTATCACGTCTTTTGCTCCTCTGTCAAATCTGTATCATTTAATTTTGTTGCAGTGAAACTTGTGGGTTTTATAAAAGGTTTTGGTGAGGTGTTTTTTCTGCCTTGTTTAAATCCTGACTGTAAATAAAAGAATACATTACTATATTCAGAAATGTTTGCTGTCAAAATTCTTCACTTTGTTGAATTTTATAAAAGCTATGGGCTATTTTTATATTAGATGCCATATCAGTAAAGAATAATCAGAGAGTGAAAGGGACTTTTTATCATTCTCAGTTTATTCCCAGAAATACTCTCTTGAGCTCTGAAGGAAAAAAAATACAATATTATCTGTGATAGAATTGTAAGCTTGCCTTATTTTCTACTTGATCATTTTTGGTAAGGGAATAAATGTAGCTGCATGTGTATCTATGCATCTCTATTCCCAGCACATGATTATTCCTGGCTAGGAAATCCAGCATAACTTTTCTGATTCCATGGCATTTTTATCACATTTAATTAAGATTATGTAAAGCTGGGTTTAACTGGCTGGTCATCTAAATTTGAGAAAGTACCTGTAAATGTCAAGGAAAACACAGAAATCAATAAATGTTAAATGAAAGAATTATTGTAGCTGTGGCAGACTTTATTTGACACCAGTGAAATCCTGGATATTCCAGTGCATATTAATACACAAATTTAGATGTACATGGAGGGTGTTCATTAAATTCAAACTATTTTCTGCCTGTAGGGACTTGAATTCCCACGTAGATCTGATGAGAGACCTGTTCTCACAAAGCTCTAGAATATTCCATTGATACTCCAGCTCTCATGGCCCTTGGCAGAGCTGCTTCATATTGCTTAAAATATTTAAATATGTACGAGTCTAAAAGAAAAAGAGTGAGAGGGAGTCACTTGTAAAGATGGATAAGATCCTTTGGCAGTGAAGACAGGGAGGATGGGATTCACCTCCCATTTTTAGGTGCATTTTGGAGTAAATGCCTCCATCTGGATTATGTGGGAATGATAAAATTATAGAATATTCTGAGTTGGAAGGGATCCACAAGGATCATCGAGTCCAACTCTTGGTTCTGCACAGGATGACTCCAAGAATCCCAATATTTGGAGCTGCTTCTCCTCACTGGTGCTTTTAATTCAATGCACAGCTGGATTTATATGTTGCGTGTGGTGATGGAACTGAAGAAAAAATTAAAGCTGGAGATGTGTCTGTGGTCAGAAAGAAACAACTCCTTGAGGTACAAGTTAAAGATTTCATCTCCTTCCTCTGGATGTATTGTGAGCAAAGGAACCCCTGGAGGATGGTTTAGGATGCACACGAAGAAAGCACACCAGGTTCAAGCCTGTAGAGTCTTTATTCCTTCAGTTTCCCTCCATGAAACACTCTGGAAAATCTGCCCCTTCCAATCCATCCTGCTGCTGGAAATTCACGGTCCTTCCAAGCTAATTGCCATTTCACTGGCAGAATTTGTAGTTTTCCTCGTGATCTCAGCATCTTGCTCGATTTCAGTGCTGTGACTAAGGCAGCAGCAGAGGAGTCTGGGGATGGAGTGTGCAGTGATGATTCCCCAAACCAGGAGAGAATCAGCTCCACTCTAAGGCTGTGTTGGTATTTCAGCAGTTGCCTCATTGAGGAGATGGGAACACACTCCTGGAGCAAGGATACAACTCACTGATTATCCCTCCAGCACTGGTGATGATGAAATCCTGGGATTTGGGCTCCCATGTCCATCCCATAGTGTCCAAATGTGTGGACCCAGAGCTTCTGACACGCTGCCTGCAGCACCAGTTAAGGATTTGCTGTGGTGAGCAGGGATTAAACACTTTTCATTAGCAAGTTTAGAGATTCTAAAGCCCTGTTACAGACATCTGCCACCCACACTGTGAGGGGAACAGCTGTACAATGAGTGATTATAAAGCAGGAAGATGAAGTGAAATTTTGGAACTTTATTGTCTCCATACCCTGAGCCCTAAAATCCCACAGAAACAATTATGTTTATTAGGAAGCGTTGCTGTTTCCTTCTGGGTGAGTGTTTGCTCTGTCTCCCCATGTTATTAAAAATTACAATGCATGGCTCACTTTGCACTTTGTTAAGATTACCTCATATTTCCATCACATTCAAAATAAACAAAAAAATCACATAGAATATTCATAATATTGTGCTATATAAAGCTCACAATGCAGAGAAGCTGAATTGTTATTGCATATTTTTGTTATTTAACAATTATCACCATGAGAGTTTCTAGAACATAATTTTATGGGGGAAAAAGACTGAAATGAAATAAAATAACCAGCCACCTTCTTTCAAAGTTTGATTCTGCAGAGCTTTAATTCCAATCAGCTATAACAAAACTGATGACAGAAGGGGCTTTCAGCATGTTAATAGCATAGCAACATACTGGGTGCACTTGCAAATCCATTTGCTCAGAGATGCTTTGATCACTTAATGTTCTACAGGCAAAAAGCAGCATTTTCTGAAGGCAACACCCAGCGTGTGAAGCATCTATAAAAGAAAATCATCTCCCTCGTTCTTCAGAAATTCTCCATTTGCCTCGCAGAATTTACAGTCACCAAGAGCTCCTGGAGCCCAGAGTTTTGTAAGAATCACAGGCCAGCATCACCCTTGTGCATGAAAACTCAGCTTGTTGTTTCAACCACTGTAAAATATTTATTTTCAAAGAAATGTGGAGTGTTAGAGGCCACCTGCTACCAGAGTGTCCAGAGCCCAGGTCCCCACACAGTGAGGCCATAAGGGGACTACTCCTACACTAGGAAATAAAACTGTGTTAGGAAACAATGCTGGGCACTGGAATTTGCTGATAAACATTTTTACAAGGATCCCTGGTGGGGTTTTTGCCTGGGCACTGTCTTTACAATTCCTGCATGCTGATGGATAGCTGGCACAGGCCCAAAACCCTTCCCAGTGGTGAGTCTGGGTGCAGCAACTTCAAATCCCAGTATAAAAAAGGTTTAGTTGTATAAACATAGCTCATTTCTGGCCTCAGTGCTGGAAAATGCTCTCCTTAATTTATCTGTGGAGATGTTGCCTTGTCATAAAAAAATATGTAGCTACTAGTTTAGATGCATGCAGGACACAGTTTTATCTCCAGCCTTTGGCACCAGAGTGTGCAAAGTCATCACAGCTGGAGCTGGCACAAAGCAGAAGTACGAGGAGGCACACTGGAGTGACTCCAGTGACCAGGAGGGGCTGTAAAGTGGCTGTTCCCTGGTAAAAAACAGGGTTCAGCCATGGATGTTGGAAAGTGATCTTCCTTCAGGGGCTGCTGCTCTGCATCTCTGATGGGACAGAGCAGCCAAGTGTCGGGGGACAGAGATTTATTGCTGGGACACTGAGCAGAGCAACCTGGAGCTCAGAAGGTGTCAGGGCTTTTCTGCAGCTGCCTCCAGGGCTCAGATGATCAGTGACTCAGTGCAGGGTCACCAGCAGGAGCCTGTGCTCGTCCTCACAGCCCTGAGGAGCTTCTGAGCCAGGTTTGTTAACTTGGGCTTAGTGATGGTAACGTGGGGGAAGCCCAAAAAAAGAGCTGACTTGTGTTTGACCAGCCAGCAGTGAAGTAAAAATAAATATTCAGTTCTCAAGAACTGGAGTCTTAAATTAGCCCAAAGCAGGGCTTCTACAGAAAAGCTTAAGCATTTCATTTTAGATGTGACACAGAAGGTTCAGTAGGTAGGGAGAGATCTCAGCAGCAGTTGGTTGTGTTAACCAAAATAACAGATTTTAAAGGGTATTATTCTTAACCTCCTTTGTTTTCCCCTTCTGTAGTCATAGAACTGGCCAGAAGACTCATAATGTTCTTTATTTATACAAAGAGAATCACAGAATGATTTTGGATGGAAAGGAATTCAAAGATTATTCAGTTCCAACACCCTGCCATGGGCAGGGACACCTTCCACAATCCCAGGCTGATCCAAGCCCCATCCAACCTGACCTTGGAAACTGCCAGGGATGGGGCAGCCACAGCTTCTCTGGGCAACCTGTGCCAGCACCTCAGCACCCTCATCATAAGAATTCTTCCTATTATCCAATCTAAATCTGCCCTATTTTGTCTTGAAGCCATTCTCCCTTGTGCTCTCACTGCATGCTCTTGTAAAATACCTTCCAATACAAATAATCATTAACAATAATATAATGAATCACTAAAATCAGTCCAGATTTGTAGAACACCAAATAAATATGACATGTGTAATGCATCCTTTGCAAAGCCTCAAAGCTGGGATATGTTGATCTCTGTAAATACCTCCTTGTTTCTTAGATAAGCTGATGGGTAACCCACACCATCTGATTAGAGGTTTCTAAATCTAAGCTCCCATTTCAGTTATGATAGACTTAATCACCAACAGAGGGATTTTATATCTTGATAAAACATGCAGGACTACTTAGGGAAACCAGGAATCTCTCTCTAGTCTCTGCTGACCAAGGGGTTGGACTTCAGCTGGCTGTTGGAGGATCCTGAGGTTTGTGGATGGTGATGATTTTATTGTAGACACCACATGTAGTCATGTGAGAAATGGCCAAGGTCCTAAAAGTCTGCCTAGATGTCCACAACTGGCTGAGATGGATTTTATAGACTGAAAGACCACTTCATTCAGCACCAACTTGACTTTGCATAATGTGAGAAGAGCAGATGTCAGGGTGACCCTCTGGGTACAGCACTCACAATCCTATCCCTGCCTGTGGCTGGTGATCCATACTGGGGGAAAAATGTGTGGAAAGCAAGATATGTTTTGAGTATAGCATTCCTTTCCTGCTGTAAACCTCCCAGCTGCAGCCTGCAAATGGCTTGGAGAATTGTGAAGATAATGATTTTCTTCAGAACTTGAGGTTTAAGGGAATCTAGTTAGCTTTCCCTATATTATACTTCCTTTTTTTTTTCATCCAGAAGATGTAAAAGATGTTCATGGCAGGGGGTTGGAATGATCTTCAAAGTCCCTTCCAACCCAAAGTATTCTATAATTCTATAATAAGGAGAAGTTCATGTGAATGAGGGAAGATGGGATGAATTTGAGGCAAGAGACGAGCTGGTGGCTAACAAAACCACAAATATTTTGGATTTTATCCCTCCCCATTTTTCTTTCTGCTCCTAGAAGTGTTCTTCAAAATATCACTTCCATGTTTGACATCACTGCCAGTGCCACAGGGACCTTCTTCATCAACAAATCAGTTATTTTTAAAATATAAAAAAATGTCTATTTGTTGAGTCATTTTACACAGACACTTTGATTTGTTGGTCTTTCATTGAGCTGACTTCTGAAATCAGAAATGTGTGGCCTTAAATACCAGGAGTATTGACTCAGTGCACGGGGTTGGAGGCAGGTGCAGGGTTACACCTGAGTGTTTGCTCTTGCCGTCAGCTGAAGTTCAGTGTCTCTGGGTAAAATGTGCCCAGTGCCTTCACTGTATTTGCTTCTTACTTTGTGCAGCAGCATTAAAGAAAACAGTCAATACTTCAGCAAATTGGGAAGGTTTGCAGTACATGCCGTGCCCCATTGCAAGAACAAATGGGTTCCCTACTTCACCCTGAGAGTTTAAACAGCAGATTACCCTCTGCACTTGGGGTAGGTAATATTTCAGTTCAACATTATTATCCGAATTTTGCTATCATTCCAGACATAGTCAGGCTGCTGTTGTGTTGGGTGCAATACAGACAAAGAAAGAGCAAACAAGTAGCCTGTGCCAGGAAGATTATTTCCAAATACATTTTCACTATTGGAAATCACATTCTCAGTTATTTCCATCCAATCAGAGGACACAGGTAATGCATGTTAAGTGTGCTGCTGATAAAAACAAATATCTGATTCTATCCCAGCCACTCACATAAGCCTGAGATGTCCCTATCAGCAAAACTCCACAGCTACACCACTGCAGCACACGGAGCATGAAAAGGCTCTGAATTATTTATAACAACTGTGTCAGCTTCTCAGCAGGAGAAAACTGGAAGAGCTAATTAACTGATATTCCCCCAACTGATCTTCCAGCTCGTATTTGTAGAATAACTCCAAATAATTCACAGAAGTCAGGAGCTGCTTTGCCTGCCACAGACTGTTTTGCTCTGGAGCTTGCAGGAGGAGCACATGGCAGGATGCACAGAACAAGTTTTTTGAGCGGTTTGTAACCAAAATGTGCATGTGTGATTCCATGCTGGAGCAAAATGGGATCCATTCCATTTTCCTTCCTTGCCCCATTACAGAATAAACCTCAAGTGCTGAAATAAAGGCCATATTTTATGGCAAGTATAGCGTGAGGGTCATTGGCTTTCCCATTCAGCTTCATCAGATGGCTACACAGCAGGACGCATTCCAAATTTATTTGATAGCTTGTCAATAAGCAGCTGCCTTTTAATAGCTCTTAACTTCATGGACTTGAAAAACAAAATGCCTCATGCTCACATTAAACCAAGTGGTCCATCACAGGGATCTCAGCTTTTTCTGGCATAGAAGGCAGAGCAGAAAATAACCTATGACTGCAGCTTTCACTGTAATTTTGTGAACACTCATCACCAGAGAACAGAGACAGAGAGAGTTGTTGGGCTGGGAATTACAGTGAGCAGAAGAGGGGTGAATCCTGCTGGCTGTAGCTAGGGAGGGATGGATGTAGGAAGGACATCAGCAGGGAGCAGGGGCAGCAATGGGGACTCCAACCTGTCCCCTCTCTAAGTAGGGACATGAGGGTAAAGTGATCAGCTTGTCAGAGGTAATTGTAATTAGCAGCCAGCTGATCTTAGAGCTGCTTCTGCCGGGCCACCTCCTACATATTCTGGAAATGCTTCAGGGTGATCAAAACTAAGTGTTTCAAGGGAGGATGGGAAACTCCACTGTATCCCACCCCATGCACAGGTAGGAGTCTGTTCTTCAGGTAGTGCTGGGCTGAGGGACTGGATTATCACAGGCATCTTAGATAAAAACTCATGATCAAGGGTCAGTACTTATGAGATCAAAACACAGAATCTCAGCAGTTTGTTATAAAAGGCCCAAACACTTGCAGACCAGTGCCAGGCAGTACAATGCACCTTTGTAAGATGTACTGCTTGCAGGCACTTCTCACTATTAAATTACTTCCCTTTATTGTCCCTCCAGCCTCTGAATTCTTTGAAGACACAAACTTCTACCTTTATGCAATAAAAGAATCTCTGGATTGAATTTTTCTCCTTATTTTACCCCCAGCAGAACCTGAGAGATTTGTCCATCTCTGTGATTGTCCATTCTCTGTCATCAGAGTTTGTACCATCCTCACACATCCCACGGAGAGGAAGCAACACTTAATTGTGCCACCTAAAAACTGTGGAAGCTCAGCAGCATAATTCATTCAGTGTTTCTTGGTCCTACTCTGGCAGGTGGAAACAGACACACAGTACTAGTTTTGTGCTCCAAAGCTCTTTGGCACATGAAAGAGCAGAGAAGTCATATCCCAGCTACAGACTTAAAGTCTTGAAGTTTAAGGCCTTTTCTCATAGAATGGCAGAATGGTTTTGATTGGAAGGGACCTTAAAGATCATTTAGTTCAAACCCCCTGCCATGGGCAGGGACACCTTCCTCTGGATTAAGATGCTCAGAGCCCTATCCAACCTGGCTCTGAACATTTCCAGGGATGAAAAGTCCACAAACACTCTGGGCAACTTCCCTCTCCCAAATGTGCTTGGCCAGATTTCCTCCACCCCACTAATGCAGTTTCCTCCATCTCCAAAGACACCAACTCCTGCAAAAGCCATTTGCAACCAACCAGAAGGGAAGAAATGGTCACACATCTGTGATTTGCAGATCACATCCCCTTCCAGTGGCCTCCAAAGAATCCCTTATTTGCTCTAGAGCTGCAACCCCAGAGACAAGTGTGGCATGACATGGTGGTGTGGGGCAGGTACAGAAGAGAAGAAATAAACATGAGGGTGGAGTTCCAGATATAGATGAAACCAGAGGAGGGGAGTTACTAAGATCTTGTAAAATGGTCAATGATTATTCTTTTTGTTGCCCTTAAATCTTCACCTAAGGTGATACAGATTGTGTTTTCCTTCTGAGCTGTCCCTCACCCCAATTTAATTCTACTTATTCTCTCTTGTTATACTGTGAACTTTTATCAGGTTTTTAAACTGACTCTGAATAGTCTTTAGGTGAGAGTCTAAACTTGTTCTTACCTATAGATTTATTTGTGGCTGTATTTTATACCTTCCAAAGCATCAGTAAATAAAACCCAAGTTCAAAACGAAGTCTGCTTTGGTCAACTCTCTTTCCAGTCCTTGAGACACACACAGAAGCAATAAGAATTCTCTTGTTCTGTCACCAGGGTTAATGTAACTTTTAATTCTAATGGAATGATGGAAGAGGAATCATACTGAGTAAGTAGCTACTAGCAAAAGGGCAGGTATTGCAATTATTAGTTGTGATGTACACCATATCCTACCCTTTTGGGAGGGTAAAACTCAGGCCAGGTACCAGATACCCATTGTGAAATGAGATTAGAAGTCCTTTTTTCTTAAAATCAAGTTCATTACTCATTCAGCTGAACTGGCTGGAGGAAATCTAGAAATATGCTCTTTAATTTCCATGTGGAAGTGAGGGCTCACCATGAGTTTTTTCCTTCTACATTGTGACACAGGCAACACAGGGAGGCATCGTTGAGCTACAAAGTGGAGTTCTCAGAAGGCCCTGCCAAAGAGAAAAGGATCATGTCAATATTTATTAGACTTCCCAGCAGCTGGTTAAGTCAGTAGGAGAGCTGAATCCCAAACAAACTCCAATTAGATTTAGTTTCAAAGTGAAGGCTTCTTCCTAAACTATCCAACAGGGAAATGTCACTGGCACTGGTGTGGGTTTCTTTCTTGCTTCTTTCTTAACTCTTTGTTATCTGTCATTATCCCTTTGCTCAAGGTTTTGATTGTGCTGGTAGAGGGAGCATTGCTCTCCAGAAATGGACAATGTTGGGCAGACACTGAGAAAGTGTTTGTTTAAAATGCCCCTATTAATAACATCATTTTGGCAAAAGATAATGCTTGCATTGAAAATGAGCAGAATTAGGGTAGATGTAGATTAGGTATTAGGAAAAAATTCATTATTATGAGTGTGAGGAGGCCTTGGCACAGGATGCCCAGAGAAGTCAAGAAGTCAAAGCGGCTGCTCCATCCCTGGCAGTGTCCAAGGCCAGGCTGGATGGGGCTTGGAGAGCCTGGGATAGTAGAAGCTGTCCCTGCCCATAGCAGAGGGGTTTGGGCCTGAATGATTTTTCAGGTCCCTTCCAACCCAAACCATTTTGTGATTCCGTGAAAATCTCCCGGAGAGGAAGAGCAATTTATCTGTAGATGGGGTTGGCTCTCGTGATTGCAAAAATCCTCACAGTAGCTGTGAGTCTGTAAATCTTCAGGTGATTTACTCAGACTGTACGAGTCCCAAGGCAACCAAAATGCCCTTGGTTTTGAGGCCAACTGAAGTGTAGTTCAGAAAGGTTTAGCAAGAATTCTTTTTCTAGTTCAATAAGGGGAAAAAGCATTTTTTCCTGGAGATGTATTCTTACTGCATGATGGAGGAGTGGAGGAAGAAGGAGGGAAGGAAGGAAGGAAGGAAGGAAGGAAGGAAGGAAGGAAGGAAGGAAGGATCTGGTGTGACATCTCCTTTCTGCAGCACTTGGGAGAATTGGAGGCAAATGTGTGATGTATCAAGCTCCTCTTCCCAGCTTACAGCTGGGGTGGGACAGGGATCATAACCCAAATTCATTTTATTTTGGAGACCACTGTAGACTAATTGAAAAGGAAAGAATAGTGGAAAACAGGAGAAAGAGATGAAAACAGCTGCTACGTGAATTTTTACCCCCAGGGAGAGCTTTAGGGTGAAAAGTTCCCACTTTGCTAAAGGACTTGGCAGAAGTAACACTTTCCCTCTGAGTACTGGAGAGGTAACCTGGGCTTCCCTGGGGAAAACAATAAAATAAAAACATTAATTCAGATCAGCAGATGTTTCCTCTGGTGCTGTGGATCTTGTCACTGAATCCTTATTAAGTGCACATCAATAGTCAAAAATATTCCATTGAGAATTTCATGACTCACTGGCTAAAAAAAATATTTTCTTCAAAACTGTCTAAATTCATGCCCCTACCTATTTTTTCCCCTTGGGAGTTTAGCCCTAAGTTGCTTTTGAAAGTAAAATTCAGCCATTTCAGCCACGTGAGCTTGCATTGCCATGAGGAGCTGTTTACACAGTGGGCACTCCAGTCCCTCACACTAAACCCAAACCAAGGATCTGTATTCAAACTTCTCTTCCTTGGCCTTCCATTTACATTCCTGTATCAAAGCCACTACTGCAGAAAAAAGTAAAAACCTATATTTCTGTTTCAATGCCCCCATTTTGCAATTCAAGACAGTTTTACTTTACCCCAGGAGCAAGTATTTAAAACCATATTGAAAACCATGTTTGAAGTGTGCTTGTGGAGATTGGTTTATTTTGTTCCCCTTCTGGGAGCACAAATATAGATTATAATCCACCTGGGAAAAGAAGATTTCTATTGATAGCTTCATTTAGCTCTCCTTTTTGCAAAAAAGCCCTACTTTTTTTACAAATCAGGTTATGTTCTTTCATGAAGTCTCCAGCTGATATGTTCAAAATTCTACATGTGTAAATAAACAAACCAACCAGGGATTTTTATTTCCTCATGTTCTTCATGCTTTCCCTTTCCACCTCTGACCTTTTCTTGCCTACAAATGTGATTATTGAAAAAGCCTTTTTTATACAATTTCCTTGTAATAGTAAGATTATTTTTTAAGAGGAAACTTCCACATAATGTCATGTTCAGAGCAAAGAAGTTACTGTACTTCCTCTTCCTTTGGGCAGTGATTTGTGAAGAGAGATGAATAAGGAAAAGAAATATGACATAAATCTTTCTGGGAAGAAAAAACCAGGCCTGTAATCCTGGTACCAATCTAGTAAATCTGAATTCAATTTAGCAGTTCCAGATATTGCCTGTGGGAAACATCAGGCTGAATTTTAGCTGCTTGATGGAGTGAAAACCCAGATTACCTGCTCTCTAAGGTTATTTTAGCCTAAGTTAAGATTTTTTCTCCCCCTTTCTGATAGCATTCATGACCTATGAAAATCCATCTCTGGCATGGCAAAACAGAAGAGAGCAAATAACAGAGCCTTGCCAGCTTTTCTCCAGGGCCTGATCATTTTTTTCCGACTATCACCTTCTACTTTAGGTACATTTATTTCCTCTCCAGGATTTTTGTCCCATCTTTCACTGCTGATTTCCCTGAAATATTAGAGAGCCTGGTAACTTCTCTTTCATTCTCAGTCTGCATCCCCAAGGGCTTGTTGCAGTTTGAGACGGACTGACTACCACCCTCAGAGCACTGACAAAACACAGCTTGAGTAATTTGAAAGTTGGCTAAGGTCTAGATGAGTCAATATATTATTCCAAGATAGACTCAAGGTACTGAGACAGAGCCCTGATGTAAAACCTGGGGCAGAGGAACAGCAGAACAGATAGTGAGGAAAGCAGCTGAGTTGGAAAACTCCTGAAGGTCCCAGAACTAAACAAGCAGTGAAACTGTACAGAGAATTGCAGCCCCCTTTACTTCATCAAGTCACAAATTTGCAAAAATAAATATAGAAATACAACCACAATATGTTTGTTCTGGAGATTCACAGAATGTTTTGGTTTGGAAGGGAGCTTAAAGGAATACAGTTCCACACCCCTCTCCATGGCCAGGGACACCTTCCACTATCCCAGGCTGCTCCAAGCCCCATCCAGCCTGGTCTTGGACACTGCCAGGGATGGGGCAGCCACAGCTTCTCTGGGCACCCTCACAGGGAAGAATTTCTTTTTAATATACAATCCAAACCTCCTCTCTTCCCCTTGTTCTATTACTATATGACTTTTTACAAAGTCCCTCTGCAGAATTCTTGTAGCCCCCTTCTGGTTTTTAATCAGGTGATTTAAAATGGAGACATTTAATCAGAGTATGATGTTATTAATTATCTTGAATGCTGTAAAGTTATCACTCTCACATGGAAGGGGCAAAAAACCTGTCGCAGCTCAGTAGCATAATTCTGCAAAGCCAGGCTTGAGCCTTCTTTCCTATGGAGACCAGGAGTTAGCAAAATTAATTGTTTTGTTTTTCCAATTGGGCATGGCTGTGCCAGCTTTCAGCCTGGTGACTGACCACTCCTCTAGGCTGCTGCACAGGGAGACAAGAGGAGACCACCCAGAGAGCATCACACTGAATGGGTCTGAAGTAGATGATTATAATTTGCTATTTACTCAGCACTATAAATAGCGTGACATTTTTCAGTAAGTAGCAGAGCAATAATCAGCTCCCCACTCTGAACTATTGTAGCTTGTGCTGATATAATGCAAAATTATGCTCATCTATTTATTTTTTATTGTTCTGACTAATGTGTGACCCCAGTCCAAAGCATCCTCTGGTGTCTGACTCACCATGGGCTGTGGGATTTATTTTCCAGTATGCATGAGGGGGGTGCCAGCCCTGGGGACCTGCTGTGCACACATAGTGAAAGGCTGAATAATTCACCTGAGACCTGATCTGGGAGCAGAGATCA
>PYHW01010143.1:202810-212891 GCA_013186435.1 Turdus rufiventris
TTTTTTTTTTTTTTTTTTTTTTTTTTTGCATGCTTTACTGTGATAGAAATATTTAACATGAGCAGATGTAGATATGGATGATTTGTGTGTTGCAAATGTACATGCAAACAATTATTACCTGTGTTTCTACCTAAGCAGGATTGTGCAATAGTGGAGAGGATCGACCCTGAATGTGCATTTTCACTTCCAGGACAGCTGGATTGTCCCATGGGCCACCCTGCAACAGCAAACTTGTGAAAAAACTCCAGGACTTTACTGAGGTGGTCCCAAAGACAGAAGTTCAGCCACTAATGAGATGCCAGTGATGCATCAAACACTTGGGGACACAGAGCTCATGAGAGTCACAGCCAAGGTAAAACCCAATAATGCCAAGCAGATGCCATTTTCCATCCCAGATTTGTGCCTTCTACTGTTTAAGCCTTTATTTGGGGGAAATAACTCTCCCTCCACACTTGAAAAGCATTTTCTTTAAGCTTCAAAATTCTTCACTCTTATGAAACTCAATAAAATTGACACAAGGAGCTTGTCAGCACATTGTGAATCTTTTGTCTCCAGATAAACATTAACTTCTCATCCTTCCCTGGTCTCCATCTCTACTCATTTGTCTTTTATTAACTACTCAGTCTATTAAATTCCCAGGACTGTAACCTTCTTTGCAACTGATGACTGTAGGGCATCTTGCACAAAGACTTTGTCCCAGGGTTGGGATTCTGAGTAAGTGCAGATTTGTCTTGTTTATTTTACCTGCAAAATAAAGGATAAAAAAGGATTTGCCTCAAGACATGTATTAGCAGTGAACTTTGCTCATGATACAGTTCCTCACTCCTTCTCCACAGCAGACATTAATTGGTAAATTCCAAATGCTCCAGATAGATGAATTAACATTACAATGGAATTATTTCCAGTTCTGATCTTGCCAGCAAAGAGGGAAGCTGTGCATACTTATCGATGGGTTGATTTGCTATTGGAGATAACTTGGAAATAACCATGTTTTTCCCTCTTCAAGATGTGTCAGTGAAATACTTCCCTGAATTCATCATTTTATGGGGAAAAAAGTGGCCTTTTGGCATCAAATAATAAAAGTTGGTGTAAAGAGTTTTTATGTGGCCATTTTTTGTCAGGCTTATCTCATTTAGGAGACTTCTGCTGAGCCATCCAGTGTGGATATCTGAATCTGTCAAATTCTGTCTTGGGATATTCCTGCCTTCCATCTGTAAGTCTGGAGAGGGAGAGAGCACAAGAGAAATATTTGACCACAGAGACTTTTAGAGACAAAGAATGGCTGAGGTTAGAAAATCCCTCTAAGATCATCAAGTCCACTTGATCATCAAGCACTGCCAAGCTGCCACTAAACCATGTCCTAAGTGCAACCTAAACACTTCTTTAAAAACCCTCCAGGGGCTGTGACTCCACCACTGCTCTCTGGCAGATCTTCAATCAATCTCCTTCATTTTTCTCTTTCATCTTGATGCTTTTCCTTGCTGAGTAAATTGAGCTGGAGATTGTCTGATCAGAGCAGGCTCAGAAGTGCTAAGCCCATTCTGCTCATGGCAAAAAAATCCAAATTCCATAAAAAATCCCTTGGGATAGAGATCCAGATTTTAAGTAAATGTATCTCTGAAATAATTAGAAATTATTTCTGAAGGGGGGCAATGAAATAATTAATTTATAAAGGCTTTTAAAAAGTAATATTTAGAAATAACAATATTCAATTGTTTCTTTCTACTTGATTTTCTCAGATTTTTTTTTCTGCAACAAATTAGGAGAATCTTAAAGAATAAAGTGTCTTGCAGTTGAGAAATAGTCATTAATTTTGTGAGGATAAGATCACAAAAGTGGTAATTCAGAGGATGAGGTTTCAGTTTTGTTTTTCTTTTGAGGTACTGAGCATTTGGCTTGATTTCATTTCCTTTGTCAGTGGTTTCTTGCTGATGAGGTGACTGCTTATATCAACTGATTAATGTTCAAAATTTAAAAGTTGCAGCTTTTCAGTTCTGTGCCTCAGACTTAAATTCAAAATCAGCATTAAAAGAGAGCTGCTCAGAAAGCTGGGAAAAGATGCTGCACACCTAACTGCAACATTAACCAGTAAAATATTAGCAAATTTATTGGGCTTTTTCTACTTGAAAAAAAATTTAAAGGAAGTTCATTATGCTCTGTAATCCTGCTTAAATATTCATCATGTTGTTAATGAACCACATTCATTTTTAAAACGCTCAACCTGAGATGCCGTCTAGCATGATTTGATAATAATATAATTTCTGTATAAGCGTAAAAGGGACAAGAACAGTAAAAATAATTGTATCTCTAAACACCCTAACCAGTTTTCTCCTGACTAATGAGCAGCTGTTTTTCATTAGCAGCATGGTTTTATCTCTTGCCTATCAACCTGCACAGCTGGGCATATTAGAAATAGCTCAGTGCACTGTGGAACGTATGTTTCCTAAACTGCAGAAACAAATGAGGAAAAGGCATTGGAGCTTTTTTCTTAAAAAAAAAAAAATGGTTTGGAGCTGATTTCTCTCACACTATTATTCACCATGGTGTCATATCTGGAGGCTTGATGTGGGAATGGGATATTACTGCTCTGCCTGCTGTAGAATTGCAGAAAATAGTTCATACCTTGCAGAACTTGTGCTACAACGAGCAGAAATTGAGTCACAGGGAGCTGAAACCTTTTGCTCGAGGTTATGAAGCAAGAAAGGAGCAACAGCTGAAGCAGAAATTGTTTCATCTGCCTTTTCCAGCCCTCTAACTTGTCCCCCACTCTGTATCAGACAGGAATCCAGCTGAAAGACGAACAGTGGGAGAGTTTGGAATTTGAATGGTGCAAAATAAAACTGAGCCTGATCCTAAATATTTCTTTGTGATCTTGCAACTGTCAAGGCAGTTGCAACTTCAGGCCAACAGATACCAACTCAGTAAGATTTTTGAATACTTCTCGTAGTCTTGAAAAATACAGAAATAAAGCCTAAGGCAAGCTTAAGATGAGGGGAAAAAAATTTGAAACAAAAGAAGCTAAGAGATCATACAATCATTAGGGTTGGGAAAGGTTCCAAATCATCAGGCCTAACCTGTGATCAAATACCACATGTCCACTAAACCATATTGCAACCATATTGCAGTGTCTGCTTTTAAATTTTTTGTTGTTGTTGTTGTTTTGTTTTGTTTTTTAACACTCACAGGAAGATTCTCCATCACTGTTATTTATGTCATTTATATTGTGTTTATCTGAGAATCACAGAATGGTTGGATGATCCTTAAAGACCACCAGTTCCACCCACCTGCCATGGGCAGGCACATCTTCCACTATCCCAGGTGGCTCCAGCCCTGTCCAGGAACACTTCCAAGGATGGGACAGCCACCATAGCATACATTTTGCATTGAATGAAGTGGAATAAATACAAAAAAATCCACCTCATGTCAGTGTGGATGTGATTATTCTGTAGATCACAACATTGAAGGGAATCACTGGCACTCAGGAATTTAGATTAAAGAACTAATGCTTTGTTTAGAAGGAATCTCTGGGTATTCCTAGTTGTGTTTAAAATAGGATTGTAGCCAATACCAAGTGCAGAGTTATATTCAGGCAGGGAGGGAGCCTTCCCTGTCCTTCCTGCAGAATAAGGTACCTTTACTTGTAATTGCAGTGCCAAAGCAAGGCATTGTTCTGCAATATTTGGGTCCAGAAGAAATGCACGTGTCATCCTTCCCATTAAAACCCAAAAAATAATCTCTTCTTAGCAGGCCGTAGTGCTGGCTGCTTGTTTATTGCAGCTCAGTGTGTGAAGTTAAGGTCTCATTATTTACTTAAGCATCACTTGGTATTCCTATCTTTAAAGATAAATGCAATTAATGAAAACCTTGAAATAGGTCCTGTGCTTTCACTCAGAAGTATAATGTACATGTCTCCCTGTATGCTCCCCTGGTGTAGGCAAGCAATCAAAATCCTATTATACTGACTTAACTACCTGCTGCCAGCTTTGTTGACCTTGTTTGTTTGAAAATTAAAAGGCAGGTCATGGCAGAGCTGAACTGAACAACCTGGTAGCACAGAGAGACAGAAGAGAGATGCTCTGCTTATTTGCAGGGCGTCAGGCAGATTACACCACACTTAAACACCAATTTTGGATGGGAGCAATGTTTGAAACTGGTTTCTCCCAAATGCAGAAGTCTTATATTTCTGTGTGCTCTTGAAAAACTGACATGATTTTTTGTTTTGTTTTGCTTTCCATTTTTTTCAAAGAACTTGTGAAATCAGGTTTCTGCTGGGCTTTATTAGCACCCACTGGTGTATTTATAGATATATAAATACACATTCTGCATCTAGATGGCAAAAGCTAAAGCACTGCCTCACTTCCACTCTCAGAAGAGAAATGCACACAACTCGTTGAAGCAGTGACACCCCAAAAATCACAACACTGTCTTGACAATGTCTTTGATGTAGAAAGAACATTTAAGGAGGCAATTTATCATGGAAAAGCAGGATAGTTAAGAGCATCCATAAATTACCCTGAAATAAGAAATTATCTTCTTTATTTTGTAGGAAAGAAAGAAGTTGCATTGATTTACAGCAAAGAATCCACAGTGTGTCTGAAAGGAAATATATATCCTAGGGTGGACCAGGTATTAATTTGAGATAGAAGGAAAAGAAACTCGGGTCTGTATGGGTTAACCCTTCACTCACCTTGTCTTGTGCCATTTCCCTTTGGGTAGGACACTTGGATTGGTGTAGGCCAGCATTACTTTTCAGGACTACTGCTCAGAGACCTCCCTGGCCCATCCCTGTACCAGGACCTTAATCCTAACCTCAAACCTGGTAAAAACTTGCCTAAAATCCACCAATCTCTACAGGAGATTAATTTGACTGACGTGGGACAGGGTAAAGCAACTCATATAATTCTACTCTTTCTCCTCTTTTTTAAAGTTTCACATTTTATTTACCATACAGCAACAGGAACACTTTATGCAGAAGACTTATGCAAGCCAAAATTCCTACCAAGACCAATGGCAAATGGCTTTCTGTCCATCTGTCCTTTACTCTCCCCAGGCATATTCATCCTACTAAATGTGGAATTCAATAAGTGATCTAGAATCTGGTTATCTTTTTCATGGAATCGTAGAATAATTAAGGTTGGAAAAGACCTTTAGGATCATTATATTCAACTCTCAATCATGTTCACCATTGAATCATGTCCTCAAGTGCTACCTCCACATGATTTTGGAACACTCTTTGTCAGAGGGGTGCAATGACTTAGAATGCATCCTGGTTTAAAGTCATTGTGCAGAAGAGTTCAGCTGAATTTCACCCTGAAAGGGCAGATTTTGCTCTGTTGCTTTATAAAATGAATCAGGGAGGACTAGGTCAAGTGTAAATATTAAATATCTGTATATATTCATATATACATATATGTATATATTAAGCAAAAGTATCCTGTTTGGTTTAAGTGGAGGAGAAGAAGATGGCTCATACCTAAAGATAGAGGGAGGGAAATGAAGCAAGACATCACTGTATTTTCATTACTATAAGGCGCACTTAAAATCCTAACATTTGATCAAAACCCGGAAGTGCGCCTTATATTCTGGTGCGCCTTGTATATGAAAATAGTTTGAAAGTTTACCATTAACTGATACTGAGCTGCACCTTTCTCAGGCAAGAATGGATTGAAGTGAATTCGCCTACATGGTTTAGACTAGGGGATTGTTTGAGCATGGCAATTTTGACTATTCAAGTGTTTTTGACCACGATAAACCAATCAGAGAAAAGCTCTTGCCTACCCGGGGATGAAGGCATTATTGAGGGGGGGTGTTAACGGGGAGACGGACACATTTCCTTCATTGTACGTGCCTGTTGACATCGACTTTATGCTGTATGACTATGCTGTGAAATCAGAAGTCCTGTAAGTCCAAAGTGACTTCAAAATGGCTCCACAAAGGAGACTTGCTTACGAGGTGGATTTTAAATTGAAATTGATGGATTTTTCTGTGTGTCGCCGGCATTGTTGGTGTATGATTCCATGCGTGCCCACAAAACAGAAGGTGTGAAAGCCCTGGTGGAAAAGACGAACTTGGAGCTTGATGTAATACTGTGTGGTTTGACCAAAGAAGTGCAACCACTGGACATAAGTGTCATTTGTTCCTTCAAAGCAAAACTGCGAATCACGTGGGAAAACTGGATGATGGAAGGAGAGCACTCCTTCACGAAGACCAGGAGGCTACATTGGGCCAGTTATGCCACTGTGTGCCAGTGGATAGTGGATGCCTGGCATAAAATATACGCCAGAACTGTCATCCAAGGGTTTGTGAAGGCCGACATCATTCCTGGACTGACCAGCGATGGCATCAAGAATATCGAAACTGATGATTCTGACGATGAAGATATGAACAATACAGGTTCGGGTTTGCTGGATGCTGCCATTGCCCAATTGATGATTTCCAATATGGAGGATGAAGAGTTTGAAGATTTCATGGAAGATTAATAGAGCCGACTGTAAAATAAAGTTTAAAAGTTTAATAAAAGTGAGTGATTTTCCTCTGTATATTTTTAGTGTTTTGATTCTTTTTAGGCTGCATTTAAAGGCTACACTGATCCGTGAAAAATGTTTGCAAATTGAGCACCTGCCATAAACCCCACGATCACTTGATTCCATTAGTAATTTATTTGTTTGTGAAAGTTGCGCGTGGATCAATGTTGCAAAAAAAAAGTCCACCTTATAATCCGGTGCGCCTTATATATGAAAATAGTTTGAAAATTTACCGTAAACTGCGCCTTATAATCCGGTGCGCCTTATGGTCGTGAAAATACGGTAACTCGTTTTGGAAGAGCAGTTTCTCCTAAAAATTTCAAATTATATTTTCCAACTGAGACTCAAAAGACTAGCTAAATCCTCCTTATAACTCCCACGCTCGTTTTTTCTTTTAAATGAATAAAACTTTCAGTACAGGAAAAACTCAATGATTAAAAATTACAAATGTACTGAATATGCAGCACTTTGATGCAAACATCTTTGCAGTAAAAGGCCAGGTGTTATATTAAACAGTGTTTTAATCTGATCCCTATGGAAACATTCCCTCTGGAAATGTGGCAAATCTTTCATTTTAAAGGAATCTGTGAATTCTGGGGCATTACACAGTTGCAAAAAGTGCATTCAAATGCTAATACTGCTTTAGATAAAGCTGTGGAATTGCCTCCTGCTTGATAAGTTTACATAGAGAGGAAGTTTTTTCCAACTTTTCAGAATTCCTGACAATAGCTGAGCATAAAACCTGAAACTTGAGCACTGGTTGGCCTTGCCCAATGATATTTGATTGGAGGTGATGTCAGCTGAGTCTTCACTGGAAGTTTGATCACATACATACATGGGAGTGAAACTGCCAACTAATCTGTTCATTATTAGAGATAATTCTGTCCTTTTGCTTCCACCACATAGGCACTTTATAGCTATATCTACCAGAAGAACAATTGCCTCAAGCAATACCATGAGTGGTCCATAAAAATCTTCCTAAGTGGATTGCATTAAAAAGTGGAGTTATTTAGGATCACTTCTTATGACATGTTGCCCACATGGCTTGCTTACCTTCAGAGAAATCCCTTTTTCTTGCCTTATTTTCTTTTTCTTTTCTCTGCTTTCCCTTCTTTCCCTTGTCAGTAATTCAAAGCTAAGACTGGAAGGGAAGGGAGAAGGAGGCAAAGGAAAGCTCATTACCATGGTTCTGTCTTTTTAAAGGCCTGGAAATTCTGCTCCAAGCAGGGCCATTTTTCCTATTTGCTCTTTGGGTTTTGCTCCCCTCTATTGCTTGTCAGTAAAAATGATCAAAATTCAGCAGGCACGGTGGATCTGATTGCAGCATCAGCTGTGAAGTTGGAACTGATTGCAAAATCATCATGAAAACCTGGCTGGGGTCTGACCTGTCTCCATCAGGGAGGCTCTGACCTCCAGACTGTGGCAAACATTTGGAGGGAGATCACATTTTTGAGTGATTAGTCAGAGAGGTCACTGCTGAAACTCCTCTTATCAGTCCTGCTTTGCACTTGTCTGTCTGATTCCCTATCAGAGCTGCTCAAAATGTAAAATCAGTGACTTCCAGCCAGTGACATTCAAAGGGAGACCACAGCAGCCAAAATCAGCCAGGCTATAAATCATAGAATCATGGAATGGTTTGGGTTGGAAGGGACCTTAAAGATCATCTCATTCCAACCCCACTGCTGTGGGCAAGGACACCTTCCACCAGGTTGTTTAGGCTTCCTGAGATGTTTTTAGTTAGCAAGAAGCTCTTTAAATAACAGAACCTTTTTAAATAAAGAGGTTCAATCACTTCCCACACATACAAATAGAAGGGAGAAATACATAAGAGAAAACCCTCTCCTCTTAATTGAATGTGATAGTAGTTTGCTATTGAAGTTTAACTAAATAAGGTGTTTTTAAGGATTTTTCTTTAAATTTTCTAAAGGAAGAAAAAGCTGTAAAGGTCTGATTTTTAATATATTTTTCTGTATTATATGTGGGTGTTTGGGGCTTTCTTTGCTCTTTTATATATTCTTTTGTTGTTGTTCATTTGGATATTCTCTGGAATATATTTTCATCTGAAGAGTCTGAAAACCATTGGTCTTGCTACCTTCTGAAGCCAGTCACTCAGAGGGAGATCCAGACTTTTGAAAGGTCTGGTTTTCCTCAGCAGTTCTTATCTCCAATTCCCAAACTGAGGCACAGGCTCTGCAATCACACAGATTGCAAGGGAAGGGGAAGCACTCACTGATCCAGTGGAGAAACTGCTGCTCCTGGAGCAAATCTGCTCATACTGTCTGCTTTATTCCTGGGTATGTTCATAAAGGCTTTCACATGTTTTTTAACTAAAAGCTCACATGGGTGGAATTGTCTGCTTTTAACAGTATTTCAGCAGGCTTAAAAAAATTAATTCAGTTTTACTAAAAAATTAATTCAGTTTTACTCTTGTAAGTGAAGTGACAGATGGTAAAAGAGCAAGAGGGTTAGCAGGAAGAATATTGTGGGAGTCTGTGCAGATATAAATACTTAGCTAATAAATAAGGTGGAGGTAATAATGCCTGTGAATATACATATATATATGTATAAACACTGCAAAACCTGGAAGCAAGCTTGTTAATATCTCTCTTCATTTTAATAATGATTCCTAAATCTAGCAAAGCACTTTTTGAGAGTATATTTGATGGAGGAATCACTGTGTGTTGCCATGGTGTTAGGTTTTCTTTTTCAGAGTGGAAGCACATATTCAAAAAAGGAACTTTTACCTTGTTGCTATGCAAACATGACTTGGTGTTATTACATCCCTAGAAAGCAGAACAACAATAAAGAAAGGCAATATTCTGATAAGATAAATGCTCCCTCTGTTTGCCCTTTCCCTCAAATGCAATGCTCAAGTAATACTTAAATCTGATGAATTCTCTGGAGGCCAAACTGCAAAATTTCCAGTGTGCTTGTCATTTCTGTATAAAAATTGCCCACTAATTTCCTTCCCACAGCTCTATTCAGACCCAAACTCCAACTCGGTGATATAAAAGTTTGCTCCCAAGCAGCAAAATTTAGTTCAGGCTTGATAGGGTTTTGTTCCAAGTTTGGGAAGCATCTCTTGTTAAAAAGGGATCAGAAGTCCTTTTTAAGTGTTGTGTTTATACCACTGCATGCTCCAGCTGCTTATTTTATTCTACAAGCAGTGATGTGGTTGCTGCCATATCCATCACCTTGGGCCTTCTCCTCCATCCACTGGAATATCTGCAGTGCCAGGAACATCTGGTTCTGACTAAGTCCTGATTCCCTTTTTCCAGAGCCCATTTCTGCTGAAAGATAAAATCAGTGATACCAGCACAGGCAGTTTTCCCACTAGAAAGGTACAAGAGATTCATAACCTTAGAATCACCATAGAATCATTGAATTATTTGGGTTAGAAAGAATCTTAGAGACCTTCTCATTCCACTATCACAGGCTGCTCCAAGCCCCATCCAACCTGGCCTTGGATAATTCCAGGATGGGCAGCCACAGCTTCTCTGGGAATCTGTGCCAGTAATTTCATGATTATGAGCTGCACCATTTTGACTAAAATTTTG
>PYHW01010143.1:227680-239842 GCA_013186435.1 Turdus rufiventris
AGACACATTATGTCTTTTCAGAGGCACAAAGAGACTGAAATGTCTCTGAAACTGTGGAGAAAAAAACCCCAAACCCTTACAACAACATTTTTAGTGTTATAGAATCAAGGCATTACTTAATTCTGGCCAGGATGTTTTTTCTGACCAGAATGTGCAACAGAAATAATTTCATCCACACAATGCCCAGGTTGTGCAGAGAAAATCATTCCATCACACACGAATTTTAGTAGAATTTTTCACATATTTTATACAGTCAAAACCCTGAGAAATTGATTGGTTTGATGTTCATTGGTCCCAAGTAGTGCAGTTCTTAGTATTTGGGTTTCTATGGATTTTTTTGCCTCCCATGTTAATTAAGTTTTCATTTTTATCTCTCTTTACCCAAATCAGGTGTCTCAGATGATTCCAGGGGTGATGGCTGGAGTTGATATTTATTAATGGTCATTAATGGTCATTAATGGTCATTATCTTTGTGTATCTTCTGTGCTACCTCCATCTGCTAAGATGTTCAGCTCATCAGACCTCGCCTGGTGGAACTGTCCCCTGAAAAGGAACTTCAATTCCCTTCCCCTGAGCAAAGGAGAACAAACTGACATTGGTTACATTAAAAAAAAAAAACAAACAAAACCAAAAACCCAAAAAAACCCCAACAACAACAACAACAGAAAAAACCAAACAAAAAAAACCCCAAACAAACAAAAAAACCCCACAAAAAAAAAAAAAACAAAAACAAAAAAACCCCTTTATATAATTTCCAACAAGTAGAGAGAATGGACTCAGGTTGCTGATTGAGATAAATCTGCATCCCAACGTGTAATCAGAAACCCAGGGAAGGAACAGGAAGCAGAGACACTTTACAGCATCAAACCTCACTGTTATTCAGCAGTCAATGCTTAATTACTCCAAAAAGGACCTACAAAATTTGCACAGATAGAAATTTCAGAAAACAGGCTTCCCCAATTGATGAACAAAACTACAAATATCCGTATATGTACACAGAGGCTCTTAGAGCACACCAATAATATGGCAAAAATCCCCCCCAAAAAATAACTTCATTATTCAATCTGAAGTCTGAAGTTTGGACATCAGGAAAACTTGTTCACCCCACCAAGGGCTATTTGAAATCTAGGGATTGAGATCTAATCTATTGTTCTGTCACTTCCAGTTACTTACATGTTTCTTTGTGTTCTCCTCTAATTTCATATTAAAAAATGAACCTATTTTCTGCAAAGCCTTTCCTGCCAGCTAATGAAACAAGCTATGGTAAAGTTATCTTGCTGTTGGTCATAAAATTCCTTTTAATTTGTTTTTGTTCTTCGTTATTCACTACAGGGTAAAGGATTATTCCAATATTTTACTGTTGCTATCTAAAGTAGAGTGATTTGTCTGTTCTCATGACATGCTATCAATCATCCAACAGTCCAACTCTTCAGGTATTCTGTCTGAATGTGAAAATAATTAGTGCAAATAAAGTTATATGGGTTAAAGTTATATGAAGTGAATTCCAACTCCAACTTTTATCTTTTCTTTTAAAGTTAGTAGCAATAAATTTCCATTTAACTATGAAAAATTTATTCTGGTGGACGCTTACGGTTAATGGCAACATTACACATACTTTTCTACTGTGTTAACTCTTGTTATATTAAGATTAGTCACCCTGTTCCTGTGCCTGTGAAGACATTTCTCAGATGACAGGATTGCTTGATTTATCTGCAAACTCTCTCCACTTTTAGCAGTCAGAGTCACTGAACTCATACAAACATAAATGGACTTTTCTGCACTTCTTTGGTGAATTTGGTGACCAATTGCACTGATCATCTTTGCTCCTGAATGGCTTCATCCCAGGAAATCTTTTCTGACTGCAATAATGTGGCCTTTGAATCAGTCCTCTTGCCCACTTTTCACTCAATGCACTGTGCCTGATCTCACAAAATCCAAAATCTGTAATTTGAAGACAAGTAGGAAAGAAGAGAGAATCATGAGCTTCGGATGAGACAACAAAGCACTGAAGAAAATGTCGAAACCCTTATTTCTGTGCACATCTATGGGCATCCAAACTTTTCTGTGCCAGGGCATCGCCATCCTTTAAATAAAAACCTTTTTAGATAGATGTTTGAAATGCACTTTATATAAGCTGAGAAAATACTTCCTTTCTTCCTTTTCCCTCTTTGTCCCTCTGTTGAATCTAGCAGCCTATACAATTTTACATAAGAGAGTTTGGTATTGTTGCTGCTTAAATAGGAACCATTTAATCATCAACTCTATTAGGAGACTAACTGGAACTTGCTATTCTTTAATTTACATGCAGACTTTTTGCTCTTGCTAAGTGTTTTTGGTTTAGTGTTCTGGAACTAAATCATTAACAAATGTGTTCAGTAAGGCCTGGAGGAACAAATTACCTGTTGAGGTAATTTGAATGCTATTTTTTAATGCTTTTTATTTGTGTGTAGGAGGATGGACTAAGCCGGGGCTTTTAGAAGATTTACCTATTCCTGGAAGTGTCACTGTTTGGCTGTGTGGTCTCAGATAAATTATTTCAGCCAACATTTTCTAATTTGCATGACTAAATCAAAGTAAGTAAAAAGGGCTTTGTTGTTTCAGGAGTTTAAACACTGCTGCTCTTACTTCAGTTAAAAAGTAATTAATCCAGAAAAAAAGTGTGACTTGCAGGAGAAGAGGCCAATGGTGTGATTTTTATGTCTCTGTGTGTGCCTTTAGTGCATAAAGTCAGGGCCCTATGAGCTGTAATTCTTTCCTAAAACTCTAAAACCTACAGGATAAGCTGCACTTCGCTAATAAACATGCACAAGTTTAAAAATATTTCCATCACTTAAAATTCAATCTGGAATGCATCCAAACATTTTCAGTTTTGTAAAACTAATGTAAAGCTGTTTTCTCCCGTTATTTTTCCCTGTTAGATGTAATTGAGTTTAGGATCCTTGAAGATGTTTTTACAGACCCAAAAGGAGGATGGTTTCCCATGAATATCTTACCTAGTACTGCTAGAATTATAACTCTGCTTTGATTTCCATGCCCAAGGGATTTCATCCAGAATAAACAAACATCTTAGAAGGTATCTGTGCTAAAATTGTGTTACAGATTCAGCTAACAAATTTAAATATATCCAAACTGCTTCCATCCTTTTCTTCTGCTTGTTTTCCCAGACAACACTGATTCCATTATATTATGGTTTTCACAGCTCTGAATCCTTCAAAGGCATTTAGTAAATCATAATCTCTACATAGCGAAAATGGGCTGCATTTTTGTATGAAGAGTGAAATCCACCTTAGGTACAGAAATCATTAGACAGAGATTTAGATTTAAGATTTAGATAGGGAAAACCAATCTGGTAGCACTGAATGGGTCACTGAGGGTCTGGGACTTGTAATAGGAATGTCTTGGTGTTCTTATTTGTATTCCAGCCCTGAAAACAGTTTAAGGGTTAGTTAGGTGTATTGTTATAGGCTTATCTGAGTGACAAATAGAGGGACAGAAACAACAGGAGGTGTCTCAGAGTTCCAGGAAATAGCCTGAATAGAGGCCTCTAGGGTGCTAGACCAGTGTATTTACTGTACAGCCATAAGCCCACTCATTAAAAGGCCATTAAGCAAATTAGGAAGTGGGTAACCACTCCTCACAGCCTGTTGTTTATTTGCAGGTCAATGTAAGCTAATGGAGCTCTTTGTTCTTCACAAACACTTCTCACGACATTAACAGATTTCAGTAAAAATCTACTTCATTTATTACCATTTCAGGCTCACTGGAAGAGATAAATAGGACATTAAACATGTACAGAAGTTTAAATTAGCAAAATCCCATCTGTTCTCATCCTTCCTCTAGAAAAGCAGGAGCCTACAATCCATCAGTCTTGTGGCACCAGCCAAGCAATTAAGGCTGCTGACACAGTCCTTTCAGAGTGACACGTTGGAGCTGAATGCAAAGTGAGTTTTGGTGTGCAGTGCATGCTCTGGGGAAGGGGGATAAAATCACACAGGCTTTTTTCAGCTCTTTTCCACCTCAACAGAGCATTGAAATGGCAGTTGAGAGGCAAGGAAGATAGCTGGCTCACCCCAAATATCTGAAATTACCCAGTTTTATAGCTGAAGCCATCTCTGCTGCAATAATAATGACTTTTCTATGGAGACATAATTGTGGGGTAAAGTAGTTAATATTCCTGACATAACCAACCACACACCAAAATTATCATATGAATGAAACCCACGTGTCAGGTATCACATATGAAGGAGGATTCAGGACTGAAACAGCTGCAGCAATGGTTTTAAGATGGGCTCTGATTTACTGCAAACACAGCAGTCCTCAGAGGGATTATGCAAGGTTTGAGCATGTAGCAAAATCTTAGGAAAAATAAACCATGTCCACAGCATCAGATCCTTGTTGGCTTAGTTTTTCTGACTGCTGGGAACTGGGATTGACAATCAGCACCTTTCCAGCACTTGAGACATTCTCAGGAGCTGAACTTGAACAGCTCAAGTGCTAATATATTTCATTTCAGTCAGGAAAGAAGTAATGTCACATAGAATTATGATTTCTCAAAATGGGAGCCTCTATTTCACATTCTACAGAAATTTTGATGTATTCAATTAAATAGTCTTTTCCTAAGAACAGGATTATGGATCTTAATGCAACTTGGATAAGAAATAAATTATATCAAGATGATCTGATTTGCATAGATCTGATTTGATTTAGATATTTTACTTCCTCCAATGTTTTGAGAGAGGACTCAAAATCTAGCAGGTCACCTCTGTCAGAGATTTACCTGTATTTCTCAAAGAGTGAATTTAATTATAAGTCTTTAGTTATTAGGACAAAATAAGAGGAGATAACCTTGAGGCAGGACAGGCTTAAAAGCAGAAGAGGACTGGGAGAATCTGAGAGAGATGGGTCTGGCATAGATCACGAAAAGTTTCATGAGGACCTGCAATCACAGAATACTGGGAATGGCTTCAAATTGAAAGAGAATAGGTTTATATCAGATGTTAGGGATAAATTCTTCTCTGTGAGGGTGGTGAGATCCTGTCACAGGTTGCCCAGAGAAGCTGTGGCTGCCCCATCCCTGGATGTACCTAAAAATTGAATATGACACCTGCAACATTTGAAATACCTGAGAATTTTTAATTATTTTTTCTTCATAAAAATCAATTTTATAGTAGCCCCATTGTAAAGGAATGTCAAGGTCAATAGGGATTTAGTAGGTGTTTAGTTAGTTGTGCTACTATAGTTTTTTCTCTTCTGAATCTGTTTCATGATTTCCTCAACAACACAGTCACGATGTTGGTTCAGTCTCTCTGCTGCTTTCTAAAAAAGGACAGTTGAAAACAGAGGAACCTCTGACTGTTTCCATATCTTTTATCCTGACTCACATGAGAGAATGATAATTCTGCTATTGGGATCCTTTCCCCTCCAGAAGTTCTAACTATTTTATACTCCAGCAAAGAGGGAAACAGCTCCTCTTTATAAACCACCACTGGAAAATTCAAAATCTCATTGACCAAAGCTACTTTGGGTCACATTTTAATTACCATTCAATGAATGATTGCTACAGCAATGATATAAGAGGAAGGCAGTGAGTAAATCAGGCTGTCTTGATCCTTAAGACAGACAAGCTTTGCCTCCCTGCAGAGGAAAGGGAATGGGAGAGACTGACAGGTATTTTAGTAAAGAAACAAGGAAGAGTTGTAGTTTTTTCAACTTCACCCCACAGTAAATAATAGGAAAATATCCATCATTCTTTTTAAGAGGCACATTTAACTTCCTTTTTTTTTTTTTTCTTCTTTGATAGATGGGAGAGAAAGTAACCTCGCTATGGGAAGTGGGAGATGCAAAAAATTCAGTCATGCCCTGACAAAAGATGTGACAATACCTCTGATGAAGGAGAAGGTGGAATCCATTTATTGAAACCTTTCTACATCTGAACAAACCACCCATAGCTACATTTATTGCCACTGAAGAGCTGGAGTTTAAATCAGCTGTGGAAGCACTGGAGTCAGGTAATAATGCCTTAAGGTACCTGAGACCTCAGATTGATAAAACACCAGACCTTTAAGAGACCCAAGCTCTTCTGGACCACAAAATAGACCCCCAAAGGGATATTCCAAGGCGTCTCCATCTGCCCTGATGTTTTTGTTGAGCTGCCTTGGTTATACACAAGAGAATCGATAGACTTAATGTGTAATTCAAGTCCTCCTAATGTAGGAAGCGAATCAGAGGAATTGTGCTCCTGCCATTCTGTGGGCACAATGTCCTCCAGCTACAGCAGAATCTCAGATAACTTGGTTCAGCATAGACACCTACACTGCATGCATCTGAATTTAGTGTGGATGAATCCTGCTAGGATTGAATTCAGGCACTTGGAATATCTCCTGCTGAGCGATGGTGGCACAGGGAGCTCAGCTCTAACACCACCATCCCGGCTCTGACCTGCTGATATTGGGCTCCTTTGTTTTTGTTATTGCCTGTTATCCTTGGTGGATATCCTGTGATTAATATGGAAAAGTGTAACTGCTGCTGTGATTAACTTTTCCAATTCTACTCTTTGGCTCAACAGTATCAGTTTTTCTGCCAGCCCCAAGCAAATATTAAAGGCATGCTGGAAATGATGACACACCCCATAAAACACTGGGCTTCTGTTTCATATAAACCACATCTGAATTCAAAATATTGGTCTTCTTAGATAGACACTATATTTCTTCCCTCTGCCTTGCCACAAGCAGGCTCAGGGAGATAATGACCCTGGCCTTAGAAGGCCACATTATTCACCTTGAACAGTAGCAAGTAATGCAGTTTCAGTTTGCTAACAGTACTGCTTCCCAGGCCAAAATTACCTGGCAAACATAGATGGATGAGCAAATGGTCTTCAGCAAGAACTGATTCTCCCTCCTGGAGCTTTGCATGTTTATGTCTTTGTGTGTTAGAGTCTTCCTTCTTCCCACTGATTACTGAAAAAAACCCTTTTTCCTTCACACAATAGCACGGTTCTGCAATGAACTGGAAGATGGATACCTAATCTAAGATGAATGCAGTGCTAAAGGGAAAAACCTTCTGATTATTTTGTGGAAGAAGAGAGAAATGATTGAGAGTGTCAGAGTCCCTCATCTATTCCCCTGAGAGCAGGTTAAAAAATCCATACTCCCTTACACCATTTGAATGCCTTTTTTTCAAGACTTTTTCTGGTATTTCCACGCACTTATAAAACCAAGAGCAAGAACCAAAATAGTAAATAATGCTGAAGAGCAGGTTTGGAAGGGGATGCAAACTTAGGAATTTTAGAAGTTGCATGCTCTGTACATTCCTGTGGATGCACCTCAAGCACACAGACTGTTCTTTGGAAGAGTCAGGGCCTGAAGAAGTTCTATTATTGTTAATAATAATAATGATAATAATAATAATAATAATTGTAATAATCTTTTTATTATTATATTGTTCTAATCTCAATCCTTTACCTTTTTCTGATTCTCCCCATCCAACTCTGAAAGTGAACGAGGGGCTACCTGGTAATTGTGGCTAGGATTAAACCATGGCAGTCAACTCTTCATTTTTCTCCATCTTAAGTAGAAATATGTGAAGTATCTTCTATTTTTGGCATATGGTCAGGTAGCTCTGAGATTTCAGGGCAGGGTCTGTACACCATGAAAGCAGAACTCTGCAGGCCACTGCTGTCAATCCTCTTAAAAAAATCATATTTCCCAGCAATTATTCCCAAATTGTCACCCAGCTTACCCCTACTTGCAGCAGGAGTTAAATGCCCAGCCTACTCAGAGGAGGGTTTCACTGCTAAAACTCAGTGGTCTTTTAATCACGTTTATTGCAATTGTCTCCTAAAAATAACAAGGGACAAATTGAAAATTCAATGAGAGTCGTGGTTTTCAGAACATCCCCCTTATCTGAAAGCAATCAGTTATATGGCTACAAAATCTGATGTGTGCTGAAAACCCAGAGCATTTATTTATAACTGGGGTATCCATATAAATCCCCTGGCTCCAATCATGTTCAGATAAACAGCTTGAGGCTGAATTACTTTATTTTTAAAGATATGGCTTTGCTGCTCAAACCCAACCAGCAAAACTTGTCCTTGCTGCTTAATTTTCCTCCTTTAACTGCCAGGAATGTTTTAGTAGGGCTCATATTTTGATTGCATTTGCTATTGGGGCAGCAGGAAAGGAGAGGGCTGGAGAAGAGTCTGGGAGCACTTTTAAAAGACTGACGGGAAATGTCTTTGCTCTCTCACTTTCTGTGAGAAGCAGAGGAGACCAGCACATGTTGCATTAACCTTGCAGTGCTGCTGAATGAACCTTCTGCTCCTGCCATGGGGGGAAAAGCACCTTTGGCATGGAATCACAGGATCAGTAATGCTGGAAAAGACCTTTACAGCCATGTGCAGGTCAGCACGGCACCAACTGCTGCATCCACACCTTTTCTGAACACCTTCAGCGATGGTGACTCCGCCACTCCTCTGGACAGCCTGTTCCAATCCATGAAGTTTGTTCTGAAATCCAATCCAAACCTCCCCAGGTACAGCTGAGGCCATTCCCTCTCACCCTGTCACTTGTCACCTGGTAGGAGAGGCATCCTCCAGCAGCATGTTGGTTCACACCTGTTTAGCAGCATCCCCAGATCAAACCCCAAATCTTTTTTTGACAAAATATCAACATGGGAAAGCTTAATTTCTAAAAAAACGTTAAAAGCGCCTGTAGATTTTTCCACATGACTAAAAAATACTGTCTAGCATTACTAGTTATATTTCATTAGTGTGAAGTATATTTTATTCAATACTTTCTGCACAAAAGTAAAGACTCCATACAATGGTAATGTTAAGATATTCATTTAGAGGGAAATTTAAAGGAGTGTTTTCTTTATTGGAAGGAAAACATTTTGACTTTGTCAGAACTATAAGATGAAGTGATGATGGTTCATTTTATCATTTTCATGTTAAAAATGCCACAGAAATAGTGCACATTTCTTTGAAGTGCTTAGATTAAATTGCACTTTCTGCTGAAAAATTGTCTTTTCAATTTTACTCGTGGCTGGTTTTCCTCCTCCTTTTCATCTTTTTGTCGTATGTGTGTAAGGTTGCCAAGCCATCTTTTCCACTTAAAACCAGCTGGTTTTGGGGTAGGGATTTCAGGGGGGAAGAGAAATAGGTTCTAGTGCTGTTACTGATACAGCAGCACATTATATGACGAGAGCAAAGATTTGCACTGTCCTCACTAAATTTTATTGAATTTAGAGCAAATAGACCAACTCAGATTTTTAATTTATAGTGCTCTGACACAGATCAGGAGCTGAGTCTCAAAATAAGAACCACAGAATATTTTGGGAGAGGGACCCCCAAATACTGGAAGGGACCTTAAAGATAATTTTGTTTCAAGCCCCTGCCATGGGCAGGGACACCTTCCACTGTCCCAGGCTGCTCCAAGCCCCATCCAACCTGGCCTTGGACACTGCCAGGGATGGGGCAGCCACAGCTTCTCTGGGCACTCTGTGCCAGGGCCTCCCCACTCTCACAGGGAAGAATTCCTTCCTAATATCTAACTAGAGCCTGCCCTCCTTCATCTGCAGACCAGTGTAATCTGTAAGTAACATTGTTTATACCCACTTCAGCCATATTTGCAATATGGGCCAATTTCAGACAAATTTAACAGAAGCAGAAGTCACAAACATTATATTCTTAAACACTTTGTGAAAATAGCCTACTGAAAGAGAGAGAATTGCTAATGTCCCTGCTCAGAGAGAAATTGCTCCATTAACTGAATGCTTTGCAGACATCAAGGGATCCCTTCAGGATCCAGAAGTCCAGGAGAAACCTTTGGCACTTTGTTTTTTTTACGAACCATTTACCAAAAATCATAAAACAAAACAGTTCCCCAGATGCTTCTATTTATACAGCAGACAGGCTGGCTAATCCACAGAGTGTCAGGAATCTCATATTATCATTTCCACAGTTACATAAGAATATAATTAATATTGAACTATAAAGTTAAACAATAATGCATGCCTAAAATTGCCTGGAAAATGAAGATATTGTAAACAACATTCACACACCCATTATGGAAAGTTAGGGAAGCCTCAGTGGTGTCAAACAATCTTCAGGATCTTTCCAACATTTACAGCCCTTCCAGATTCACCAGGGTGCCAGTTCATCCAGTGAAATCTTGCCATGAGCAGCATCTCTCTGTGCATGGAAAACCTGCAGCATCCTCACTCTGGTGAGTTGAAGGTGCATAATTTACCAGATCAATATAACTTTGTTTGCCCAGGGAAATGGTGAACTATGGTGATGAAAAATCCTATTGATATGCCAGAATAAGACCATGGCATTGCAAAAATAACATAAAATTACAGAATGGTTTGGGTAGGAAGAGACGTTTAAAGATTGTCTAGTCCAACTCCAACTCTATGCAGTGGGGGTCTATAAAATAATAGAATCATAGAATTATAGAATCATAGAATCATAGAATCATAGGATATCCTATGTTGCAAGAGACCCAAATGGATCATTGAGTCCAAATCCCCTGCACAGGACAGTCCCAAAAATTCCACCCTGTGCCTCTGAGAGTTGTCCAAAGGCTTCTGACATGAACCATAGGAAAATGAAGGTTGATATGAACCATAGGATAATGAAGGTTGATGGGCAAAGAACAGCTGAAGGTGAGAAATCTTTGTCTATTGGAGCAGATGTGTTTGTTCACAAAAGAGAAGTTATAGAGTTCAATAGATCATTTCAAGGTTTCCTGGAATATTCTGAGATTGCAGAGGGATGGCACCAAGACAAAAGAGTGGGTGAGAAAGCATAATAAAAAGTCCTAATTTTAAACAGATTTCATGCACAGCACTGTGTACACACTCATAGGAAATCCCAGTGCAGATCTCACAATGGCAAACATCAGCAGGTATTTCTGCTTGTACTTGGACATAGCTCCTTTTCTGTTCTCCCTCACTTCGGGATAAATTCCTAAGTGATCAGACAGCAGACCTCAAAAAACTGCAAGAATTTCATGCAGTTTTACATAAAATGAATAATTTGCATAGTTTTACATGAGATGCATGCTTCGGTTCTGGAATTCATCATCAGGAGCTGTTATGTGAGGCAAATGTATACAAGGACTCAGAAAGGGTTGGGACAACTCACACAGAAAAGGTGATTCAGGAGTTGTGAAGTCTGGTAACTCAGATTCAATCAACTTCTTGAGCAGGTGTAAATCTCTGATTTATACAGAGGGTAACATTAATCTGTACTTGCCTTGTTTCTGATGCTGTGTCCATCAACATCTATAACATTCTGCTCTCAGACTGGATGTTGGGCAAGAGGGATTGCTGCCTGATCCAGCTGAGCAGTTCTCACACAGTTTTATTTGCAAATGCAATCCTTGGAATTAAGAGAAAGAAGTAATTTTATGAGCAGAGGCAACATGACAGCACTAGGAGCAATTGTGAAATGTTTTCCACTAAAAAGCTGAAAATTACGAGCTCTGTTGTTTGCTTTCTAGCAACTAAATGTTCACATTTCAGTTGGAAGCTAATTAAAGACAAAAAAAAATCAATAAAATTTTGCTGGTGAAACGGTTGCTTTCCAAAAAAACCTCACATTGTTCCAAAATAAATAGCTTTGCCTTGCATAAAATAGGAAAGCCCAAACCAAATCAAACTGAAAGAACTACCACATACTTTTTTTCATGTAAAATACCATAATGAAATAATGACACTTCACACCCATCTCTAAATGAATGTTGAGAAAATATGCAAAAATTATATAATCACTTTTTCCAGGCAGCAGGGAGGTGCTGAGAGCCAAAACGGCTTCACAAAGGACAAATTGTGCCTGACTGATCTGGTTGCCTTCTTTAATGGAAAGTTTGGAGGATAAAGCTGCTCATTTAATCTACCTCAGCTACTGTAAGGCCTTTGCCACAGTCAAACACAGCTTCCTTGTCATTATCTGGAGAGATTTGAGTTTGGTGGATGGACTATTTGAGTTTGGTGGATGGACTGTTTGAATTTGGTGGATGGACTGTTTGAGGGTTTGGGAGTTGCCTGGATGACTGCACCACCTGAATGGGTGTCCTATGAAGAAAGGTTTGGAGAGATTCCACAGGGATTAGCAAGTCCGTGTCCTGGCCCTGCACAGGACAATTCCAAGAATCCTGC
>PYHW01010143.1:265551-276959 GCA_013186435.1 Turdus rufiventris
GTTGATGAGAATAGTTTAGGACCATATGTTGTTACAAACCAGAAGATTTAGGCACAGCCCATACAACTGAGCTGCATGGGGTGCAGACTGAAAATAAAAACTGAAGTACAGCCTCAGACAAAAGCTGCAAATACTGATTAGCACCCCGTAGGAAAAACAGGCTTTTAATTGTTAATTGTTAACTGTAACTGGCCTAATGGTCACTAGAGGAGGAGCTGTTTCACTAAGGAAAGGGGAATACTGGAAAATTCAGGTTTGTGATACCCACATGCATTGGAACAGTGTGTCCAAAGCTGCTGCATTCACTAAGAATTTCATTCTCCTGAAGCAGAGCAATTTTTGGCCTGGAATCTCTGGAATGGTTTATTAAAGAAAACACTAACAGAAGGCTGGTTTGTATTGTGTGAGGAGCATGAAGGGGACATTTCACAGTTAAGACACCATTTTAGGGTCATTCCTCCAGGTTCCACCTCTGTCCTAGCTCAGCTGCAGCACTTCATCCCAGTTGTGCAATGCATCAATGCATTTTTAACTAAACAGGTGTCTAAGAAAAAGAAATATATATATATATATATATATATATAAATTAGGAATCACCCTGTAGATCTTAATAGGCCTTGGGCTACTATTTTAACAGTGAATAAATGTGTATGCAAATTGTTATTATTAACATTAAAAACAAATCTGGCATCTTTGAATTAAGTATTAAGAAGCTTTCAAGTGTTTGTGGCAAGTCCTTCTGTTGTGCTTCTTTTCTTTGATTTAGAGTTTATGATTCAAACAGACATAAATCCTTTTTTGTGTGTTTTGTTCTTGTTCTGTTCTTAAAGAACCATGGAATTGTTAAGGTTGGAAAAGACCTCCAAAATGAACTAGCCATTGCACTTACCCTGCCAGCCCCACCACCAAACCAAATGTCCCCAAATGCCACATCTACACCTTTTAAACCCTCGAGGGATGGTGGCTCCACCACCTCCCTGCACAGCCTGTTCAGCCACCCTTTCAGTGAGGAAATTTTCCCTAACATCCAATCTAAACCTCCCTTGGAAGGGAGCATTTTGCATTCTTCCTCTGCTGCTTTTTTCCCCACTTAAAAATCTTGGAAACAGTTAAGTTGCCTGGAAAATTCAATGTAATTTCACACATTATCCTCTGTAGAGCTGAATCTATTTCTTTTTCTGCGGCTGTATCATTAACAGTAAAATATTTTGTATTTCTCACTGTGTGTGTATATAATGTAGATACACTCCCCAGCCCTCTGTAGTATTATAAAAAAGCTCCACTTGCCCCATGTGACCTTGTCACCACAAATTGCTTTTAGATTCTGTGCCATTTGAATGAACACAGCAATTCACTTTCATGTTCCTGCAACTGTTAAGAAAGGGAAAAAAAAAGGAAAGAAAGGGTGCTAGAGTGTGCAGTGTATGTCCAGGCTCATTCTCACTTTGACACACACTTTTCCTCACCTCCCTTTGAGGCTGAAGTCCAGGGAATTCATGCTACTGACATGGAGCAGTTTCTATTCAATCACACTTACTTGGAAACATGTTCTGCTCAGAGGACGAGCTGAGCTGTGCTCTGGGAAGGAAAACAGAGATGGATTTGTTCTCAAGTGAAGTTATTTCAGTGAACTGGTAAATGAAAGTGCCCTGAACTGAGCAGTTACAACACCAGACTGAAGATGAGGCCTCCAGTGTTTTGGTTTTCTGTCCAGCCATCTCCTTGGACATATTTGGAATTAGGAATTTATAATGTACTACTAGGAAATACTAGGAAACAACTTTCCCAGATAAATTGTGGCTGTTCCATCCCTGGAAATGTTCAGGGCTTGGACAAGGCTTGGAAAAACCTGTTTTGGTGGAAGGTGTCCCTGTTCAAAGCAGGGGATTGGAATGAAATCATCTTTAAAATCTTTTCCAACTCAACCCAATCTATGTATGACAGAGAGGATGGGCCCAGAGCTCTCAGGGGTGTATTATGAAGGTCTGCAGGTAGTGGATGAGAGTGATCAGAGGAGAATTTTCTGTTTGGTGTAAGGGAGAAATTCTCCACAAAATGTATAGTCAAATATTGGAACAGGGGCCCAGAAGTCTGTGGTGTTATTTTCCTTGGAGATTTTCAGTAGAGGATTGGTCCAGTGGTGTCCAGAAGTCAAGATTACTGCAATTATTTCAGAATTCTGCATATTAGGAGAAATTAATACCTGGACTTCAAAGCACTGGCTGTAGGGCAAATCTGGCTTCTCAATCAGCCGGAGAATCTCATGAAGACTTGGAGAGGAAATGTTCAAGGAAATGTTTCTCCATTACACTTCACACAAGCACAAATAAATCAGCATCACATCACGTACCACACTGAATTCTTCTGGGCTTCCTGTCTGTTCCTTGAATTTCCATCAACATGTGATGTCCTCACGGGCTGGTTTGTAGCTCTAGTTGTACATAGACTCTCTTTGGAAACAATTACTTTAGTTATATTTCAGAATTAATCAAAATGATATTCCAAAACCCTTCTTTCAAGTTTTCTTTCAAGTAAAATTTAAGGGAACAATATTGCTTAATACAGTAAAAACTGACTCCAAAGTCACCCAAAAGTGTCCCCAAAACTGACCCCAACATGACCCAAACTTATAAAAAAAATAAAATTAAAAAATCATTCTGGAATTGGACTTTAAAAATCCATGACAAAAAGAATTCTGGTAGGCATATATTGCCTAATTTAGAGAAAAAGAAATCTTTATGCTCATGCAGCCATATGGGTGTCTGTTTATATTTCCCTGCTGTGTAGACATTGGAAACTGGATCTGGTGCGCGGATCAAAGCTCCCCTCCATTGTCTAATGGTAAAAAAAACCACATTAATTCCTTATCTAGAAATGAACACCTTTTCTGGCTAGATCAGTTTCCCTTTGCCTATTTTTCTGGCTAGATTCACTTATTTATACTCAAAGAGATGCACATCAGGATCTGAGTATTTCCATTTCCCTATCGCAATTGAAAATATTCATCGTCTCCCCCTGTGATTACACCTTTCCGACTCAGGTTAAATTCCCTTTTTTTATTATTTTCTGGCCCTTTAGCACTCAGGGGGTGCAAAACGGGGGAAGTTCAGCCCCTATTTTTGGGCAGAGACAGAGCTACAGGTGGTTGAGTGAGGCAAAGCAGAAGCACTCAAGAGCATCTTGTGGCTTGCATCAGTATTCTGTCTAACCCTATATTCTCTGTGAAGGGGGAAATAGGAAATGATATCTAGGAAAAGCACATGTCTGGATACTTTTTGTCATTCCCCTTGAATTCTCTGAACATGATCTGTTAGTGATGCTAGAGGGCCTGTCTCTGCCTAATCTTTTTAGTATCTATTTATGGACCTGCTGTCCATCAATTTATTTAATTTCAGTCTGAACTTCTGGTCCTGTCTGTCTCTGTTGTGTGGCAACAAAGTACAGAATTTCACTACCCTTTGTATAAAAAATGTATTTTGTTTTACCCAGTTTCCCTTGTTTTATTGAGTGTCCCCCACTCTAACATTATGGGATCTGTTACATTCAGCTTATCCACCATCTTTATGGTGTTGTAAAGTTGATTTTTTTCCCTTATCTGCCTTGTTTGTTATAAAGAGAAGGATCCTGTGCTTTAGAGTCTCTTTTTAAGGCATCTGTCTCTGTAAGGCTTCATTCCTTTATCATTTCATCTCCTGCTCTCTGTGCTTCCCTCAGCTTCACTGAGATGCTCAGACAAGAATCAGAGGCTCAGAGGAGGGAGGGAGGCACAAGGCATAAGGCTGGAGATTCCTCTGTACCCCCAGTGAAGACCATCCTGATCCACATTATCCCCCTGCAGCCCGTGGAGAACCATGATGGATTAAATATCTGCTCATTCCAAAATCTTCTCTTTTCCAGGTTGAACAAACTCAGTTCTCTCAGCCTTTCCTTGTAGGAGAGGTGTTCCATCCCTCTGGCCATCTTGGTGATCATATGTGGTTCAAAAGGGAATTACAAATTCCCATGTGTCTATCCCAAATATCACAGAAACAGACAAAAATATTATGAAAATCAAAACTGTTTGATTTTCAACAATGTCTTTCATTCCAGTGCCAAACCAGCACAGGATTCCATGTTCTGAGCACTTGGATAGGGTCATGATTAATGGTTCAAAATAATCATGCTGAGGGAAAATCAGATTTATATGCAGGCAAGCAGGAATGCACACCATGCAAATTGATAGAGGAATTACCCATGATCAACAAGGAAAAGAAGAAAGATCAGATTGTGCAAAAGCAAACAAAATCCCATCTTGTCTCTCCCATTTTTGTTTCTTTCTTCTCATCATCTATCCATTGCTCTCTTTTCTTTCTTCCAAGGTTTACCTCTAGCTCTAATTCCAGGTTTTTTATTGTAGGACAGAAATATATTTCATTACAACTTGAACTCATTAAATAGGTCAGGAAACATAAAATGGTGCTATAAATTGTAACACCCACCCAGCCTGCAAAAAACACAGTTAATTTGCCTCTCATCCAGAAGCACTTAACACCTGAGGATTGTTCTAGCTTAAATTCTGATATTGAAGAGAGACTAATCTGGGAGCCCTTGATACTAGCCTAATTCAGCTTAATTTAAGTAAAACCTGATAACTTTTATGAGCATTAACCTTTGACTGTATTAACATAATTAATTGAAATGTGAGTGCATGGATAAATCTCTATGGAATAATATTAAAAAAATATAAAGAGATATTTAACCTTCTCTAATACAGCAAGAAAATATCTGGGTTATGTTGCCCCTATGTGATTTCTGAATTTTCTAGGAGCAAGGACATCCCTAATGGCTCATTATGATGGGAAGTGAAAGGATGACCACTCTGCTGGACCACACTCCACACGTCAAACTTCTCCTTTTCTGTAAATATTTTCATAAAACCAGATTATCTGGCCCCTCAGAGTAACACTTGTATCTCTATGATAGAAAAAAAAGGCAAAAAAAAGAGAAGTAATTATTTACTAAGATAACAGGTTGGATTAAAAAGTAGATTCTGAAATTTGTTAAAAATGTTGTGAAGAACTGGGGAATTTTGCTAAAGAAGGTTCTCTTCACATATGCCCTCTGCTTATACTCACTTTCTACAAATAATCAGCAGCTGATTTTACCTGAAAATTAGATTGAGTGCATCCTCAGTCTTCCCCAGAATTCCTGGCATTACTCTAACTTCAGGACAGTTTGTGACCCTTGACCATCCTAGGAACCGTCCTAGGAACATGTCAGGGATAGAAGTTCGAGCAGAGAAGAGCAAACTCTCCAAACTGTCATACCCAAAGGAAAAAGGAATTACTCTTCAGTCTTGTCAGATGTGCATGTGAAAACTGTTCAGAGCTCTTGAGACCAGCAACAAGTTTGAGGCAATATTTAGATAGAGATTCTCATTTATTCAAGAGTGGGGAGTGTGGAGCATCACTGCCCCATTTTAATGTGCACCTTGAATTTATCTTCTAATATGTAAAATATTCTACTCAGAATATTGTGTGTGGGAGGAGGGAAACTGAAAACTTCCTGGGATTTTGCAATCCACCCTTGAGGTGAATGCCTTCCTCACTCCAAAATGGAGGGTAGAGAGGTGGTATAAAATCACATTACTAAATTTCTGTCTGTAGTTGCTCTTTAGATACCTCCCTTGCTTTTGGAAAGATTTTACACAGAGTTTATGGGGTGTTATTACTAATATTTTTCTTATGTCTCTGTCTGTAATATCAGCTCTCCTCACAGTCTTGAAAATTGTACACAGTTCCAGGAAAGAAAAATATCAGCCAATAACTTTTAGAAAACACTAAAAGCTGCCTCATTTTCCTCTCTGCATCTCTAAACAACCTTAAAACAAACTGGTAGCTATGGCATTAGGGGCTGCAGGATCTGCTTTTCTGTAATTCCTTTCCAATGTTTTCCTTCATCACCTGTCTTTTTTTCTTTTCAATCTCATTCTTGCCTTTATTTCTTTTTAATGTCTGAGATTGCATTCATTAGCCTTGTCAGCTAATTTAGGATATTTGCCAAAAAATTGTTGTGTAGAATGCGATGGCATTTTTCTACAGTCTTAGTGTGCACATAATTTCATTACATGCTTTATATACAAAACATTACAGACAACTTCAAATCCAAGGCCATTTCAAACTTTTTTGTCATTTATGATCTTTTTAGGAAGCAATGTGAAGTTTGATTGAAAATGACAAGGACACAAAACTTTGATCAAAGGCTTTATTTTTCATTCTTTTAGCCATCAGAAAATAAGGGTTTAAACAGATTACATCTCCCAATCCAAAGTTCTGATTTAAGCAGTGACTTTTCCCTGTTTGTGATGGCTACTTCTGTGTTTTTTCCTTGATTGTTTTCTCTCTGCCCAATCCCTCAGGCTGGTTCTTGGCAGGAACACAAACCCCCCAGATACATCTCCCTTCCAGGTGTTCACAGATAATCGTGTGTTAAGCTGAACAAAAGACAGGAGTGTCAGATGGATCTGTGCAGACCTCTGGGCAGGGAAAATGAGGATGCTACAAAAATTAGAAAAGTAGGAAATGTTCAACAGGAGCTCTCATGATGGGAACGTGGGTCTGTGGTATCAGACATGTCCTCGAGGGAGGGACAGCCTCCAGCTCATGCAAGGTTTGCACAAATGACTTCAGGAAGTGTCCTTGTCTCTGGTGGGACTTAATTTCCTGAAGGTGAAGTGGGGATAACAACAGTAACATTTTTCATTTCACCTGGCTGTGTTTGTTTGAGTGTCCTTAATTACTAAACATTCATTGGCACTCTGCACAACTGGGCTCAGCTTTTCTCAGAAGGAGCAGTGAGATTCTTCTGTTGCCACAACAAAAACAAGCAATAATGAATTGTTTTAGTTAAGTACTAAAGGCACAGTAAATTTGATCTCCACTTGGAGGCCCAAATTCTGTAGGGAAAACCAAGAGGAAATGGTTTTAGGATGAAAGGTAGGTTTAAATTCAACATAAGGAAGAATTATATATATATTTTTAGTGAATGTTGGTAAGACACTGGAACAAGGTTGCCCAGAGATTTGGGGATAGCTATCCCTGGAAATGTTCAGGGTAGGATTGGACACAGATTGGAGCAACCTGATGTAGCAGAAATTGTCCCTGCTCACAGCAGTGGGGTTGGACTGGATGGTCTTCATGTCCAAAGAAGAGCTGGTAAAGCATTGAGAGAAAAAGGATCATGAGGAGAGGCTGAAGGAGCTGGGGTGTTTATCCTGGAAAAAAAGGAGGCTCAAGGGAGACCTTGCTCTCTACAAATACCTAAAAGGAAATTGTAGCCAGGTGGGGCTCGAGCTCTTCTCCCAAGTAACAATGGAAAGAGGAAATGGCCCTAAGTTGTAAATGAGGAGGTTTCAATTGGATTTAGGGATATTATTTTCATTGAAAGGCACTTTAATTAGTTTCAATTAAGGACTAAAACAGGCTGCCCAGGGCAATGGTGGAGTATTTTTATGATTCAATAAATTGCAGACTTTTCCAGCCTAAACCATTCAATGATTCTGCAATTCTATGATGTCTCCCTAATGTTTGTTTTCTAGAAAATTAGAATAAAATCTATGTGAGATCTCCCATTCTGCTTTGTTTGCTGGCATAAATCTCAGGCTGGCTTTGAGGCAGGATTTCTCCTTTCAATCCTTTTAACCTTTTTTAACCTTTAAAACTTATCACCTCACAGAATTTCCTGGATTGCTGCAATGATTAAAGCCAATTTGGGGAACACAGGAGCAAGAACATGTGAAAGAATGAAGGAGTCAGGACATGGTCACAAATTTTTTTCTTAGATCTTGGCAAGGAAATAGAATGGGTTTTTTTATACTCCTTGCCAATCTTAGAAGCCCCAAACATACACAAAACAGAGACACAGCAGGAATGAAAAATTATTCTGAAAAGCCTTTTGTGATGGTGTGGTGAGACACAAATCTGGGCAGAGGAAGACAACCCTGTTTACTGAACCTTGAGGGTGGTGTCTCAATGAATGTGAAGCTCTAAGACCAAGGTACCACTCCCAGGGTAGGTGTGGAAAAGCCATTTCCAAGGGAGCACTTTTTAAGCTGATTGAGATCTGCATAATTCCAGTGAAATCAAGACAGTAAGATGCGAAGGAGTGAGAACACAGCCATAACCTTCCCTAAGAAAAACCAAAATCTTTAAGGTTGAAAATGACCTCTAAGATCATCAAATCCACCCTTAATCCACTGGTGCAAAGCTGAAATAAGCTTATCTTTCTTTCTGCAAAAAATTGCAAATGTTTGGATGAATCAACATGTGATGAGGTACCCACTGGACCTGCTTTGATATTTGGAGATGGAACATCCTGCAGGAGCAGAGGAATCAGAATTTGGTGAGGGAGCAGAGGCAGAGCCCTGTGTCTAACAGGCAGCTTGGGGAGGGGCTGGGATTTCAGAAAAAAAGAAAAGATCAGTTTAATTCTAAACCAGAGTCCCTCACTTGTAAACAGATCTTTACAGGGGAGAGAAGGGTGCAAGTGCTTCCTTCTTCCCCTCCAGTAAAGAATTTATCTGTAGATGACAACAGAGGGGATGGAGGGCCTCTGCCAGCTCTTCTCCCTGTCAGAATTGTGCTGACAAAAATTCACTTTTAAAGACACCGATTAAATAATTTAAAACTTCCCACTGGCTTAACTTAATACCTTTCTTCTTCTGATGTGCTTCCTAATTCCTGAGCTTACAGGAATATGTATTGTAGCATCAAATGTCATGTTCAAATGTCTGGAACACAGGATTTTCCATACTGGCTCAGGCCATGAAGTCACACCAGCCCACAGCCTGCCTGATGGCATGGCCACTATCTCATAGTTCAGAGGAGCAAATAACCAGGCAGAAAATCTCAGTGCTGAATTTCCTTCTGGCCTGAAAAGAGCATGGACTTGCCTCTGGGCTCTGGAAGTGGAAAATATCCACTGGTATTTCACTTGCCACTGCTTTTGGATTTCATTATTACCTATCTTCTTCAATTTCATTATTAATAATTTAGGAACACAAACTAAAAATTAGAAGTTTTTAAACTCTCTTTTAATGCTCTGAAAGTGAAAAATATCTAGTGATATTTTGCTCATGATTGATTCAGAATTTTCATTATTACCAGTCTTCATGAGTATAAATTTTATGCTTGAGTGCCAAATTGAAAGTTTATTATACTCATATATGTATATATGTATGTGTGTGTGTTAGGTAACTGTCACATTGATGTTAGTCTCCTATTTCTTTTAGTAGTTTCTATGTTGGATGCTGGGCTATAAACATTTAAAATTCCAATAAATATATAAAAATACATAGTAAAATATGAATATGTGTATGTGTAAAAGTGCCTATGATATCACCACAAAATCTGAAGCTGTGTTTCCCAGTTTTAAAGCTAGTATGGAGCATCCTGGAAAAAAAAAATTTCTTTTCAAAGAAATAACACAGAGATTTGCTCTTCTAGTCACTGCCTTTGAAGGATGTAAATATTTACTTACAAGCTGCGTGGCTTGAAGAGTAAGAAAGCATTTAAATGCTTTGTCAGGTAAGTTGGGATACTGATTTGTTGTTATAAATGGAAGGAGGCTTACAGAAAATAACCGAACTTACACAAGATTAAGATGTTATAGTGTTTACTTGTCATAATCCTCTCCTTTTCAAAGTTTTTATCAACAAATCCAAAAAAAACCCCAAACACATCCCTTTGCCTGTGGTAACCATTCACAAGGAGAGCAAGTACTGGCAGGAAACTGCGAAAAAGGAAAATTTTCCTTTGCAAATATGATCCAGGGAACTTCCTTGTCTACATTAACCCTCAATGTACAAACCATTCTTGTACCATTTTGTCTGACCCAGATACAGCTGAGTTAGGAGGGTTGGAACAGTCAGCACTTGTCAGCTTAGCTGCAGTCACTGACATCATGCACATTCCCAGCACCCAGCCAGTAGGAGATAAAGCACATTAGTTTGGATCTCAGGGAGGGAAAACCAAACACAGGGAGTTGTGACACTTTTTACAAGGAGAGTCCTTAATCAGTTATCCAGGCTCAGCTAACATTCAGAAACTTGTTGAGCTGTGGTTGCTTATTTGAAATATTATTGCAATTCAAATCCAAGTGGTCCAGAATTNAAAAAAAAAAAAAAAAAAAAAAGTGTGTGCATAAGAAACCCTTTTTTTTCCCCAATGAGGAAAATCAAGCAGAGGAACAAGATGCCCAAAGTGGTTTTGCAGTCTCTGCTGCAGATTTCACTGCTCAAAGCCCTGAGCACCCAGGTCTGGTCTCATCACTTACTGGGTTTGAGTAGGACCTGTTTATTTATACAGGACTTTTCCACTGATGTTTTTGTTGGGTTTATCTTGCAATGCACCGAAAAAAGTTCTAACAGGAATGATATGAATCTACTAAATCAGTAGAGAGGAATCAGTTTGCATGAATTGAAACTCTTTCCCCTTAATTTAATTTCTATATGCACTTATCAAATTTTATGCATGTCTGTTATATTTTTCTGAAATACAAAATTTTCCTGGTGTGTTTTCATTAAAATCCAATATTCTGCTTCTGTCAATATTAGTCTTTCAAAAGCTTATTGATATTTAAAGCTACTGTCTTCCTTCTCTCTTTTTAATTGACTCAATTTAGAAAAATAAATTAAAAAATAGAAGTTTTGAATTTTCTTTCTTGAGAAGAAAATTGTAGTGCACAGGATATTAATTTGGTCAAATATTGCTGTCAGCTAAAGCTGCCACTGAGAAGAGGTGGCTACATCTACTTTGGAAACTTCTTCCCTCATGGATGTGACCTTTGTTGTATTTTTAAGTAAAAAAAAAAAAAAAAAAATTTCTTGATTGTTTAGAACAACAGTGGCCAGAGGTTGGCATTAATGACACATGATGGTGCAGCACTGGAGAGCACAAATGGGGCACAGTTGCCAAATTACTGAATTTCCTGTATTTTACCAGGTTTTGCTCAAAGTCCCCTTAATATCCACCCCAGATTTCTCTGTGGGTTTGAACCCAGCCCTCATCTCCACTTCCAAAAGTGGAATTCTTATTCAATTATTTCCTTAAAAACTGCCCTGATTTAAAATCCAGAATTAAAAACCCAGTGCCTCTTTCTCAAAACCTGAAAGGTGTCTTCCACTGTTCTTTCTCTCTCCCAAGGGTGACTTAACAATTAAATCCTGCCCAAAATTCTTGCCAGATGCACTTAGACAGTCCTGACTAAGCCTGATCAACTCTCAGCTTCCCTGCAAAGCTCTACAAAAGCCTTTTCTCTTTGCCTCTCTCTTATTTGTTGTACTCCTGTCCCTTTCAGGATGAGTTCTATGATTCTATGGGACAATCTTACTCATTGCAAGCAACTGGCATTAGGTACCCTGAGAATTATGC
>PYHW01010143.1:295046-347214 GCA_013186435.1 Turdus rufiventris
TTTCCTCTGGAGTCCAGTGGAGAAAGGGGCTCCCTTAGTGTCCCAAAACCTCTGTTTTTGTCTTGGTAAGAAATGTTGGGCTCTTCCCTCTGGCTGGAGCATCTCCCAGTGGCATGCAGTAATTTTATCAGTCACACAGTGGGACTCAATGGCCATGAGCAGAAGATATCTTCTGGAGAAAGAATGGGTTGTGAAAAGATAAAGAACAATGCCCCACCTGGTTTCAATTGATGACCCATTAGCAGAATATCTCACACGGAGATAAGGATCACTGCCCCACCTGGTGTCAACAGATGGTGATAGAATAGATGCTTCTGATCACATCCTGTATTGCAACCCAAGACAATGAACTAACAAGAGAATACAGGCAGGAGCCTGGGGAGAGCTCTAGCACAAAGCTGGTATAGCAGCATGGGTTTTACATTGGAATGTGTTTTAAAAATAAGTTCCTCACTGAACTCAGTGAGGACCTTGCTGTGTCTTGGCTCTGTTCTGAGGAATTCTGAAGTTCACAAGTCCTAATTTGGATCTGACCTTTTCCTTTCCAACTCATTTCAGGACCAAGAGTTGGACTTGATGATCTTTGTGGACCTCTTTCAACTCAGCATATTCTGTGATCTCCATAAGTAATATTTCTGTTTAATTTCTAGCAAAATTGTTTGAACAAGAATTTGTCTCCAGACTGAGGTGCTAAATGTATTTGTACTCTTTGGGCAGTCTTTATCAAATCTTCATTTTGGTTTCTTCTTAATTGTAGATGAGGGCACAGAGGTTAACCCAAACTTATGAATGGTGTTACTTGCATGTTTCACAGACTCTTCACATTCTAATTTAACTAAACATTGCATTTTCTGAATGTCTGCAAAGATGGTCTCTCACTCTCCAGCCTATCCATGTCTTACTGTCATACCCCAGCAAGTCTAAATACTGTTTGTTTGTTTGTTTGCTTGCTTTAGGGTATTTCGGACTAGTTTTGTTTGGTTTTGTTTTATGTTAACCTGAAGAGAATTCCTCAGGGTCAGCTGAGGGTTCCAAGAAACTTCATCCATGTCTGGGGTGGAATTCAGGTGCCTACACAGAAATGTCTAGAGGCAATTTAAAAGCCCTTGGTATCTGTGAGTAGACAAGAAAAAGGAAACTGCAGCGCTGTGTCAAGTTTGAGTTTGCAAATGGACGTCAGGCAGGATACACTGGGACATTTCAAATGGCACCAAAAATTAAAGCTGTGGCACTCCGATTCCGATTGCTTTCTTGGAGGAACAGAGACACAGAATATACATTTTTGGCTGCTTGAGGAAAAATAGAAATGAAATTAGTGTTTCCAGTAAAGCATGGGAATTATTTCTGTGGCAATGTGCTCTGTAGGAGTCACAGAGGAGATATATTTAATAAATCCTACAGCTTTGTTATTTGAGACAGTCATTTGAAAAGGAGACAAAGTGAGATGCTAGGGAATGGCTTAATTACCTGAAAACAGGTGACAACTGCAAGAGTGACCACAACTAGTTGCTCTGGCATTATTTTGTCCACATAACCAAGTCTTCCCATCTTGGGACAATACATATGCAATATTTAATTTCATTAAAGATAACCTGATGCAGATTCTGCCTGCAGAGCCTGGCATTCACCCTGTTGTGATCTGTGACCTCATCTCTGCTCTCTGACTTGCCCTGGGTTTGGGTTCAGGGTCATAAACTGTAACCACTTCAGGATCATGGCCTTTTTTACATCGAGTAGGAACAGTTCCACCAGGCAGTTAAATGTTTATTTGTTGGTTAAAAGAAGGCAGTGATAAGAACAGAAGTGTTAGAGAGTGGCGTGGTTATTGAAGGAGGTTTTCCCATAGGATTTATTTGTTTCTTTGTTTGTTTACTGTTGCAGAAACCTTTTGTGAGACAAAGTGAAAGCAGCTCGAAATGAAGAGCTGGAGTGGGGTGAGCATTCCTGGAAATGCCACAACCACTTAGGATGACAAGGTCAGTTTATATGTGCTCCCTTTCTTCTGTTCGTGCTCTGATCTAATCAGCTGAATCTAGGCAAGGGGAAGGAAAACATCCCTGCCACAAACACTCAGCCTGCAAACGCCTCCATTTTCCCTCAGCCAACAGGGATGCTCTCTGAGCTGATCAGGACTTTTCCAGATGCCAGGAAGCATTTTGTCATTGCCAGATTTTAGTTTTCTTTTGTCCCATTTTTATGGGGAAAAAAAGGAATGGAGCATAATGAATGGAAATATGATGCAGATAAGGAGCCCTCAGTGCTTGACTGCAATCTTGCTTTTGGGAAGTCAGAAGATACTGAGATTTCTGCTCAGGTCATGGTAAAACATCTTGCTCCTGTTTCTACCTTGTAAAGCAGAGTTCTCAGAGAGACTCATGTCCAGCCATTAGAAGCAGCCTAGATTCATATTGTTTCCATATGGAGCCTCCCCAACAAGGAAGGTTTAGATTAGATACTACAAAAATGTTACTCAGGCACTGGAGCAAGCTAACCAGGGCAGTGATGGACTCACCATCCTTGAAAGTGTTCAAAGAACATGTGAATGTGTTGCACGTGTCAGTACAGGGTGAACTGTTTGACTTGATGTTTTTTGAGGTCCTTTCCAACCTAAACAATTCCATGATCCTATATCCAGCAGAACTGAGGTTGCAGTCTATGCCTGAAGAGACCATGATGAACTCTTGACCTGATATTTCCTATCTTAGGTTAGTCACAACTGAAATAAAGCTATTCTGGGTTGAACATGTCATTTACAGGATTTAGCAATTTATTTTTATAAGGTTCATGAGTAAATAGGAGATGAAAGCTCAGACATAATCCTCTTTCTTCAGGCAAGCACTGATTCTGTCAACTCACGTCTTTTAATATCCTCTAATACCTCACCCTCCATCTGATGGCCCCCACCCTTGGTAACACATCATTAACATCTTTTTTTGCATGTGGGGGGACACCCCAATTTTTTGATCAACATGCCTCAAAAGTCTAAGTATTAATTAATGCTTTCTTCCCACTCAAGTCTTGGTCCTTACACCAGATACACAGCCTGTATATGAATTCACTTCCTGGTTATTTTTGCAGTAGACAAATTATTTTCCCCCAACAGAAGAGCCCTCACTGGTTTTGGGAATAGGCAGCTCTGGAGACCCTTTCTTATAGGCACTGCAGTAAAGATTGCACCAGTTGTGACTCCTACTCACCTGTACAATCCTCCAAAACTAATCCAAAAATGTGCAGACCTCCCAAATACCCCCCAGATCCCTTCATGCCCAGCTCTAAGGCAAGCACCATGTACTTTTTATGTCATGTTACAATAATGTCTCTCTGCTGGGTTGTGACATATTTTTTACACAATCACTTCAAACAGGAAAACCACAAATACAAAAAAATATCACTTTGAGTACCAGAGTACTTGATGCTCAGGTGAGACTTTGTCTGCGTGTTTATGTCTTGCTGTTTTAGAAGACAAACCAAAACCTTGCATTAAAAGAACACATTTTACCTTGACTAAGCTCAACTAAGCAGGATAAACTGAGAGAAATTGATAATACATCTATGCAGAGGACTCCTCTGGCATGCCATGGGTACTGCTCATAAAGAATGAACATGTCCAGCCCCTGGGAACTTTGTGATTACAAACAATGACAGGCACAGAGACAGCCTGGTGAAGAATTCAATGTCCTAGGAAGACCCAGAAACCCTGGATCTGAATGTTGGAGCACCATCTAGTGAACACAGGAGCTCACCTTTATTCTGTGTTGGTGTCTCACTCAGCAGAAGAGAAAAGCAACAGCCCCTACACCCTCATCCTGTGCTGAGTGCCCAGCTTATGCTGACTTCTTACAAGCTGTAAATATTCAAGAGAAAGAGATTTTCCTCTTAATGATTCTTCTGGATACTGGAATGTCTTAAAGAAATCCTCTCTTCTTGATCTATAGAAAATATTTGGGAAGATTGTCTGCACTCTGATGGTGGTGATGGAGAGACCTTTGGAGGAAAACTGATGGCAGACCAATACTGAATGCAGAAGCCAGTGTATGAATCCCAAAATGGTTCTTGCTGAGGTATAAGGTACCTTTCTGCTCATGAAGAATTTCTCTGTAACTCTTAGATGATCAGATTCTGTAAGGTCTAACCTTGATCTATAGGGTTTCCTCCTTTCCCCCTCATTGCCTTAGAGATATGGAATTTCATTCCTTATTCTAGTTAGAGTGAAAAGAACCTGTGGAGGTGAACTAGGCTAACACCTTCTCAAAATATGAGCAACTTTGGATTTACACCACCTTGACCTGGATTTATCTAGTCAGTCTTTTAAAAATACATCCAAGCCAGTCTGTGCCTCAAGAAGAAAAAGATACAGTTAAAACATCCTGATTATGGATTCTTGTGTCAGGATCTTCCACCTAGTGCGGGTTATGATGACCAGAGTTAGTCATGGACAGCAAAACTGAAAAACAGCAGTAGAGATTTGTTCTAGAGGAGTCTCTTCCTCACAATTAATTTATGAATACCTTTTCCTCTCTTACACAAACACCTTAATGAAAGATGACAACACTGCACCTAAACCACTGGAGCAGGACTTAGGGCAGATGGCACTTTTGGAAGAAAATAAGAGCCACTTGAGTAACAGAAAGATGAGCTTTACAGCCTATTCCAAAACATGAGGATGTGAGAAAGTTTATGCAGATTAAGATGGCTCAGCTACTTTGAGGTACTTTGAGCTTCAACTACTGTGTGAGGTAAAAAATATCAGAAATTCTCAAGATGATGATGATGATGATGATGATGATGACGGAACAACTACAGTACAAGACCCAGTGGGATTCAGCTCTTACTTCAGGGCTGGGATTTGCCTGGTTCAATGCAGGCATTGATAGCACAGACTGGAACAGGTCACCATGGAGTCCTTTTGCAGTCAATAAGAGTCTAATTAATAGAGTAAATGCAGTTTAGGGTATGATTTGGGTCACCTTACAGAGACATCCACACTTGGTCAGTTGAAGTCTAAGTAACACCCCAGAGACAGATACTTAGGTTGTAAACTAATAAAATGTATTCATTAGAGGAATAGTGTTTAATTTAGACTATCAATGGATACATAAGAAGAAATGACTTGATCTTAAATGAACTGTGCTCCCTTCCTGCACATGACAAAATTTTAAGATCCACATATTGTATGAAAGATTTGCTAGATTTTTGCCAGTCTTCTTTCCTTAAATAGGCCCTTTTGGAGCAATTGCTGACAATTTCCATCTTGTTCATTGATCAAATTACTCTGAATCTTAAGATATTTTTGGGCTCCCTTACTGATTTAATTGCTGCCTCCCAAAATCTCTGCGGTTCAGCCTCCCTCATCCTTGTGCTTTGACACATGTGCTCTTCCCATTGTCTGTTTTGTGCATTTAGGCCATCTTATGACGGCCTTTCCCCTTTTTTTTCTTTACACTCCTCCATCATAGACCCATAGAATAGTTTGGGTTGGAAGGGACTTTAAAAACCCTGCAGTTCCAGCTCCCTGCCATGATCAGGGACACTTTCCACTAGAACAAGTTGCTCAGAACTTCTTCCAGACTGTCCTTGAACTCCTTCAGGGATGGGGCAGCCACAGCTTCTCTGGATAACCTGTGCCAATAAGGTAACCTTCTAATGCATTCCTGAAATACTGTTTAGTCTTATTTTCAAGAAGAGAACCTAGAAGCAGTGCATTTTGTTTTCCAATCAGAATCTGAGAATATGTAACAAGAAAATGGGGCAAATGAGCCCTGGACTAACTCCACTGGGGCAGTACCTGGGGAAAAACTGCCTGACCAACTGCTCTTCTAATTAGACAATTTCTGTTAAATATGTTATTTCTTTTAACTTATAAAATTAGAAATTTAATACTGGATGTACCCATGACCACTGGACACTGGAAGCTTTGAAATAAAGTTCTGCTTTTTTATTTTACTCTTTTACCGTTGTAGCAAGACTTTTCCCCATGATATCAGGCAGCAAGCCCCTCATCCTGGATTGACACCTGAGGTTGCTCTGACCCAGGTACAAAACCAGCACTTGGCCTTGTTAAACCTCGTGAGATTTCCATGAGTCCATTTCTCCAGCTTGTTCAGGTCTCCATGGATGGTATCCTGATCTTCCTGGATCACCCTGAATGACTTCTTTTCCATCTGACCTCAAGAAAAAGCTTCTAATCCTGAGCTCCTCACCATCTGAGAATCCCATAATCCCACTGACCAGGACAACTAAATACAACTCAGGGAACTCTGTGAGCCATTCTAAGTCACTATAAATCCATTAGTTAAATTCATAGTTTTCATGTCTTCATGGCATTGTTGTCCAGATGATTCAAGGGATAAACAGGGCCTTAAACTTAAAATATATTTTAAGTCCTGTGACAGCATCAAAGAAACTGAAAAATGACTAGAAGAGAGTGAGTTCTCAGCAATTCAGGCTGATGCTAACAACAAATGGCAATAAAAAGATGGGTTTGATTGACCTGATAGAGAGGAATTACCTATTTTACAACCAGTAAAGATGAGAAGGAATGACCTATTTTACAACCAGTAAAGATGAGAAGGAATAAGAAGAGACTTCCCTAAGCTTCCCAGTTTAGAGAAATCAGAAAAGAAAGAGACAGACTCATGTGTCACGTTTAGTGGAGTGGAGTGGAAAGGATCAGCATTTCCTGTGCCATTTGTGTATTTTCAGCTCCTCTACAATACTTAAGTCTTCTGCCTAAATAAATCATTGTGGAAGTCCCAACAGCAGGAGAGTGATGAATGGGAAGGCAGAAGGAGAGTGAAAATGAGCTAATCTCCCCAATACATTAGAATAATAATTCTTTGTCAGGACTAACATTCAATGAAAAATGACTCTTGCTAGCGCATTAGTCTGGAGAGGAGGTTTTGATAATACTGTAGTGGAAAGCAAAGATTCATCTTTGAATCCAGGGAAAGTGAGGGGATTAGAGGATCGCTCAGAATAATTCAGATGCAATGAAATACAGTTCATGGCAAGAGAAGAGCTAACACAATAGCCCCAATCAAGTATGATTTAGGCACAGTTAGAAGTACTGCTCTAATTACCGGCAATTGATTTAACTAAAGAGCTTCCTGAACACTGAAAAAGTAAAAAAAGGGATTTTTTTTTTTTTTTTTTTTTTACAATGAAACCCGTGCTTTTCCAATGGTTTCTCGGTTCCAAGGAAGAGAGCTATTAGTTCAACTGGGAATTTTTTATGGAATGACTCAAAGATACTTTGCCATCAGTAAACCATTAGGCATGGAAATCCTTTCCTAGAAAGTGGCTTGGGATTGTATGTGAATAAGAGTATCTTCAAATGCCAAATCAGTGTTACAAAGAAGATAAATGGGGTACCCTGACTGTTTTTAGCCACTTTAAATATCTTTTTTTTAGGTAACAAATTCATGGAACCAGGTCGGGTGTTGAGACAACTTCCTGGCGGCTAAGTGACTTGAGTGGGGAGTTTGTCACTGCTGACAAAAAGTGCCCTGAGTTATAGGAATTCCTCCAGGAAATATAAAATATCTACAGGGAGACAGGCAAGAAAACTGGAGGCCTAATTGTGTAGATCTTAAACAAACTTGCCTTGCTTGATTTGTGGGAGCCAGGCTGATGCAGCTGTTGGTCCTCACCATGAATAAAGCAGTGAATCTTCCAGAAAAGGATCAGGTAACATAGAGCTGTGACACTTTCACCTCCATCCTGTGTCACCAATAGTGTGGTCAGCAGGGCCAGGGCACTGATTGTTCTCCTGACTAGGCACTGGTGAGGCCACACCCCAAATAAAGGGTTCAGTTTTGGGTCCCTGTTGGAACCCTGAAGCCTGGGAGTTTTAAATTTTCTGTGCTTTCTGACACTGACTCTCAAAAGAGCATTGCTTTTGACTTGAGGCCTTGGAGAAGGATGCCAAATTTGAGTGATGGAGTTGGAATCACTGGTATGTAGTTGGAAGTGTGTAATTTCACATGGTGAAGGGTTTTGAATTTGGGGTTTTAGAATACAGAATTAGGTGTGGCACAAGATGGAGGATTTTGGGCGTTGGCTCTTCTTCCTTCTTGTTCCTTCTTCTCCATGATTTCAGGTAGTAGTTTTTGGTTGGATAGAAAGTACTGCAGTGCAAGTCACAGGAGTTTGGTCATTGGGTCAAAAGTATAAATAATATAGATGTTAGCTCATATTTGGATAGTTAGCTTTTAAAATACCTTAACTAGTCAGATTCAACTCCATTTTCTCACTTTTGGCTTGATAACTAGAAGTGCTGAAGAACTCTCTGTATATAGATAGGATTTAATAAACAACAAAGTTCGAACAAAAAATCCATCTCTTGAGCATTCAATCTGACTCTGAGTGAAGGCAGAAGAAAAAAGCAAACCACTTTCAGGAGGTCCCTCACCACCAAAAAGACTTTGAGGTGTCCAGAGAACAGCAACAGAGCTGGGGAAGGGTCTGGAGCATAAATGTACTGAGGAGCAGCTGACGGAGCTGGGAGAGGCTCAGTCTGGAGAAAAAGAGGCTCAGGGAGAACCTTCTCATTCTCTGGAACTCCCTGACAAAAAGGGCAGCCAGGTGTGTTATTCTCTTTTCCCAGGTTACAAATTACAGGATAAGAGGAAATGGAAAAAAATTTCACTGGAATCGTGGTCAAGGATTGGAAAAGGCTACCCAGACAAGTGGTGGAATTCCATCTCTGGAAGCCCTCAAATAACATGCAGATGTGGTGCTTAGGGACAGAGCTTAGTGGTGGCCCAGCTGATGTAAATATCTGGAAGGTGTTTTGTCTGGAAGCAGAATTTTAAATACTTGTGGCATTACGAGCTATGAAAGCACAATAGTATTTTTACACAGGAATGAAAGAGGGGAGAGGATCTATCATGTGTACATCAGGTCATGGAGTTAACAGGATAATCAACAGGATGTGTCTCCTTGAACTCTGTTTTCACTGTTTTTGCAAGTTCTGTGAGTTTTCATCCTTGGGAAAGGCACTTTTTGCTCATCAATTTCCATTCCAGGTTGGCTGTGGTTTTTGTCATTGGAAATTAAAACAGCCAGTCTGCACTCACACAGTTGCTTTGTCAAAGTTACCCCTCCAAATAATTCCACTGCCAGAAGTCACATAAAAATGGCCCCATCTCGAGGCTTATATTAACCTTAAGTGTTTCCTTTTAAATAAGTAGGAAGGTTGCTAGAAGAGATGGGCATCTCTACTTTGAACACAAGATGAAGTAAAGATCAAGATGATTTCTAAATTGTTCTAATTTCACGCCTCAGTGCTTTAAAGGAGCCCTTTAGAGTCAACTGACTCTTTGATCATTGACTAAAATCTAATAACTTTGGCAGCAAATGAGGTGTGAAATGCTGTCAAAATCACTTCAATAATACCTGTGTGGTGCTAAACATTTTCATCTCTGTGGTAACAGTTTGTAAAAAAAGCCACAGTTTAACAATGGATGGCTCTAGAAGCCAACATGCCTTTACATTGAAAAATACTTGCAAGGTCCACCTTAAATTTCAAGTCCAAATCATGGGAAACTCCTACATAGTTGTAACAATATTGATGGACTGTTATCAGTACCCAGAATATTATATGGAGACTGTAATGAAACCATTACAATGCTTTGTAAATGTAGTATTCTTTCTACTTAAGGACTTCAGAGACATTTTAAGAGTTAACATTAATAGGTCAAAATTTTTGCTTAATTTTTCATTTAAAGTAGATATTTAAGTGTCTTTTTTTCCAAAGGAGATTCCAAGTAATTATCTGTAAACAGCAAATCCAAGAGCCAGTTTCCAAGTTTTGATGTAGAGTAGAATTACCTCTTGGGGCTGCACCAGACAATGTGTGTGTCAGCCTGCATGTAGTGTGGATGAAGATTCATTTTTGTATTCAGGACTCCTACTTTCTTTCTTTGACCTTTTCCTAAAATATTATGTGTGCCTTAACACATTCTTGGATACATCCAGTTTTCAAAACCTCTGTAAACTGAAGAATAAATAACACCGTCTGACAATGTTCTTTTGTGAATGATTTGGATGATATGTACAAATACAAATGGCTGCAGGTTTTCAAGCAGGTAGTGTCTCAAAATTAAATTTTTTTTTAAGTCCTTCAAGTTTAAAATTACTTTTTTTTTCCATTCAAAACAAACCCATACTTTTTATTTTCATTTCCACTGAACTGAAATACTGTCTCCTTTCTGAAAAACCAAAATAAAATATGATTGTAAATTTACTTCCTTTCCACTCTTCTCTTCATTTTATATTTCCCCTCCTTTTATACAGGTCATTAATACTTTACACCTTGTTCTGAATTACTATGAGATCTTTGAATGTGAGGCACAATGTAAGCATGAAGTACTTGCTCATGTATATTACAATTACAGTTCCAGGCAGAACTCAATAAGCAGAGGGCATATCTGATAATGTCTCATATTCTGTCAGAATAAGGGAAAAGTACATGATAAAAAAGCTTAGAGGTGACCCACAGGGAAAGTAATGACTTCTAACAAATCTGGCATTTTTTCCCAGTAGAAAAATAATGAAGTAAAGAGAAAGATGAAGAGAAATTAAAGACAAAAGTTATGCCTTGTAAAATATTTAGAGAGACAAGTTCAATTGATAACAAAGCAGACAGGTACACCTAGCATAGCCAGAATTGGTTAGTCTTTGGTTTCTATTCAGATAAAACCTGCAAATACAGGATGAACAGAAATCATATTTCTCCCTCTGTCAGCAAAGGCAACAGAAGTTTTGTGACAGAAATTGAAGTATGAGTTGGTTTTTTTTTTTCCTCTTTAGGTCATCTCCACATCTGAATGAATTTAAATGGTAGGTTTTGGAAAACACTGAACAGTGCATTTCTTTTTGTATTGAACATGATAAATATGTCTATTCTTGATGTCCAAATCAAGATGGGAGAAGAATGGCACTCCTGTGCAGTGCAGCCACTCATTTTATGGGCTGTATTTCAGCCCAGGACCTGGCTGCCAGCATTCATCCTGTTTTGACAATCCCACTCATATCACCTTGAAATGGGGTTTCAGCATTTTTCATCCCTATTATTGGTACATTTTGAGGTTGATTCAGCTCTTGCTTTGCTTTCTTGAAGCTGGCAAGTCTATTTTGTAGAGTTGTGGTTGCACTAGGTAGAAAATACCCTTTAGGTCAGGTTGTCCCCTCCCTGTGCTCCTTGGAGCTGCTCCCCTCCTGTTTCAGTTTCCCAAGTGATTACACTGCCACTGATTCTACAGTGAAGATGCTTTATAGTCTTCAGATCCCCATCAGGAACAAGTCTCAAAATTTAGGTGACATTTTCTCTGTTCCAGGTTCCCATCTCTGTTTCCTTTTCTATTTCTATTCCTATTTCTACTGCATGACTTTTTTTAATATTGCCAAAATAATTTGTGTGTGCCTCTGGTATATTCCCCTCTCAACTGAGTATTTTGAATGATTAATCTGTTACACACACTCTGGTTTTGATCTTGCTAAGCAGTTAAGCTACTGCTAGCATATGAGAACATGAATAGTTGCCAGATGTTAGAATGAGAATAGTTTCTTACAAGTGTATGTAAATCTATATTCTGAGGTGAGAACTACTCATTTCATTTGTGCTCAAAGAGATATCCTCTGTTTTTTCCAATAGAATTTTTTTTTTAAGGCAGAGACCTCAGCCTGTTTCCTTTCCTGCAATCTGTTCAAAATTTTGTAAAGTGCTCCTTCCCTGTGTCAGACTAAAATTAAAATCTAAAACATAACATGAAAAATATAATTTGAGCTCATTCTAATGATGAAAGAAAAACCTTCTAACACCATCTGACTGCTGTATGACTCTTATTTTTGTTGCTGCCTTGGGGACTGTAAACTCCTGCATCTGCTCTTTGCTTTTCCTTCTTAACCTTTTGAAATCCATGAGTGATGCATCTGTCCTGATGCAAAGTGTGTTCACCTCCTCTATACACATTGGTCAACAAAATTGTGCTGTTTGCTCTTCTATCTCTCCCTCATGAAGTGAAGTAGAAAATAAATAAAACAGAAATAACAGAATTTTTTACACTGCTCAATAAATGCATCCTCATAATCTGACACACAAGGTACTCACCAGTGTGACTGTATTTTTGGCTATAAGGTGATAGTGAGACACTTTATTAAGCATGAAATAGGCCTGCTTATCATGCTTCTCTCATGCATGAACATACACCCAGAGAATCCTGTGCCTGAATAATTTATACCTGTCTCAAAGAGGTATTTAGTCACCCAGCCATGCATTGCTTGCTACTGTTAGCATTTGACATGTGATCGTTGGTCTCGTCCTGAAGGTCTCCTCAAGAAAAACCACAGCCATGGCAGCATTTTACTTTATTATGAGTTTATATTTGCTTTACCTGTGTGCAGTACTCTTTGTTTCAAAAAGAGATGCTGGAGATAAAATTTCCTTCAATATATTGGGTGACTGTTCTCATTTTTTACCATTACTCTACTTTTGTAAACCTGTCCTCCACATCACAGGAGAGAGTGAGGAGCTGTGCTGGACTCTGCTTCCCTGGAAATGCAATTACTTTGTCTTGCCAGTGTCTCTAGTGAGGGTTGTCTCTTTTCTTTTGAGATAACTCCTGAAATAGAGATGTCTGCTGTTCCAGGGTGAGAGTTACTGCCTGCAGAGTTATTGACACTGCTCCACAGGAGCTGTGGAAGGGTCAGCACAGTGCCAGGAAAGAGGGTGGATGTTAAGAAGTGTGTGGTTTAACAATTTTGATTATGTGGTTTAACAATTTTAATGATATTGTTTAACCAACTCATTCAGCTTGGAGAACCTCATCACAGTCTACACCTTCCTCAAATGGGGCAGTGGAGGGGAAGGTGCTGCTCTCCTCTCACTGGTGACCAAGAAGACTCATGGAATTGTTAAGAAGCAGCATTGGAAGTTCAAATTGGACATTAAGGAAAGGCTCTTCACTGAGAGAGTGGTCAGTCACTGGAACAGACTCCCAGGAAAGTGTTTATGGCACTACGGTGCTCTTGAATGATGCTCTCAGTCACAGGGTTTAGTTTTAGAAAGTCCTGTGAGATGCAGGGAGTTGAACTCTTTGATTCTTGTGGGTCACTTCCAACTGGAGATTTTCTATGATTTTAATCCTGTTACTTTCTCTGTACATAAGCACATCACCTGCATTATTATAATCTCTTCTTTATACCTGGACTTGTGATGATTCTGACTTAGGCTGTGAATTATTAGACTTAATTTAGATGTAAATTACACCAAAAAATTCTTGGTTTTATCTAATCTGTAGGTAAGCTGTGCTTCCTCTCTGCCCATAAACAAATCTTTGGATTTTGCAACCATGGCTACTTATTCAGACTTGAAGATCATGCCATAACTTCCAGGTGACACATGTAGATAGGTAGCCAGCTTGGATTTGGGCTGTAAAGAAGCTCAGAGATGCTTTAACCTCAGACAATGCCATAAACCTCTTGAAGAGCTTGGATTTTAGCAAAATATTTGTGTAGAGAGTAGAGGGAAGATTTAATGTCATCACAGTAGTTTTTATTCCTACATGAGGGTTTTAGTTTTAATCAGGAGGAGAAAAATCAGTTAGTTTGAATCAGAAGTGCTGAGAAGAATTTCACAAGAATTCTCATGTGTTTCACGTTGGTTTCTGTCGCACAGCTTGGCAGACACCAAACTCAGCTCCATTTAGAAGGAATTAGAAGAAATCTGAGGTTCACCCAAACCAGTAAGTTTGCAATAAGACCACACCACTGGGTTAGTTAGGTCCAGTATTAAGCCAAAAATTTAAGTTGTCTACAGTATGGATACACGGTCTTTAAAAACAGCTCTTCCTTGGTGTAGACCCACTGCTGCTAGTCTAAATTATTTCTTAAAGTAGGAACAACCTTTATTTCTGAGGAAAACTGGGGGGCTGGGAATCAGAATTTAAGGTCTGAGTTGGGACAAGGAAGAATTCCCAATGAGCCCAGCTGCAAAGTGCCAATGGGGCATCTCTCACCAGCACTTGGAGGCTGTGCTGGCACTGGAGGAACTGGAGAATCTTTCAAGCCTTCAGCCATGCCAGGGACTCCTAAAAGCCTCTCCACATTCCTAGAAAGCTGATATTTTCAAAGTAATGCAGCATGCTCATCATGAAAGTTGAGCTTGAGAAATAAAATACCCAGGTTTCTGAGACGGCTTCAAGTGTTCCCAAAACAGTGTCAGCACTGCGGCACTTTGCAGATGAGTAGAATATTCCCCACGTAAACTTTCTCATAAAAACATTCTACCAAATGCTCTCTATTTGATCTCAATCTTATCCAAAAGCATTTTTAAGCTGGAGTACTTTGGAAAGGGAAAATATCACTGCTATGAATTCAGTAATCTAAATTACTGTTTTGCCATGGGGATAAAGAAAAGAGGAACTATTTCTAAAGAGACAATGGAATTAGGATGCAAACATTGTTGCTTTGCCAGTAATACTCAATCATTTTCAGAAAATGCTTGAAAGAAAAGGAAAAAAATCTTTGAAATAGAAAGAAAGAGAAATGAAAACCTCACAAAGCTTAATTTAATTTTCAGGATTGTAAAGATAAAAAAAGTAACAATGAAGAGGCATAATTAGGTTAATTCCATCAAACTCAGTGGTAATAATCAGACCCCACAGATCTGGCCCCAGAAAGCAGTGCACATATATCTACCCTGAATATGCATTTGGGCAGAACATTTTCATATATGTTGCAAACCAAATAGCATTAGGACATATTGTCATTTTGGATAATATTGCTTGCATAATACCTTGAAACTTCCTTTATCAATGAATGCTTAGAAACTATTCATGATCCTCCATTCAGAAGAAATGTTTAATTAATAAGTTTTATATTTGTTATATTCTTTTTGTAATGTGAAATATTAATGCTTGGGGTTTTTTCATACATAGATAAAAATAGTTTCTTACAAATTTTTTTTCAGGCTTTTTATTCCTGTAGGTTTTGTGTCAAAGTGGCCAAGAAATCTATTTGATACTGTTGAGTTTTCCTTACATGTAAGTTCAATTCTCTTAATCCAGCTAAATTTTTATATGAATAGAAGTTAAATTGTTGATACAGAGGAGCTAAGCAGAAGACAGTAAATATTTAATGCATTGCAAGAAGGATTTTGGTAACATTTCCATCACTGAACAAACAAGCTGGCCCATCCCATATGGAATCCCACACACAATATTTCCCAAAAATCTGTTACAAACATCTGATTATCTTCATAGTTCTTGGAAAGACTTGCTGGGGAGATCTAGACGTGTCCAGTTTCATCCTCATGTGCTCATGAGGATGATTTCTTAAAAACGGTCCCTAGTCCAGCTTCCATGAGTCGACATTTGCCCTTAGATTCCCGTGGTCACATCAGTTGTACTGATGGATATTTCGGGAGATCAGATCCCAGGTTTCCATGTGAGCTCAGGAGCTCCACACGAATTCCACCCTCCTGAGACTCCCCACAACCTGAGGAGCACCGAGTGTGCTCCAGACTGAAATATTTTGGGTAGCACAACATTGTTCAAGCCCTGTGGCAGAAATCATCCATTGAAGTTTGATGCAAAATAATGGATTAATGGTCTGATCTGCTGCACAGACCCAGATGGAACACATTTTGATGTCTGCGTGGGAAACGCACAAAAATTCCCCAGGGCTGATGTTTTTCCATTTTGGCATCAATACAGTAATACAAAATCTCCTGGGAACTGTAATGCAGCTGCCTCATATTCTCATTCTCCTCTGGATGATGACTGAACCATCCAGACTGCAATTTCTGCACTATTTTAAAGTTTCTTCCTGGTGTACTTTTTGGGAATTCAGTAGGTGCTTTGCACCCTGGAAGAGTTTTTTGGCAGTCTTTGAGCAGCAGAATGCCAATTTCCATGGTTGTGCAAGCACCTAAATTGGGACCTTATCAATCCTTTGAGGTTTGATCTTTTCTTCTCTTACTGCTATTTATTATTCAATGAGTATGTGCATGTTCAGACAGTTTGCATTCTCCTAGTATCATAATTTTCCTATAAATATACATTATTGGTCACTGCCAGAGGCAGGAATTATGGGCTGGATTAATATTTCATCCAAACTACAGCTCTGAAGTTTCACAAATCTGACATCTTCACCTCTCTTCAAAGGTGATGAAGTCACATCTTTACCATGGCTCAGTTTCTGAATCTTCTTTGAACCCCTTCCTACAGCAAGGAGTGAAAGGAGAATGTTTCCTTTTGTGAAGGCTTTCTTTGCACAGATTTTTGTTCTTTTATGATTAACAGAGGGGGCAAATAGGATTATGTTTTGTATGGAGTTGAAAATTATGAGTTTTGTGTGTGTTTTCTGTCATCGATGTGTAACCCTGAAGAAAAGTGCCACGATTACTGAGTGCTCATCAATCTGGATCTCTGGTAAGGAGTAATAAAATGAATCATCATGAAAAGGAGCTGTATTAGTCCTGACCATGGTGGTCTTTAATGATAAAGAAAAAAGGCAGCATTTTCATTTAATTAGACCAAGAAAGTTTGAGTTACTGCACTTGGGTGGACATCTCCTGGGTTGTGTTCCAATGGAGATATTGGATAAATTCTTCTCTATTGTTTCTGGAAGTGCTATAGGTATTCAGGAAAAATAACATTAAGTAAGTGGCAGATTGGGAACTAGACTTTCATCATTAGATATTTAGGGACATTAGACCCCTGCTCAAAACTCCTGAAATGGGCACACAAAACTAAAAAAGCATTATGTAAACATTCAAAGCAGTAATTCTAAACCACAGACTTGTGTAAATACCCGTATTCTGAAATCAGTGCTCTTTACTTTTCACTTTTCTCTAAACTCTTTTCTAAACGACACAAACCAAGCTAAAAAAAAAAAACAAAAAACCAAACAACAATTTCTATGCCAGAATAAAAACACCTATTAGCATAATTATCCTGCTTTCCTGAGAAACCAGGGCCTGAAAGAGAGCATGAAAATGTCCAAAAGACAGAGAAAAATTATCAGCCATGGATTTGTGGGTATTAACACTCTTGTCACAAGCAGGTGAAAGTGCCGCTCTAAACAACAGCACTGGGTAGGCCTCAGAATTATTTATATTCAAATGGTTTCTTGTTCAAAGATTTCTTGTGTAGAGGATTATGCAAAGTAGGTCTGTGCCTTTTCTTCCCTGAGTAAATAGGTTATGTAAAATTTCTGTGATATTTCACTATGCATTCCATTTTGCTGACCAATAAGGTGAGTGCATGTGCATATTTCCTTAGAAGAGACCTGAGCATAATGCCATCCAAAATAAACTCTGCTTTGCCAGGAAGAGACAAAGAAACATTTTCTTCCTCAGCTGTGACCTAAACAGGGGGAAGAGCACCTGAGTGATTTGTATTGGTTCATCCCAAGTAATGAAATGAACTTGACATCTCTTGCTTTTCTTGCATTTCTTCTCTACATTTTATATCCTGGAGGATAGAACTGGAACAAATCTTTCCACACAAAACCTCACAACATGTTGATACAATGGCTTGACATAGAAACTTTGGATTAAGACAGAATTTCAGAAAGTTTTGAAAACTAGTTAAAACTGTATCCTACCTCCGCTGCTGAGCTGATAATATTGGGTTTGGGCTCCCATTCCTGGAAAGCAGTGACCTGAGGCAGGTTTTGGTTTATTGTGTGACATTTTTAGTCTTCCCTTAATGACTTGATTGAGCAGTGACATACTTAATATTTTGCCTATGATTTTCTCACTCTCAGTCAATCAAGTACCAGATTGGATGAGGCTCTGAGCAGCCTGTTCTAGTGGGAGGTGTCCCTGCCATGGGCAGGTTGGAGTTAAATGATCTTTAATGTCCCTTCCAACTCAAACTATTCTGAAATTCTGTGATTCAGACACCCAGAAGTGGCCACACCCAGTGGGTAAAGCCTGATAATTCCCCAGGTCAAGCCTGTGCTGGGAGCTGTGGCCTTACACCAGCATCAGTGTGAGGAAGAGCCTGGCATTTGGAGCACAGCAGGTAAATAACCTCAAATCAAGTTTCCTCAGAGAATTTAAATGGATGCACCTTGTTTCTCATGCTGGATACAGGAGCACAGAAAAGCCTATGAGCAAGTATTGAACCAATGCTTGAAATTATCTCAGAAAAGTGAATTGAGATTCTGAGCTGTGGCTGCAGTTCCTGACCCTGCCACAGACAATTCATAGACCTTGGGCAAAGCTCTCTGTACTCTGCAGTTTGAAATGAAAGTATTGAAACTTCCATTTCCTCACTGTTTGTCTTCTTTCCCTCCACAGAACAGGAAGATTTTTTATGATTCTGCTCCACAATGTCTAAAAAGAAGATTAAGGTTTTTCATGGAGTTGCCTGTCTGTTGTGAACCGTAAATAATAAATACGCAATTCTGTTCTATGAAACAACAAGCTTTATCTTCCATATTATATTGCTGTTCAAAAGGTTCTATTGCTATTTCAGCTGGAAAAAGCAAGCATCAATTTTCTCTCACTAGTGGGACAGGAAATTTTTCTGCATTCTGGAAAAAAAAAAAAAAAAAAGGGGATGTTTGGCACCCAAAAGCCACCTGGATATTTTGATTACTGAATGATTTGGAATGTGCATTGACAATCTCCAAAATACTCTTCTGTGTGCTAGGTTAACTATGTGCAAGAAGGCATAAATGCTGAGGTTTAGATAAATCCATTAAATTTCCAGCTCAACAGCAGTGTTCAGCCTGCTGTTCCCTCTGCCAGCAATACTTCTGGATTTAATTGTTGAAGTGCTTCCGCTGCTGAACAACTGATGTAAAGTGACACTTAAAATAAGAACTTTGCAGATGGGGAAGGGTTTCATTTTTAATTTCTTTCCCCACATACACTAAGACTATCCTAGTGAATTAAAGAACTGTGAATTCCCCCCTAGGATTTTCCAGCTGGACAAGAGGATGGCAGGACACACAGCTCTTACTCAGAGGACACAGCTCTGCAATTCTACACCTGGATTCCTCTCCCTCTTTCCCCCCTACACACACACCAGCTCATGCTTCCCTTCATACTCCTTCCTCTCCAACTTTGCAATTTAAAGACTCAGAAGTTTAACTGAAAGTTGCTCTGAAGATTTTTGCTGCTCAAGCCATCAATTAGGTTTTGTCCAGACCCAAGTCTGGACAGAGGCATTTGGAAACACAGGGCTGTGCTGGGATGGAATTCTGTCACAGTCCTGCTGAGCTCAGCAGGAGGAACCATCCAAAGCAGTCACTTTGGCCATACTGAGCTCCCTGAAAAAAGAAATATTTTATATGCCTCATTCAGCAGCTCCCAGACCGAGTTCCTCTGCACATACTTGATAACAAACTCCCTAGAAATTTCCATGGTAACACTTGGAGACAGCACAGTGAATTCAGCAGCCACCTGTGCCCGAGTTTGTTTTTAAAGAGGGAGCCTCACTTCACACTGGTGTTGCCTGTCCCTGAACATCCTTGGGCCAGCACAGGGTGAGGTGGCAATGGAATATTTTCCATGCTGCAGACAGGAGGAACTGGGCAGTGCTGCTGGCTCTGCCACGGACTTCTGGGGTAATTGGGACCAAACTTATTCGAAGAGAAATTCATTAATGTTGAAAAAGACCTCAGAGATCTCAATCTTTGGAGCACCACTTGTCAATTAGACCATGGCACTGAGGGCCATGTCCAGTCATTTCCTTAGCATTTCTGGGGATGGTGACTACACCATCCTCCTGTTCCAATGCTTAACAACCTTCCACTGAAGAAATCCATCCTGGTGTCCAACCTGAGCCTCTCCTGGCCTCAACCTTTTGTCCTCCCACTTGTTACCTGGGAGAAGAGACTCACCCCCACCTTGCTATAAGATGATATCAGGGAGTTATAGAAAAGGATAAGGTCCTCCCTCGCCCTCTTCTCCGGGCTAGAACACAATAAAAATTATTTTATATTATTAATGCAAATTTATGCTACATTTAATTTATAAATTAATGAGCTTTTGTAACATATTAATTTCATATTAATTCCTGACAAACTACCTGGAGAAATCTGAAGTTCTCTAAGGAAGTGGCTCCTAGTTCCAAAAATGGAACTGACCTTTTTCAGATCTGTCCTTTTTCAGATCTGTCAAACCCCTGTGAATGTCTCAAGTACCTTGGGGTATCTCCAGTCACACTGGGTGCATCATTAGGCAAATGAACTAAGCTCTGCATCTCTGTTTTCCCTGCTGGCTCCAGCCTGATCAGCAGAATGCCAAAAACTACAAAATGCTGCTGCAAAGCACAGAGTAAGGCAAGGATCAAATAAATTTCTTCAGGAAAAGCTGCATGCATCAAGCTATCAGCTCAGCCTTGTCTCCATCCATCTAGGATTAATTATTCTCATTTGTGTACTTGTCATTGTTGCACACAGGGTTATTTTCCTATAAAATGGGACCACAGAACTGTCTCTCCTCATCTCTTCTCCTCTTAATGAAAGACTTCCCATCTCCTAAAGCTCCAGAAGAGAAAATAACACCATAATATGTGGATTTTATTGGTGGGAGTGACAATGTGTTCCAATCTTTCTTTACAGTCAGTTGCTCCCTGACAATTAAAAAAAAACCAACCCAGAGTTTCTGCAACAAATAGGCAGTTTGTCTGTGCAGCAAAATGCACTTGTGAGAGAACAAGCTCACCTGGATGATTTTCCGTTTTCCAAGAAAGGATGCAATCAAGGCAAAGAGAGTAGAATTCCTTTCCAAAATGAATCAAAGACAGAGGCAGAACCAAGGCTGAACTCATTTTTTATAGTCTGTTGATACAGTTGAACACAGTTTGTGTATTTGTCTCACTTTTTAAATGTTTTAGAGAGAAGGAGGGTCTGTATTTTCTGTGAAGAGTTCCATATGATTAGAGAATTTTTCAGGGTTTTATTCTCCAAAAGCCCCATCCTTCAAAAACAAGCAATGTCTTTTTTTGGTGTTTTGGTGGTTTTTTTTTGCAGGTTTTTTTTGTTTTTTAATTTTTTTTTGTTTTGTTTTGTTTTTGTTTTTTGTTTTTGTGTTTTGGCTTTTTTGTTTGGTTGATTTTTTTTTTTTTTTTTTTTAATGGCGATCTGGCCAGTTTTAGGAATATTCATTTTCAGAAGGATCTCCTGAAGCTCCCATGCACCTCCCCAGGGAACACAGAAACAACAGTTTAAGGATACTAGCTACAGATTGAACTCTCAGATCTTAAAAAAGTTTTTTCTTGGCCTGAAAGACGCTCTGAAATTGGTCCTTTCTTGTTCTCAATATTCTAGGTGATGTCCTTTAAATCTGGGATATTACCTGTCTCACTTAAGATGCCAAACCTTTTGTTCCATTGTTTTTCATGTAAGTATTTGAAGAAGATTTATTTATTTATTTATTTATTTATTTATTTTTTGAAATGTAGTATGAAGTAATTCGGGGAACTTTCAGTTTTAAATTATTTTTATATTGAAAATAGAAAAATGAAGACTTAGAAAATGAAATGTGGCATTTTCCCCCCAAACCACCCCCCAGCTGGGTTTTAGCTGAAGTGTTTTGGTAGTATGGAAACTTAGATGCAGTTGGGGAAGTCATGGAGCAACACTGAGATGATGCAGGAGAAGGGGTTTGGAACTGCAGTCCCATGATTTCCTACAGCTTTGGATATATTTGGAAGGGTGGGAACACACAAAGAATCCACCCACTCCTCTGCAGTAGCCAACTTTTCTGTGTGCTTCAGAGCATGAGTCTTACAGCAGCTCAGACTTTTACATCTGTGTACAAATTGTCCAAGGACACACACATACTGGGATTTACTGGGGTTCCACATTCCCCAGGTAATTACAGTAATTTCACGAGTATAAGGCGCACCGGATTATAAGGTGCACTTCTGGGTGTCGGCAAATTTCCAAACTTTGTCTATATATAAGGTGCACTGGACTATAAGGCGCACTTTTTTTTTTGCAGCGAGGATCCACGCGTAACAATCTCACGATCATGGACTGGGAGGTGCTCAATTTGCAAACATTTTTCACAGATCGGCGTAGCCTTTAAACGTAGCCCCAGGCGCCCTCCCTGTGTCGCGGGCCCTGGCACTCCCATCCGCCCCCAGTGCCGGCTGGCGCGGGTCTTGCAGCTGGCATGACTCATGGCTCAGCTCACACTTCTGGGTTGGCAAATTTCTGAATTCTGACCATATATAAGGCGCACCGGATTATAAGGCACGCTTCCTGGTTTTGATCAAAATTTTAACCAAAAGGGTGCGCCTTATAGTTGTGAAATTATTGTATTGCAATCAGTATTTCCTATATTGGGAATTAAATTCAAGAAAGGCCAAGCTTAGTGCAAAAACAGTGACAGTCTGTCTTTATTTCATGGATACTGTGGGCAGAAATCCTGACCTGGGATACCACAATATTGTAATATCTCCCTTGCAATTCCTGCTGCTCATTTGTGTTTTCCAGTGAGGATTCACCAGAAACAAAAGGAGCCTCCAAAGGAAACAACCTTCCCTGGCTGTTAAATAAGAATATAAGTGCTTCCCAGTAATTCTCTTACCTATATTGTGAGTTTAAGCAGCTTATGTTGTTCCCATGCAGTCTGGATTTCTGAGTGTTTTTATGGGAACATTATACCTATATATTATGCAGTTTACTAATTATTTCTGTAACTGGCACCTGTTTCTGTTACATTGTTTCTGGGTCAGAAAATATAATTACTCCAAGTAGGATAAATTTAAGTTGAAAATGAAGGGAAAATCACTCTGTGAAAAACCAACATCCATAAAGGAGGCAGAGGAGTCCTGCACTTCATTCAGGTAAAGGCAGAAATTCCACTGGGGCACAGACCCACGGGATTTTCTCTCTCAGGGTGTTGGAGGGTGCAGCCTCCTTTTATCCCAAATTCCCAGCCCCACGTTGCTGTTAGAACCTTGATCACTGGGCATTTTAGACTTTCTGTGCTAACAGGCACTGACCCCTAGGAAAACACTGCACTTGACCTGAAGCTGTAGAAAAAACTTCTAAAATTAAATAATAAAACTAAAGTTATAAGTGTGTAGTTTAAATAAAAATGTGTACTATCACATGGCAAAAAACTTAAAATTTAAAGTTTTAAAATATAATAATATATAAAAACAAAATAAAAGTTTGAAAACAAAAACTAGTGCTTCTTCTTCACTTTCTTCTTCATAAGTCTATTATATAATTAAATAAAAAAATCCACATTGTAAACCACAAATAGTCAATTATTAAATTAAAAGTGAAAATAATTTAAATAACATTTCATAATTAAACAATTTACAGTAAAACGTCCTTCTAAAAATAAAACTCCATTTTTAATTTTTTAGCTTAAAATACTGTAAAACTCAGAGTTTATAAAACTGTAATATAAATAAAAACTAATAGAAACAAAATGCAAACTTAAACAAAAATCCAAAAGTAAATCCAAACAAAAAATACCATCCCACTAATTTAATCCCAAACCTAAAAAAAAAAAAAAAAAAAAAAGAAGAAAAACCAAACCAAAACCTCTTCCTTTCCTCCTTTCCCCATTCCCCAAGGTACCAGGAAGGTGCAGCCTTCCCAAATCGCGTCCCACTTATCCCCCTTGAACCTGGCATTTTACCCCAAAGTTCAGAAACTCAGGCTTGTAGGAGTCAAACTGTCTTGGTTCTGTAACAAGCCTAGCAATAACAGAGACATTAATACCCATTTCAAAGATGTTAAAATACATCCCCTCACCCATGGAATTGTTTATAAAAACATTAGCACACATCTTTCCTGTCAAAGTAATGAAAAATATTCAAAGAAGGCAAACATGTCATAAGAGAGTTGAGGGGACATCAGCAAGATTGCTTCAGAGACAAATCACCAGGATCAATTTCTATTACCCGGTTTGATTTTCATTTTTTCAAAATTAGTGATTGGCATTGTTATTGATGGCTGTCTTCAAACCTGACTTCCAAATGCTGTTCGTGCATTTTCTAGGCAAGAAGTTGACCATGGTGGAGGCAGTGGGAGCAGCTTATTAAATCACTGGATATGGGTTCAGAGCCAAACTGTTCACTGGTGACGATGCTTGGGAGAGGATCAGGAGCCCAGATCTCCCCTGGGCTGGGGGAGTTAATTGTTGAAATATTAAATACAGGCAGAGAAGCAATATCAGCTCCTTCCTCTGTTATTTTGCATTATGTCCCTGCCCATGGCAGGGGATTGGAACCAGATGATCTTTAAGGTCCTTGCAGCTCGAACCATTCCATGATTCTGAGTTCCTGAAGCTGTTTACTCTGAAGAAAATTCAGATGTTGGGATCTAAAAACTACAGACTGAAAAGAGAGACTCATCTTGAGGCAACTACTGGAAATTAAATGCTCCCAGCATTCAGGTAATTCTGGCCTTGCACACTGCAGACTCACAGGAGAAAGCTGAGACCTGCATGAAGTCTGTCCCTTTTCCTTAATCTCAAATATCTCAGAGTATCCTGCTGCCCCTGGGCAATAAAAAGGGCTTTGTCATTAAGCAGTTCTAGGCAAGACTCTTCATCATAAGAAGTCAGTGGTAATTCAAATTAATCACAGTCTCAATATGCTTCTCCATTCATCACAAAACCAATTTGGGCAACCAGTTCAGGTGCAGAATTCCTGTTTAGTGCATCTCTTATCTGAGAGAAGATGCTCCTAATTCCTTGTGGCTTTGAAAGCTTCCAAAGCTTCCAGGGTTACTCAGTGGCAAATCATAACCAAGGAGACTTAATTCCACTTTCAGTTATGTTGAAATGGTAGTTTGGCAGCAGAGAGTCTCCCAGGTCCTGTCATGTACCCAACTCCTGCTCTTTCAAAGCTTAAGCTTTTGTTAGAATTATAAAAATAATCCAATATTATCCAGGACCAGAAAGATGCTGTGAAGATAATTACAGTCAAAATTGAAGGTGATAACTGCACTACAGAAATGGAATCATGCCTTGAATGCTTTAGATCATCAGTAAACAATTTGTTCTTCAAAAACATTTATATGATGTCCTGGAAAACCCTTGTGGACATCCTAAACGTGACTTTGCTCTTTTCCCCCTGGTTCTCAGCCTCTTTTAAAGACCACATGAGCTCTGCTTGTTCACTGCTGATCACTGAACTAATTTATTCCAGCCTGCCAGTTCCATCATCATACCAGTTCGTTTCTCATCCCAAGTCTCTTAATTATTTTATGCAAACTGGGGTTGCCCAGTGGAAATACTTCATTGAATCAGGCCACCTAGATGTGTCTTCAGCTTTCAAAGTGCTTTGTCAGGAAGTAAAGAGAGAAAACTGGGGGCAGAATTAGGGAAAAAAAGAGAGAAAAAGAAAAGCATTCATATTGCATCTGGTTGATTTTGCAATAATGCAAATGAGAAGGAATTAAAAGGGATTTTTACTTGTAAAGGCAGAGAATGTGGGGGAAGGTCATGTGCTGTTTTATGAGCTCCTGTTTGTCATTAGCACTGCACTTCTTTCTTTTCTCTCTTTTAACTTTGTGTTTGCTGTTTGCTGCTCCCTCAGCTCCTCAGACTGCAGCAGTGCATGATGGACACGTTTCCCATTTAGCCATGAAAGACCTGTGTCTATCTCCCATTAGATTAATGTTTCCAAATCGTATTGCACAGAGTAATAACCATCAGCCTGCTGGTAGCTTTTACACATTTTAAGTAATTTTTCTCCCTTGACAAGACATCAGATTAACATTGTAAAGGAGAAAGTTAATGCCCATGCAATATTTAGACAGACAAAGAGAGAAATTGCATCTAATCAGGCCTGGTGTGAGTGATTTCATTAATTCCTATTCTAACACTTCCATTTTATGTTGTCAATCATTTATTATCTTTCTGTTAATAAACAAGTTAATTTGCTCTGTTTTTTCACCTCTTCCAGGAATTCTGAAACCTTCAAACTACACTACTGTCTCTGAAAAAAACGCTAAAATCTGCTTGAGTGAATCACCTGTGATTTTTAGAATGTATTCCAGATAGAGTCCTCAAGAGGGAATGCAAAAAAACCACTGCAAATGCATGGAATCACAGGATGGTTTGGGTTGGATGGGGCCCTAAAAACCATCTTATTCCACATCCCCAGCCATGGACAGGGGCACCTTCCCCTAGCCCAGGTTGGTCCAAGCCCTGTCCAACCTGGTCAGAACAACCTGGTAGGTCTCAGCTACAATATATATTAATATAGTTACCTTTACATTAATATATAAATAGTGTTGATGGAGGCTTACAGTTGTGTGGCACAATATGCTCAAAGCAATTTAGGAAATTTGGCTGTTCACAGGTGTCTAAGACATTGCTCCTGTATCTTAACGAGGTTTGGGAATCACAGAATCACAAAATCACAGAAAAGACCTCTGAGATCACCGAATCCAGCCTTTGAAGATGAAAACAAAAGTGTAAAACTGTCCTTTAAAAAGGACATTTAAAAACAACATCTGAAACAATCTGCTGGATGTTCCAGAATTCATTATTCATGGTGTCTCAAGGTAATAAATTTTTTTGCAGAGACAGTTGGAGTTTTCATTTTTCTCCTTGCACTGTTCTCCAGTTGTCGAATTCTTCCCTTGAGTCATTTCTTTGTTTTTCCCCATTCTTTCCAAGGTCACCTGAAGGTTTTCCCAGCTGATGCAATAAATTAATTCACTTCATTTTATTTATTCCCTCAAAAATAGCCAGACCAAGACTACTACATCCAGCAATCAGCTTGTCCCTTCCTTTATCCAGACTGAGAAGCAGAGTTGCTCAACAAATAGCTCCAATTTATGTCCATCATTCACAGTGTAAGGTAGTTGTCAGTGTGGGAGAAGATGATATAATGCATCTCTGTCTGCTCTGTTTCCCCAGCTCCAGGGGCCTTTTTGTGGTGCTATTGACCTTGGCAGAGCTGAGAAGTTTTATTTAGTGTTGCAGTTTCCTTCACTGAAGTTTACATATTTTAACTGGCTCGGGAGATGTGTGTGTGTGTGTTTCAGACAATAAATGACTTCAGGCACTCTGATTCTATCAGTCAGTGAGATCTATCCTCCTCTGCTCTGAAGGCTACCACATTTTATCCTGAAACATCTGAAGATGTTATATGCTGCTTGAACTATTGAAAATGCATATTATTGCAACTATTGTATTTTATTTTATGAAAACAACTTCATCGTTTTGTTGATACTGTGGAAGCCCTGCTTTGTACCCAGGTGAGACTACATTGACTCAGTGCACAAGTCTAATTCTTAGAGTTAATATGCTGACATTTATTTTAGCAGTAGAGGTTTGTAAATGCTTAACCTATTATACTTTGTTTTTCAAGGATTGAAAAAAAAAATACAGGAGAAGAAGTGCTTATATGGAAAACATCCCTAAAATAACAACCTACAGAATGCTAGAGGTGAATGGTGCAGACACCTCCAAGAAAATTCTTGTAAGATTCAGCTAGAAAACACTTTGTGACATTGGTTTATAATAACACTTTAAAACTTTAAGACTTAGAGGATCTGAACATAAACAGAGATGAATATACATAAAAACAAGTAGTTACCTAAGTAAATAAATGAAAAATAGCTGCAGTATTTGATCATCACCTCTAGCAAGAAATATCCTAGTCAGAGAAAAACATGAGATAATAATCTATAGATCTTGGATGTCTTTCTATAAAATCTGTTGTATTCTTAGGTGTCAGATCAGAGATTTAACAAGTACTGAACACAGCAGATCTGGAATGGCTTTGGGAAAGGCGTTTCTGGTCAGAACAGGAATGTGACTGAATTAACATTTCTGAATGAGGAAGGGCTTTTGTGGCTGATTTCCCTGGAGCTGTTGGCCAATTATAACCTCCCAAGCTGTTTGCAGACTATGAAATGGACAATGAAAACAGTCAGGAAATGGATACAGGGGAAAAAAATTCCTTTTGTTTCTTCATGATTTTTCACATATGTTTGGTTTCTTTAGGTGAGAACCAATAAAGGACCAAAAAGACACAAGCATTTAAGCATTATTTTCTTCCAGTGCAAGCATAATTTTGGTTTGATTATAATGAGTTCATTAAAAAATGTCTGAAGCAAATATTTTGACTTTTTGTGACAGGTAGCGTTGGTCACAGCAGGATTGTCACCTTCCCTAAATTTTTATCAGAATACTCACCTCTGGGGATCATTATTCCTGAAGAAGAAAGATGGTAGAAATTTTGCAAGGAAAAATGACTATTCTGACACTTCCTACCTCAGGTGCAATACAAGTCCTTTTGTAGCTGTGAACAGAGGTGAGGCAAGGTCAAGAGAAATAGGAAATATCTTTTCTGATACACTCAGAAAAAAAACCCACAAAAAACCCACCATAGATGCTTTTAAACTCTTTACTTCAAATCTCTGATAGAAGCAGAAGCTTTCAAAATGAAATCCAGTTTAAAAACTGAAAACAGTTGCTCTGAATTTCCCTTGATCTTTCCTTTCTGTGTCTCCAAGGCTTTCCTGTGTAATTGTACAACATACCTGGAGAGGGACATGGTACTCAACAGTTTTTTTTTACTGTAAAAACTTTGGGGTGAAGATCTATTTTTCTTTTGACATCCAGGGCAAATGTCTTGATGTTTCAGTGCTTGGATGTTTCTCATACCTTTAGTTTTCTCTGTTTACTTGACATCTGAAAACACATCTTCTTTCACTTTGTATTTCTAGTGCATTGATGTTTCCATCAGAGCTGAGTCATGTCCCAGACAAAGCAGAAAAAATGGGAATTTTGGGTGCAAGTCTTCTTACTAGGATGTTTGCTTTGGGATGAGATGAGTCACACTTGATGGGTCTTATTTTTCTCCATTTATTAGAGGGAATTCAGAGAAATATCTCAGATATAGGTGTTGAGATGGACACAATTATGACTACCATCCTGGGCTACTTATCCCTCCCTTCAGATCTGGGGTACTGAATTTGTTCAGTGATCACACTAGAGGATTCAAGAAGTCATAATGCTCAAGGTTCACTTTCAGGAGTTGGGAGAAAATAAATTTTTTTTTAATTTTGCAGATTTTATTTGTTACTATAGAACAAATTATAAATATTATTCATTATCTGCTTAAAATAAACTACTCATAGTATTATAGAATGCTTTGGGTTGGAAGGGACCTTCAAGATCTTCTCATTCCAACTCTCTGCCATGGGCAGGGACACCTTCCACTGTCCCAGGTTGCTCCAAGCCCCATCCAGCCTGGTCTTGGATGTTTCCAGGGATGGGGCAGCCACAGCTTCTCTGGGCAACCTGTGCCAGGGCCTCCCCATCCTCACAGGAAAAAAAATTATCCGAATATCTCATCCAAACCTCCCATCCTTTCAGTAACCAGGAGATTTGCTAATGGCAGGTGCAAGGCAGATCCCATACAAAGTGTGCCACGATGTGCTCAGCTCATCGTGAGCAAATCTCTGGAGATGTTTCCTAAGTAATTTCACCAATTTGTGGATCCTCCAAACCCTTCTTGGTAACACGGATAATGATGCAGCTGAAGGAATTCTCAAGATGTCTTCCAAAAGTTTTTCGTCTTTCCTGCCACAGCTGTTTCTCCATGACATTGCCTCCCTTGTCCCTCCCATCCCACAGCAAAAGTTCTGAGCATCCAGAGTCCTGATGGGCTCCCAGGCACTACAAATGATCAGTTTTGCAATTCAAAAGAAACTATTATGATTCCAACTGTTGTTAGTAATCAGGCCAAAGTTTAGAGTCTTCCAGGATAGGCCACAATAGCAGGAACAAGATCCCTGCTGGGTAACTTGTGCATCTTTTACCTCCATTCCCAAGCCTTTATTTCCTTAAGATCTTGAGATAATGTTGCTCCTTAGCTTTTTATCAGACTGTTTGTGAGCACTGGAGGAAATGTTTTGCTATTAAGGCAGCATCTGATGCTTAAACACTTTCAATCTCTCCCAGGGAAAGGAGAGGGGAACAGATGTTAACATCTGCTTCCTTGAATCTGTCCTACATTTTCTTGCTGCTCTCTTCTCCTCACAGTGCATTGCAGTAGCATCCTGCTAGACAAAAACCATAAAATTTCATTCTGCAGTCCTTGTGCTGAAATCAGAAAGCTGTAATTGGAGCACAGACTATCTTTAGAACAGAAAGAAAGTAACAACAAGAAACCCCTCCACTCTGAATTTCTAAAGCTCAGGTGACAAAAGACTTTTCTTCAAGCATCTGTTCCTCTGGCTAACCTACTGCCAGCATTACCTTCTCAAAGATTAAATACATAAATAAATAACAATACAAATACAAATTTAAAAATAGGGAAGAATGATTTTCATCTTGAATTTTGCTTGCTTCGACTCCCCACAGCCCAGTTTTGTACAGGAGCTGTCTGCTCAGTAAAGAGCCCTGCAGCATCATTGGAGAGAATATCTCTCCTAGATCCAGGTTTTGCTGTAAATCTTTTAGAACTGCACACAGCAATGACATGCTTCATCCCAGATTTTAGCAGCCCACAATCTTGATGTTATGCTTTAATTGAACTGAAATTACATTTAGTCAGAGCTTGAAAATTCTGATTTGCTCAGATGCCATTGTTTTCACACACAAAGCACTTGTTCTGTACTTTTTTCCCCTCACCCTTTCCCTCTTGAATTATTTAACATTTAGAAAGCTGAGCTTTGCCACTTTTATTTCCATCCCCAGTTTTATTGCTATCTAAGTGATTTACAAATCAAGCCTTGCATCTAATGGCGCTGTGTATTTCCATTTCCAGTGCTCTTCTTTACTGTCGGCTCCTGTTGGATGGGGCAAACCTCAGACACAAATAACTGAAATTAATGTCAAATTGCATCATGTGCAGCTTGAATTTCAATTATGGGATCTGAGTGAAAATGCATGTTTTCAGCAAACAGCAATAACACCGTGACTCGCCTGGCCCCAGAACTCGCATTACTAGAAAGCGTCACACGCAAGACAAAGCTGCAGGATCTCAAAAGCTTAAAACAAATCTGCTTGGCATTTAGTTAAGACCAATAAGCTGAGAGAGTGAGCAGTCATTCAGGCCTTCAGCTTCTGTATCCCCTGCCCTATTGATATGTCTGTGCCTTTTAGAGCCCGGATCTCCAATGTTTTCTTCCAGAATGAAAGGAAATGAGCAGGGATTCATCTACCTTCCCAAGCCCTAGTGCATCCTAAATATGTGGTAACTTGTGGACAAGGCAAGTGGCTCAGCCCACTTTAATTCTGTATTCAGGGACCTGAGCTGATAGTAGCTGAACATGATCCAGTGTGTGCCCAGGTGGGCAAGGGGGCCAGTGGCCTCCTGGCCTTCTGTGTCAGTGATAGTGTGGCCAGCAGGACCAGGGCAGGGATTGTCCCTCTGTGCTGGGCACTGGGGAGGCCACACCTCGAATCTTGGGGTCAGTTTTGGGCCCCTCATGACAAGAAGGACATTGAGGTACTGGAGCATTTTCAGAGAAGTGAACAGAGCTGGGAAGGGGCTGGAGCACCAGGATGATGGGGAGCAGCTGAGGGAGCTGGGGGGGCTCAGCCTGGAGAAAAAGAAGCTCAGAGGGGACCTTACTGCTCTCTGCCCTGGTAGAGTCAGGTGGGGTTCATTTTTAATGGCATCTCTCTAGAGAAAGGATGAGAGGAAATGACCTTAAATTGCACCAGGGGAGGTTCAGATTGTGTATTAATTGAAAAAATCCACTGAAAATATGGCTGAGCATTGGATTAAGTCACCCAGGGAGGTGTTGGAATCACCATCCCTGGGAGTTTCCATGAGGCCTCTGGATGTGGCATTTGAGAATACAGGTTAGATTTTGGTGGGGCTGTTTGGTGGTTGTTGGATGGTCTTGAAGGTCTCTTCCAATCCTGATGATTCTGTGACTCGCTGTAATGCCCAGAGGGTGTGAAGGCTCAATGGGAAGATGATTTTCTATCGTGGTTATTTGTGATCCACCTGGTGATACAAAGCTCAACTTTGTTTAGTTTTCTGGAACAGCTGGAGGAAAGAATTAGAAGTGTTGAGGACAGATACATCCATGCAGATGTTGAAGTGGGTTGAAGGAATCACATTCTCCCCTGCCCATTCCTCTGCATTATCTTCAAAGGCTTTTGAGGCACAAGGTTATATTTAGTGTACAAAGTGCAGTGTCCTGTCACTGCTGAAGTTTATGTGGCTTCAAAAGCTTCAGCCAACAGAAAACCTACATATCCCCTCCAGGCAGGGGCATTGCAAGGCAGCTGCACGTTTTGCCTCTTCAACTTGCTGAAGAAAATATCCTTCCATTAGAAAGTAACTGCAACATTTGGATACTCTACCCAGGAGTAAAAAGTCATCATAGTGCACCCCTGTTGCTTTGCAAGTTCTTCTATCAAAGAAAGAAAAAATAACCTTCTAATAGCAAAAAAAAATATGGAAAAAATAAATAATGGTACAGCCCAAATGAAGCTAATGAATGTGCCCAGATGACACTTGAAAAAGCCAGATTAACACTTAACATATTTCTCCTAAAACCATTCAGAACCTAATGTCCTGGTTAAAATGACAGCAACTTGGAGTATTGGAAAACTACTTTTTTGTAATCTGGTGCAGGTCTTGCTGTCAAAATCAGATCTAAAAAGAAACTGAAGAGGTACCCAGCACATTATTAATCAGGTGAACTTTAAAAGAGTTATGACTTTAAAAGCTTGCAAAGATACTTTAATAGAGGACTGGGATGTGGGTTTGTGTTAGACTCTCAGTGATTAAACCTTCCCTTTATCTGCATAAGAGAAAGAGCAAAGATGGATTTCTATAATTGTAATACATTTTCTATACAATACATTTTCAGCAGGAAAGGGATAGCAAGTTATCTTTCATTGTTTCTGCTGCTTCCCAGCTCAGGGTGTTAGCTTTGGTCAGACATTCAGACCCAAACTGAGGTCACAAACCTCATTTTAATTTCCCCAACAAATGCTTATACATCTGACCTGTTAATGAAGGCTTTAGAACTGGAAGGGACAAACCAAGCCCAGTCCTTCCATCCCTGTAGGCACCACATCCCCTGTGTGACATTAGTAGTTCCCAAATGTAAAATATCTGCACCCCCACTCCCTGACAGGGCACTGAAATTGCTCTGGATGAACTTGGGTAAGACGCAGCTGCTCCTGTTAGGGCTGTGTTTCAGGAAACAGATTGTTTTTCATTTACTGTATCTGCCCCAAAGTAATGTGCTCAGTCTAAGCTGATGATTTAGGCTTCCTTTGTAGCTGCAGACTGACAGATTCAGCACCAGAAGTTGCTTTATCCCATTCTGAGGCAGAGCTGTGATGCGTCTAATAAATATAAAGCAAGTTTAGACATCTGGCTCAGATTAAGCATTTTGCTTTTAGATAGTTTAGTTAGGTGAAAACAAATTCAGCTACACTAAGAGCCTGAAAAATTGCTGACAACCAAGATTAGGCATGTCAAACACAAGACATGCAACTTAAACAAAGAAGATCTTATTTTGGAAGGGTTCCTGCAGAAAAAAATGCAAGATACAATCCTTTGTGGGGGAAGATAGAGGGGGCAAAGCAATATGTGAGAGCTCTTTTCCATGGGCAGATAAAGCCCAGTGTCAAAGGTAAAGCAAACCATTTATATTTCTGTCAGCTTCCCTGGTTTATTGTGTGCAAAAGCTTTTGGAAGTCAACAGAAAGGTCAACCAGCAGGGTGGAAATTTTATTAAAATATTTAGACTGGCTTTTATTGCCAAATGTAAATGGAAACCAATTAGATAATCAAACTAAAAGTAGGCAAAGAAAGGCATTAACACTCCCAGAATGTAATGATCATTGCTAAGGATGGGTTTATCCAGCTACTTGCCTTTGGTGGTGGTGCAGGGGGAAATCAATTATGTTTCACCTTTTAACTGCTTTTTAAAGCCTTGCAAAATTGATTTCATACAGCAGCACAGATCCAGCAATAAAACAAGGAAAAGGTGGATAATAGAGAAAGGATGGATGTAAATCACCTGTAAATGCTGGTCTGAAATAAACCCCCCAAAATTCACAAAAAAAAGGGTGCCTTTCTACATGGGAAAATGGGTTAAACAGGCATTTGTATTTACAAAATAAAACAACGAGCACCTTCAGCTTGTGACCATACAAGTCCAAGTCACAACAGTTTGGCCATCACAAGGTTGTGATTGAATCATTGTATCACAGAATGGTTTGGGTTAGAAGGAACTTAAAATTCACCCAGTTCCATCTCCCTGCCATGGCAGGGACACCTTCCACTAAAAACCCCATCCAAACTGTCCCCAAACACTTCCAGGGATGGGGTGTCAACAACTTCGTTCACCAACCTGTTCAGAAATAATTTCACAGAAATATTTCTTCCCAGTATCTAATCTAAACCTACGCTATTTCAAATTAAAGACATTATACATGTGCAACAATGGTGTACTTGGAGTTAATCCTCTGGGTACCCATCTTGTCTTCTGCATTTTGTGCACAGACAGAGGCAGCCAGGACAGGTGGGGTTCAGGTTCCCCCCATCCACCTGTGAGGCTGCTGTGACTCCGTGACCCCCAGATCCAGCTGCAACAAAGTTGAGCATCAGTCCAAAAAGTGCATACACAAATTCACACACAAACAGGCACAAAGAACACAGAGAGCACCTGATAAACTCACACAGCACTCACACAAACATGAACAGCACAGTTAACTCATTGCCTTCCCCCTCCCCAGCTAAGTGGGGTTGAAGTTGCTACAGGAATAGACACAGTGGGGATTTTTCCAGCAGCTGGACTAAGATTCTGGAAACAGCTGGTCTTGAGGTCCCAGTCCTTGCCTGAGGCTTTTGCCAGGACTTTCAGACTCCTGGTGGTCCCAGTCTGGCACCAGACCTCCCATCCTGCTCACAGCCAGCCTGGCTTGCAGCCTGTCACTTCATGTGCTGGCTCACAATAGTGAGTTCAGCAGCACAGGAGAGAGCATCAGGATTTAGGAATAAGACAGGGTAGGTTGTGGTGAAGGGCTCAACCAGACAAACATCCTGCCCAGCAGACAGTTTGCTCATTACCTTTTCCATCTATTTTCCCACTCTTTTTTTCTTCCCGGTCCATCTTGATCCCTCCCTTCTGCTGCCTTTGCTCCTGCTAAACATTCCATCTTTGCACATTCCCACATTCTTTCTGCTTCTGTGTCCCAGAGTAAGTCCTGATCCTTTCCAGGCAGGAACCCCTCCAGTTTTCAGGGCATTCCTGAGAAAATGGTTTTAGGCTGATTCCCACCTGGACTAGATTCATTGATTAGGTTATAGGGACTTGGACTCACCCCTGGGTCTCTGATTTTGGAAAGAATGGCCTTTAATCACGTAACCCAACAAAGAGCACATGACATTTCTTTCAGACTTCTTCCTGTGCTTTATTTCTTCTTTTCACTTGCCCTTTGTTTTGTCCTCCATTCCGTGCCTTGTCTGACAAATAATAACCAAATGTCAGCAGTTTCTGCAGCAGGGAGAAAGTTCCCACCCTGGTTAGTCCAGAGAAGGAACTTTCCCCTGTGCCATGGATCATTGTGACATCCAGTTTTGTCTCTTCAGCCCGTGAAGTGCTGCCATTAACTCATAATGCTGTATTTTGTTGAGTTTGGGAACCAAGGGAAATATATTTTGGCTATTGGAAGCATCCCCTACAGCAGTAACTCATTTAGCTGAAGACACATCTGAGTGAAAGTGGAAAGCTGGAGAGAAGTTTGTGAAATGCCACAGGGTGGTTTGTGTGGATCAATGAGACTACCTTGGTCCCTAAACTCTGGCCTTATGAACTGCCAGGATATCAGTGAGGCAGCTTGACTGGGCAAGACCCCAATTGCACTCCCAACTTTTCCTAAAGAACAGGAAGGGTAAGGAAAATGTCAGTCCCTACTTTGCTGTGATTTGGAGCCTGGTCTGGCCTCCAGACTGGGGTAATCTGTTCCACTCTATTAAAGCAAAGGGAAAATCCATTCCATTTCCACTAATACATTCCATCCCTTTTAAAAGAAATAGAAACTGGTTAAATAGGAGGATTTTTATCTGTCTGAAATCAAGTTCTTAGACAAGCTTGTTATTTTGGCCTGAGGTAGCACACTGAAAGGTGGGTTCTGTTATGTTTCATACTCCTTTTTTTTTTCCACAGCTGTAGGGAAATCCTGTAACATCATGCAGTTAATGGCAAGAAAAAATACTGGTACCATGCTTTAAATCATGAAAGCTCCGCTTAAACAAATCATCATCTTTCACTTTACAGAATACATGTGATGCCTGATGAAGGGTCAAAGGCAAACCTTTTAAACCAAAATATAAAACAGATTTAAAGACAGTACAACCCTATTCCTTTCTTATTACCTTTGACTTGCTTTATAGGGGACATGAAGGATGCAGGTCAGCTCTGCAATCTGAAAGTCTTATCATGTCAGATTGCCTTTCAAACCCTTTCATTTTGCAAAGTTATTTAATTTAGCTAAGAAATCCTGTAAAATTTCTGCAAGTCATCAGATCCTTTCACATGGAAAGAGCATTTATCTCATCTAATTATCTTCAGTGTTTGGGAGCTTCATAGATACTGCTGGACTTTGCCTCTTATTCTTGTAAGAACTTAGCTTGAAAACATCCCTCTTTTCTTTTCTAATGCCATTACAAGTTGCATTCTTTACAAAACACTTAGGACTCTCAGGGGTAATTAAAACACAAATGCTGAATATTTCCATGGATCCATTTTATTTTCCTGGAGACAGTAAAACAAAGCTACAGCCCAAAGGCTAAGGAGAATTCATTACTGTGCATGTTGCTATCCTCTAATGTCACCATAAATTAGTTGGAAGACTCTCCTCCCAAAATAAGGATCAGAAAGATCCTTTGAGGTTAAAGTTTTGTTACAGCAAGAAGATGTCCTGAAAGCATCCTCATTTCAGAGACACTGCAGGCTTGGAAATACTCATACCTGGAAGGGTCCCATTCTGAGTCATGCACATTTCCTTAGGCTGTGGTGAAAATAAAGAGATCAGTAATATGGAAAAGTCCCTTTTCACCCCGTTTCTGAGTCTGTTCCTACTGATGAGAATTTGGAGAGCTCACCTTCTTCCTTCTGTGGCAAATACTCATCTATTACAATGCTTTATGCCAAATTATTAATTATAATAATAAAATATTATAAAACATGCTCTTCTTGCACATTTCCTGAGAACTGATGTAACTTTCTGCTTCCCATCCCTCGCATTGTCTCTTTCACTCAGTGTTATTTAACATTTCAGCTATGTTCAGACACACTGATCCACTCAAGGAATGAGGTGTCATAACAGCAGGAAATCCTTTCTCACAAAGGCAAATAATCTAAGAAGACAGAGGTCAGAAAAGGACATTATGAGCATTTCCAAGAGCCAGGGACTGTGGAAAGATCCCAGACAACCCGGGGCAGTTTGAAGCATTCAAAGGAGTCCCACCTGAGCTCCAGGAAATGCTCCAGGAAGGAGAGGCTCCATCAAGGATCCACTGTTGTGTTTGCAGCCTTATGGAGACATCCTGGACAGCCTGGAATACACAGAGACAACTGGGAATGGGAATTTCCCCTATGGTGAGAGCAATCCCACTTTAATATTTCTAAATGTAGGGGTATAGGTGAAGTTACCTCCATCTGTATAAGATCTGGTCAGTTAGTCAATATAACATAAAGAATAATTCAGCTACAAACCTCTAGGTATTTATTTAATGATAAATGCAGCTTTCTTTAGTCCTTATTGACTATTTTTTCTATTTTTTTCCCCTAAGTCAATAATCTCCTCATTTAAGTCTGTGTCTAAAATAGGGTTTTGGAGATGGGGAAGTTTAAGACAACCATTTCAGTTGCACCATCTGGTATATCTTTGGGTAATTATGGCTAAAAAAAATACTAATTTTCCAGGTGTTTTCCAGGTGTTATTAGCAATCTATTCACTGGATGTGTGAAGGTCATTTTGAGGACTTTCAAAGGACTGATGATTTGTTTTTAATGTTTTCTTTTTTCTTTAAATTTTTTATTTTTATTGAATATATAATGTAAAGCAATTTAGAGAGATCTGATTTTCAGAGAGTGTGAAATCCATCCATGTCTTCAATTTTGATACCAGCATTATTATCTTGCTGGGATCTTTGATGGGCCCGGCATATAAAAAGACACTGAAAGAGTTTCTCATGCTTCCCATCAGCTCAGGGAATATTGGCATTCACTTATTCTGAGGAATGTTTCTGTTCTGAATTAAGATCTTTTGCCTAGAATTTCAGATAATATCTCCAACTGAAGATAATTTTTTATCCCAGAAAATGTTTTTAGGATTACAGTTTCAGATCAAGTACTAATACAGAGTATAATGTACTGAAAAAACAAAGATGAGTTTCCTGCAGCTGTATCAATCACACAGAGAAGTAACTTCTGTACTTTCCTGCTCAGGAATCACAGAGGTTTTTTGGATTACATAAGGTTATGTTACATTTTTTTGCTGTTGTTGCTATTGGTGCTGGGCTTTTCCCCTCCAAATTTGTGAGAAATACAATATGTTGTGATGAACTCCTAGCGTAGAAATTTATTTATTTCTTCTGAAATACCGATAGGGTAGGTGGTACAATTAGCTTCCAGGTGCTCCTAGAAATAATTTACAATGTTCCATGACACCTTACCTATCTGTACAAAAAAATAAGAAGGGAAAGCATTTTTAATTCTAAAGGGAAAAATCAAGCAAATTTCTGTCATGGTTATTCTGCTCTTTGCTACACTTGTGCTCTAATTAGGTGATTTTTTTATCGTGAGCTTCATCCTGGTTAATGCTTCAGTGATGCCTTCTGATTACTCAAGTGGTTTAAGGAAAATGAATCTATCAATATTTTCTGATAACTGAATTGCCAAAGCAATTAGTTTCATATTGTGTTCAACCTTTTCTTCTAAAAGAGAAGTGTTAGTCAATTATTTTTATATTCTGCATTTTAACTGTTGCAATAAAAAAAAATCTTCTTCTTCTTCTTATAATTTTCAAGGTGTCTGGCTTCTGATGATGTTGTTATTAATGCCCAAAGTTTGGGTTTTTCCATGGTGGTGGAAATAAATTATCAGAAACTCTCCCATGTACTTTTCCTACAGCGCCTTGGTACTGTATTTAAGAAACACCAATATCTTGGACAGAAACAAGGGATTCAAGATGGTTCACATGCCTGGTAGGGAAATCATGAATCTTTTATATTTTTCCAGAACTGTCTGCTCTGTAAATTATTTCAACTTAGCATCTGCTGGACGTCTGAATATATTATTGCCACATATGCAAAATAGATCAGCACAATAAATTGTTTAAAAGGCAAAATTAATTGTAAATTAAGAATGGGGTTTTTTTCCTGCTTCAATAGAACTACATATTTCTGAGCTACAAACCCAGATTCATATTCTTTTCCCAGAATCAAAGGAATCAACAGAAAGAAATAGACATTTCTGGGATGTGATATATCTGACATCTAAAATAGATCAGATGTGCCAAGTCTGTTCCTATCCACTGGCTCCATAAAAGGAACAGAGCTGACTGCTCAGGCTCCTGCACTGCAGAATTTATTTCAACTAATTTTAGCAGTGTAGTCCATTTTGAGATGCAGTGAATTAGGGGTCTGTGGTACCATAGCACAGAGAAGTTGGGTGTGTAAGGTAAGGGAGAATCTTATATAAGAACACCAGATTGGGAAAAGACAAGACTTTCTGCATGTTCCCGTTTTTAGGCTTGCAGCAGAAGCAGCAAACTCAGGGCTAAAGAACAAATTGCTGTGACAACATAATTCTGTTAATCAATTAGACAACTCAAGAGAAAAAAAAAGGTGATTACTGAAAGCTGACAATGAATTGCCTGCAGAAGAAGACATAAAAGCAAACAAACAATCCTGCCTGCCAATTTAGCCTGGAGGGAGCACTCACATTCTCCTCTGACCCCAAATCTAAGCAGCAGTTGAACTTTGAGCACAGCAGCAAGTCCCATCAACCAGCTGCTTTCCATTCCACCCAGGATTTCACTGTCCAGCTCCTGCCTCCAGCCTGGAAGATGGGAGGATGTGCTTCCAGCAGTCATTCATCAATTTTTCTACTCTGCTGCAGGGATTCACAACAGGCTGGAGGTGTGTCATTTTTATTTTTTCATTGCATAGCAACCCTAAATAGAGAGAATGAACGCTCAGCACCTGTCCTGCCAGAACACCAACCTGTCCCAGCATTGTGAAGATGAGAGAGAGTTATAAAATAACACATTTTGGCTGCTGTTTACCAGATAATAGAAGCCATCACGGAGAGAGGAAATTCTGAGTGGCACTTTCCTGACAGCTCATCTCTGGCAAGCTGTCAGGTGCAGGCTCTGTGGAGCATCCCTGGAGCAGGAGCAGAGCCCAGCACACTGGAGGAGCTGTTCAGAGAGAAATCCTGACCTGCAGGGCAGGCTCCCATCGACCAGCCTGATGTGTGCTAATTGTGCACCAAAAGGATTAAATTAGCAAGGCAATCGTCTGCCATTTGCTTTTTCTCCTTCTCTCTCTCTCTGTCTCTGTTTCCTAATTTGCTTGAATCACGCACTCGAGAGGAATTTTTAGACAAGGAAGCTTGTTAGCTAAAATATACTTCTCCATTCACTTGATTTCATCTGCCAAAAGCCTCAAGCAAAAGTGCAAGTAAGGACAGATAAAAGGGTAGTAATTAGAGCATATCGTGATTAATATTTTTAAAAAATCATTTATGTGATAACGACTGTGTTTTCATTGCCACTTATCTTTCATTATGGAAATTAGGGAGGAATGATTCCATAACTTCTGACCTCAGGTGTACGAAGACTGCAGATCCTTCTCCTTGGTGCATTTCTCCTTGTGATGCTAATGAAATAATTTTACTGTCAACTGTTCTTTCAATTGTTGAAGAACAGAGCTCCAGCAGTGAGACAAGATTTCCCCTGGACTCAGAAAATTTTGGAGCCTCTTCCATCTTTTCTAGGATAAAATCAGATCAGAGACACACCAATATTACATTATGGTGCATGTACAGCAGACTTTGCATATATATCATATATAAATATATGTGAAGTTTCCAGTTGCTATCTTAATTTTGTTGCCTTTCCTATTTGAAATGCCAGATGAATATGGATTCTTACACAGATAAATGAAATACAGTGGAACATGAACTTTAACTGAAAGAAAATTGAATATATAGACTTCAAAATAAAAAAGGAAGAGGGGAAATCTTAAATTACATATTTGTGAATAGACCTCACACCCCTTGATTCATGTCTTGATTGACAGTCTCCTACCTATGGGTAAAGAGTGATGCTGAAATCCTCCATTTTTCCCTCTAAAAAAAGCAGAAGAAGGGAAATGAAGCAAAATCAGAAGGAAAGAATGATTCTCTTGTTATTTTAGCTATTTTGTCTATCTCAAATTTGATGAGAGACTCTCAGTAAGCAGAGTCTGGAACACTTGAGGCACAAAAACTTTCATTTCTGTAGAAAACAGCTGTGAAACACAGACAGCTGTGTGGACTGGAAGAGCCTTGTCTCAGACACCAGGGGTTTTTCACACAGCCAGCAGCTGATAGAAAGGGAGAACTGTGCAGGGAGTTCCTGGGTGGTGTTGGTCAGAGTTTAACTAAATAAATCAATCAAGGGGTCAATCAACGGTGATGCTGTTCTTGAGCTGGGAAGAGTATCTGGCAAATGTGGCCACAGCAGTGAAGATGAGATGATTGAGTTGATGGAGCAGAAGGCTGGGAAGGCAAGCAAAAGAGACAAGGAGTGGGTTTAGGAGAGCAGATTATGAGTCCTGGCAGAATTCCTTAAGAAACTTCTATAAGAAAAAGGCAAGAGCCAGAAGATTTGCAAAGAAAGCAGGGGAAGAAGTGTCCCATTATGTAGTAAGTTTGGGAATTTCAGCAGAAGACTCTTGTGGCTAAGCCAGACACTTTCCAATGACCAAAATCCATCCTTGAAAGTTTTCAAGGCTTGACCAGAAAATATTCTGTCTCTACCTAGTACTGAGAGTTTTCCACTGAACAAGACACCTCCAAGGGTCCACATCTAGGAATTTCTAAGGAAACAGAATCACAGAACATTTTAGGTTTGAAAGGACATTTAAGATTATCAAGTCCAAATGTCAAGCCCACCACTAAACCATGTTCTTCAGTGTCACATCTGCATTTCTTTCAAAAACCTCCAGGGATGGTGACTCCACCTCTTCCCTGAGCAGCCTGTTCTGATGCTTGGAAGCATTTGCAATGAATAAATTTTTCCTAATATCCAATCTGCCCTTCCCTGGTGTAACTGGAGGCCTTTTCGCCCTGTACTATTACTTGTTATCTGGCAGAAGAATGTGACCCATTTCCCTTGAGCTTCATCTCCAGGCTGAATCCCCCCAGCTCCCTCAGCTGCTCCTCTCCAGCCTGGTGCTCCAGACCATTCCCCAGCTCTGTTCCCTTCTCTGGACATTTTTCAGAACCTCAAAATTTTTCTTATAGTGAGGGGCAAAAAACTGAACCCAGAATTAGTGATGGGGCCAAAAACTGAATCCAGAATTAGTGATGCAGCCTCAGCCAAGTACAAATATGAGATTATTTTTGTTTCTCTAGTATTGGTGTTAATGACAGCACCAATTCAATATTGGACAAGCAGGAAGACATTCAGAAAAATTTCATTTACATTTCCATGCCTCCATAGGAACATTAGATTGATAACTGTGTTGCTTAATATATAACAAAAGTAGATCTTCAGACATTTCATACACATAAAAGTGTGTACTCATCCTTTTTGTTTTTTGCTTAATCCTCAGTGAATTGTCCTGTAGTGGAACCATGGTGTAATTCTGAAAATCCAGGACACAGCTCAGGACAGAGGGTGCTGGGTCAAATTTCTCTTCATCTGCATAACAGAGAGTGTCAATGTACCTGGCAATTATTTGGTTCAAGGAATGCTCCTTTGGTTGAACATCAGGGAAAAAACCTTCAGCCAGCCAGAGGAGTCACCCCTGCACTCTGCTTTTGTGAGCATGAAATCTCCTTCTGCCCTGGCTGTGAGTTCTGAAAATGGGAGAGTCAGTCACATGTCAGGAATGATTTAGATAAAATTTGACCCTGCCTTAGGTCAGAAATGTGGAAGAGATGATCTTTTGAGTTCTCCTCCAGAGAGCTGTAACCATGAATCTCAGTTTTTACTATTGCATTCCCATGATTTTCTATGAATATTAAACTGTTGTTGAAGTCCAAGGCTACTTGAGATAAAAAATGACATTCCTGGAGGGTGATTCAGTCCATCCTAAGCAGAGGTGAGTATTTTACTAGAGGAAGTGGGTGAGGGGAAATAGATCTGAAAGATTCCTCAGAAAATTGATTTCTCAGTTCATCTTCTTAGCAGGAAGCCTTGAAGATGGATTGAATCATTTGGATAAGTTTGTTTTCCTTTTTTTTTTTTTCACCATTGCAAGACTTTTGACGTACTGAAGATAAAAAAAGGGGCCTTGTGCCTAAGAAACTTTTCCCAAAGCAATGAATTATCAAGCAAGCAAAAAGGGTGGGAGGTCCAAAAAGAAAAAATGAATCACTGTTTGGCATATTCAAAATAATGAAATAGTGGGTTTATGATATTAAAATTATATATTAGTTTGGATTAGTCAGAAACAAATGTTTTACACCTCAAGTTTTAACATTTTTCCTGATAATTCCTTATAGACGTCCACAATTGAATTAGTTATTCACCTAGAAGTTCTTCTTGTTTAGCTATTTTAAACGTCTTAAATAACATAATTCATTTAATTATGATGGAAAGTAAAGAAGGTGACACACACACACAGATTTGTGTGCGACAGTGTTTATTGGTTAGATTTTCTTTAACAACAAAAAGGAAAGTCACATTTTGGCACCATAAGAGAGAGGTCATGTGCCAGAGTAGGAAATGCATCACCAGTGTCCTTATCAAATGCAGGACTCATATAAAAAGTTATTCAAATTTCTATGATGATTTTTACTCTCTTAGCAATTTGCATTAGGAAGATTTGCATTGCTTTAAAAAGCATTATACTCTCAGAAGAGTCTCCTTCCAGACTAAAATCTTACATTAATTCATGCAAAAGCAATTTTCAAATAACCCAGTCTATGGTTTCAGGGTGCACAACATGAATCTGAATTGCAGCCTCTGCCACTGATTGTGTAAGAATAATTCTATTTTGAACAAGTTACAAAAACCTAGTAAGAATTTCACCTTGCAAATCCAGCTGCTGCCAATCCAGGTGCCATACAGGTGAATTTTGTGGTGCAACAAACAAGAAAATAGTAATTTCCGGAAGTATAAGTAGCAATCTGTTGCATTTCAAAAATCTGTGAATAATTTCTAATGGATATGAGCTAAAAAAAAATATTTTTCACCAGCTACATCTGCTTAAATTTAACTGGTTGGTCTTTGAGAAATTGTGTCAGACTCTCCCTGCAGTCAAAAAGGAAAGAGAAAAGACATAAAGGAACAACAGAACGGAATGTTTAATTTTCTAAAAAGCTGCTAACAAAGATGAGGTGGAGAATTGGCCTATGAGTCAAGGCAAAAATAATTTAGAGGAACTCCAGCTTTGCTCCCAGTTCCATTTGGCAGCTATTGAGGCCTCAGGTGAAAGTGGGAGCAGCTGGATGAGAATATCTGCAGAAAGAAATGTCCCATCTGTGGTTAACTTCAGGCTCCTTGAGCTCTGGGACTTGTAAACACATTGGAAATAAATTCCTGTGTTAGACACTAATCCCTGGCATTATTTCCCTTGTATTATCTTGTCTGGAGTGTAAAACTCAATCCTCAATTTTTTCTCCCCACTTGGAGAATATCATTAATGCTAATTGTGAACTTGGCTGTGATTGCATATTGCTTAGTGTGATGCTAATGAATTTGAATAGTAATTTGTACTATATTGAATTAGCATCGTCTCTCAGAGACCATGGAGAATTGAGCCCTAAAGCTTTCATCATCCCTTTCTTCTCCTTTCACCAGCCAGGCCTCGTGGCTTTTCTGCTTTTTTGAAAATCATTTAACGGGCTGCTCACTGCCCAAGATAAGATGAGATCAGCACTGCTGACAAGAGCACTTTCATACCTTATTACCAGCTAAATATAGACTGGTTTAAAATCAGAATGAGTTAAGGTTAGTGTTATTCTTTGGGGTATATAATTTTGGTGTTATTTATATATTTATTGTGTTCACAGAATCCCAGAATGGGTCAGGTTGGAAGGGATCACAGTGGGATTTTCTGGTCCAACCTCTCTGCTCCAGCAGGGTCATCTCAGAGCACAGGGCACAGGATTGTGTCCAGACAGTGCTGGAATTTCTCCAGGGAGGGAGACTCCACACCCTCCCTGGGCAATCTGTTCTAGTGTTAAAATATAGATCATGTACAGAGCTCAAAAACCTCCCACGTCCTCTGGGGTGGCTGAAGCAAAAGCCAAGTGAAGTGCACAGAACACAGGAATAAAATCAGTGTAAAGACATTTTCCAATGAAGGAGTGAGACCTCCATGCACACATCAGTAGTAACAAAAATCCCATGCTTTGGTTGGAAATTTTAGGAGCATAAGGAAAATAAACAAGTTGTTTGGTAATTTAAAGATTTTGCTAATTATCTACATGAGAATAAAAGCTTAGTTGTTTTGATCAGTGACCCTCTACAGGTTTAGGTGAAGAAGAAAATTAGACAAAGATGAGAATATATAGAAATCAGTTATAATCAAATATAATTTTAAAAATTCAATATACATTTCAGCATTTCTGCAAGATCTTGGCAACAAAAAACCCGAGCAACCACAGCTTTCAAGCTCCTAAAGAAGTACAGTTAATTATTTGCAAATAAATATGTTCATAAGATCATAAATACTTTCCCAGAAGATCTTATGATTGTGTCACAGTAACAAAATGTATCTATATTTGAATTTTCACAAATGAAAATAAGCTTTGACTACAATTTAAAATGTCAGAATAAGATTTTAAATATTTTGGGATGTTTTGCTTTTTTCCCTGAATTAATCATTATACACAGATTCATACACTCAGTATGTTATAGCTAAAATATTTTCTACAGAAATCAAACTATTTTATTATCTTGCTATTCAATATGTTCCAACCCAAACCATTCTGTTTTCCCATGATAGTTTCTTTGAATCTCACAGTCTTACTGGAGGCTCCTCAGTGCCTTTGTATTCAAGGACATGAATATTTTTTAATCATTCCTTCCTCACTGTTTTCTGAGAGCTATGGGACATTCCATACACAAACATTCTAGAGGTTGCTCTGATATTCTCTGTGACAGAGAGGGGCTGGAAATAAGAGAAACAAAATTTACTGAAGGGATTAAAGCCATTTTTGGAGCATATATATGTGTGTAGATTTTTACACAATTTTTTTCTATTGACTAGAAAATAAAGAAACCTGTGGGCACTGGGCAGATCTGTGTTCCTTCCTTTATAAAAGGGAGATTTATTACAGAATCAGGGCATTCTCCAGCTTAACCTACCTCTCATGAAACTCACCATAACATTCATTCTGCATTCCCCCACCATGATTCCTCCACCTGACTCTTTGTTTTATGACCTTGAACCAGTCTAAACAATCTCTGACAAGCTCATCAGTGATTTCTGATTATTCCAACAGAAGTATAAACAGCAGTTGAGTAAAAAGCTGAATTAAATAAGTAATCTATGCAATACTTTCCCAAGCTTGAATCATAGCCAGGTTGGAAAAATTAAACTTTGTTTTTCTAAAATCTCCTACAGAATTCCTGAATTAAATAGTAAAATTCAATATGACCAAATTACCTGTGATACTACTGAAAATTGCACTTGCCTAGAATCACATAACTCATTGAACTAGACCTTCAAAGGATGAAAACTCAATTGAGCGATCTGAAAACCTTACTTATATACACCATGGGAGTTCAAGCATCCTCATGAGCAGCATTTGGCTGTTTTAATCACAAATATTTGATTCTAGTGTCTAAGCCTGAAAACTGAGTATGACCACTCCAGGGAAGGGAATGGAAGTCAGGGAAGAAAGGATCCAAAACCAAGAGAGGAATGAGTTCCTCAAAGGTCTGATATCAGGGAGACGTCCCCAGGCCATTCTGTCAGAGGGGTCTGGGCTCAAGGAACAAAATTCTGATTGATGAGTGATTTGGAGACCTGGAAAGACCCACAGGAAAAGTGAATTTGCAATGCAACAGCTCCGTGATAGGAACTGGGAGTGGGAAATGCTTGGTCTCTTCAAACTCTACTTTTCATTCACATGGGGTCTCAGGGCTGCCTTTAGCTAAATGCAAACTGATGTATGGAGATATTCTGAACAGCCTGATCCCATTTGCCCCAGTTATAACATCATTCTCTCTTATTCTGTGGTGCAAAGTTTGCTGGAAATTTCTGTGGTGGAAAGTGGGGTGATGTGTGCCCAGGTCCAGCCCTAACACAAATTCCCGGCTTGGCTGACACAGGTGCCCAGAGAAAGCAGAGGACATCCTGAATCCCAAGTTTAGGAATATTTTCATATGGCTGACAGTAGAATTTGGTCCTACTCTGATCAACCATGCTCCCTCTTTCCTGATTTTACAGCACTGTGAATTGAGTCTGAGACACACATGTTCCAATTCCCCACAATAGTCTTGCCTGAGTCTTTTATATTAAATTTTGCAATATGATTCCCTTACCTACTTAAATGCCTTTCAAGGATTAGGATTTTTTTTTAAATTTATTTATTTTTTTTTTACTTTGCTTGTGTCTCAGTAAAAATGGGTGACAGTATTGCTTTGCTTTGCAGGACTGTCATGAAGATTAGTAAGCTGAAGAGTATGAAGACATGTTAAATGTATCATAAATGTGTTCAGAGCTCGTGATAATTTAGGATTGGGGAAATTAACCTGAAGTGCAGAGCACATCTGCTTTGCCCTGATCTCCAGTCAGCACAGTTCACCAAGTCAGACTGCAATATGGTGATAAATATAATCACTGGAGATGTCAAACAGCAAACAGCTATTAGCAATACAAAGATAATGTGGAAGCACTTCTGAAATCCACACTGAAGAAAAAATTAGACTACTAGGAAGGGCTTAGAAAACAGTAATTCAGCTTTCTCAGAGTGTGAAACACATTGAAAATGTTGAAGAGGAGACTAGGAAGGAACTTAATTAAGGTCTATATGTATGTGCTAAGATTTTTTCACTGGTAAGGAAACAGATTATTTATAAGTGACAGCTTAGAACTGTACACAACTCAATGAAATAGTCAAATGTAGGAGCTGTCATTTGAAACAAGATAAATTCAGATTATAAATAAAACCCAGATATTCAACAGGGAGAACAATTTACCACATGCAGAGATGCAATCAGCTCACCTTTACATGAAGAGATCAGTAATGCACACTCTAGGAGCAGAATGAGGGTGTAAGTGCCCTGGCTCGTGTTCTACAAGAAAACAACTTAGATCAAAATGATCCTGCCTGACTCATAAACATAAATATCCACTGCCTATCAAGACCATTTATTGTCACCTGTAGCAGGGGACTCTGCAGAAATCCTGTTCAGAACTGGGATCCCTCCTTCCAGGCAAGCACCAAACCCTTGGCTGTGCTCCTGCCACCCAGGAACGTCCCTCTGGAGTAACATCTTTAAACCCAAGTGGCATCTTTCTGCTGCAGATCTCCTGCTTGGAAGAGCAAAAAGTTCCTCTCTGATACATTTCAGACCCAAAGATGAGATTAATCTCAGCTGAGTCTCCGTCTGCAGGCGCGTTTCAGCGATTTGACCGTATATGCCTTTTGTCAAATACATTTGTCATAAGATGGTATTTCCCACAAACCTTCCAGAATAAACATGCTTTGTTTACAGAAATAGCCTTGGGTTTAAAGTAAGGAAAAAAAAAATACCCTGTTACATTCTGTTTTCAATATATTTTTAAAAAAGAATGTTTTAAACTATTGAACTTTCTATAAAAACAGCATTTTCAAAAACAGTAAGTTGCAAAGAAAACTTGTTAACTGCGCTTTGAAATTGTAATACTCAGGAAAAATTTAGAAATCCAGACCATGAAGAAGTGTTTTTTTCTTAATTCACATCCCAGTTAATGTACAATGTATAATTCTATCCAAAACCAAATAAAACTCCTCAATTCTTCTGCATAATGAAAAGAATAAGGAGAAATACTAAGAGATACATATAATTTTGAAAGGTTTTTAAAGAAACGCAAAACAAGAGAATGGAATATGTCTGTAAAAAAAGGTCTTTCAGAATCAAGGTCAGAATTTCATCTGGGTCTACGTGGACTAACCCAATAAAATGTGTCACTTTCCACTCCAAAGGAGTGGTGGGACCATCTGCTTCGGATTCCCAGGGAGCCACGTGGGGATGCAAACTCTGTGGCTGACCCTTGATGCAAAGCTTAACCTCCTGTTTCCACATTTCAGCTGAGATCCCTGAAAGCCTCTTCAGATGCATCCTCTACTTTCAACATAGGTGCAAAATGCCGAGAAAACTCTGTCTTTGCACTCATTTATCGCACATTTATTACTCAGTGACCTGACTTCCACTGTCAACATAAGGAAAAGAACCACTCTTTAAAATCCAAGTTAAATGTATTCTCTACAATTTTTTTGGTTTGTTTGTTTGTTTGGGGGTTTTCTTACCCTGTGTGATGTGGTCAGACATGAGAGCACCACACACTCTTAATTAATAAATTATAGCAGACTCCAGTTTTCCATAACTGTAAGATATTGAAATTGTTCCTTAGGAACACCCAGCTGCCATCCATCAGTCTGTGGCTAAGTCATGTATCATTACAGAAATGGATGTGCAGTTTTGTCTCTGTTCAATAGATGTCCAAGATTTCAGATGCTCCCTCATGTGCTGTGGATTTTATTGTGATGGCAAAACATTTATCAACAACGACCAAAATAAAAAATCACTTTCAAGTGGACTTCAAAGCTGGGTATTCATGAGCAAAAAAGCAGTTCATAAATCATCTTTAAAAATATTACCATTCTTCTGTGAAATAATTTCTTTTCTTGATGTACTCAGGGAACTTGTTGACTTCCTTTCACAGAGTTGCAAGAGAAATATTACACAGTCCTCTGTCAAAGTGAGAGTTTTTATTGGAATGAGTTTCATGGGAGACACTAGAAGCCAGGTGGTGATTTGTTTCTGACTAAAGATATTGGGATCACATAAAATATTCCTCAGAAAGACCATCCCATCCAGTGATGCCCTAATGAAAATCAGTAGTGCACCTTCCATGAGTCCTTCCAGACCTTTCAACTGGTGAAATCAAAACAGAAAATATTTATATAAAGAGAGGGGGCTGGACTGAACCAGTGGGAATGATTAAAGGGCTGCAAAAGCCCTTGCATACAGGCAGTGAAGGAAAAAATTAAAATACCACAATATAAAAAAGAAAGAAAAAAAAAGTTGAATGCAGTAGAAATTCAGGAAAATAATTAATGGCCTAGAGAAGGCAGATGTGGTGTTCTGTTTACATCTTAGACTGTAAAAAAAAAAAAAAAAAGGCAGCCGAGCAAAATAAAAATAACAGTTTTTCTTTTCTTCTTATCGCAGATGCTCCTAGAAGTTAAGTCCATTTATTCCCTGGTTCTACTGTGGAGCTCTCACTAAGTAACTCCTCAGGGACAGAAAGTTACAGGATTAGACATGCAATTGTAATTTGTAAAACAAATAGCTTCAGCTAATTAATGGTACTAATTCTCAATTGCTGCACCCATAAAGCTCAGGAGAAGATCTGGGTTGGTATTTTAATACACTGGATTCACTCTGTTTGGCACTGTTGTGCTGCTGAAGAGACAGGGCTTGTTTTTATGTTAATGCAATTTGCTTACCAATAAATTTAGTACAGTAAGAATAAGGAATATTCCAACTTTTTTTAACTAGCTTTCTGCACTGCCATGCATGTCTGCCTTATTCTGAGCTCAGAAAGTTTGAGCCACATTTAGCAAAAAAACATGAACAAAATTAAATAACATCACAATGAGTTTAATGGTCTATTATTTTCCTCTACTGAATGGAGCAACCTGGTGAAACTTCTCAATATTGGTTAAAGCATCTCTTCCTCACCCCCACTTCATCTTGCTGGTTCCTCACCTCTTTACCTGCCTCTCCTCTGATTTTCCTGCAGGTTGACCACTGGAATTTTCTAGCTCTGTGTGTCACTGACGTAGGAAATTCATGCAATGCAGTAAAAGAAGTTCTTCTTGCAAGTAAAAGGAGCCACTACTTGCTGAGTTAAATGGAAGGGTCCCACAGATATCCTAGGGGAAAAGTGTGATCACAGAATCCCAGAATGGTTTGGGTGTGAAGGGACCTTAAAGATCATCTCATTTCAACCCCTGACATGGACAGGGACACCTTCCACTAGACCAGGTTACTCAGAGCTCCATCCAACCTGGCCTTGAACACTTCCAGGAATCGGGAGCCCAAGCATCTCTGAGCAAGGAAGTGGCAGGAAAATTGAATTCCTGCCTCTTTTCCCCAGTTTTGTCCTGTATGTCAGAATGCAAACAGGTCCTGGCTGACAGAACATGGAGGTGAATTCAGACACTACATTTCCTCATCCAAAATCAATGAGGATAATTAGCAGATGAAAGATCTGCTGGAAATGGCTAATTTTCCGTGTCAGCAGGTAGATAAGGAATCAATGAGACAGTCTTGTTCCTCTCATTTCAGTGAATTTGTTTCCATTAGAGGATGTAACACGTCTAATGCAAAACATGTTTGTTTGTTTGGGATGCTTCTGTCTGTCTCCTAGGCAAAAAAACACAAATAAAATCTCTGGAACAAACAAGACAACTTCCTGTGTGCAAATGCCCACTTTTCCAATTATCCCAGACCAGGATTCTGACCCAAGATTCACCAGTCTCATGCATATCCAGCTGCCTTAAAACAGACTACAAACTGGGGAATGTCCTTATTTATTCAGCAGAACCTCATTCCAGATTGGAGCTACAAAAGACTCATTATGAACTCACAACTAGACACCTAGAAGAAAAATCTCCCCAGGTGTTCAAAAAAAACACGAATATTCATTAATCCTCTTCTCTGGAAAGCTTCAGTGGAATGGCCACAGGATGACAAAACAAAGTTTTTTTGCTGAGCTTAAGGAATTTATCAACAGCAGATCTGAGAGAGTTAATGACAGTAATTTCACGACTACAATCC
>PYHW01010143.1:359762-395039 GCA_013186435.1 Turdus rufiventris
CTTCCCTGGAGTGTCCAAGGCCAGGTTTGATGGGGCTTGGAGCAACCTGGGACAGTGGAAAGTGTCCTTGCCCATGGCAGGGGGGTGGAACTGGATGATCCTTGTGGTCGCTTCCAACCCAAACCTTTCTGTGATTCTGTGATTATTCCATGACACTGTTCCTCATTTCTGGCTTGATACTCTTCAAGAGTGATGCTGGATGGATATTTTCAGGATTTTCCAAGTTTATTTCTGTGGTTCGTGAGACACAAAAATTCTCCTGAAGTGTCCACTGGAGCTGCAGCTGGCAGAGAACTGGCACCAGTTGGAGACAGATTAGGAAGGACAGAGGAGGGCAGGTAGGTGGCACGGGGGTATGGAGGGGGACATGACTATCACAGAAAGTTATTTTACATCTGCATCCTCTCACAGAAAAAGCAGAAGTTGTACAGGATGAAAAATTAACAGTTGGTTAAGATTTCTGTAAGTATGAGGGCAGTGGCTTGCCAGCTGTTTCCAACATCTGCACATTCTTTAACAGCTGACAATTCAAAGGCTTTTTTTTTTTTTTTAAATAGTATTTCCAAAAAATAAATGGTAGAATTAATTTTACTTTTATTTTTTTTTCCTGTTAAAAAACCCTAATTTTGGGCTCTATTCAGGACAGCCCATAAGTGCAAATGAATATTCCATTGGTACTCCTTGCAAAATTCATCTTTACACCCACAAAAGACCCATGAAGGAGCAATTAGGGGTAAGTGACACCCCAAAAAAAGACCCTGCCCTGGCTGCTCCCAGGCTTATCACAGGAAAATCTCCCCAAACACAGAGGAGCCAAGAGGAAAAAGGGAAGTGGGGGAGCCCTCAGTGATGGGTCAGAGCCAACCCCAGCCCCGTGGGTGTGGGGGCACCCCCTCAGTGGGTCAGGGGGAGGATTCACTCACACACTGAGGGATCACTTCCTTGGGGAAATGGGAAATGCCATGGGATGCAGGAAAAGAGTATTTTGTGATTTCACAAGAGGTATCATTGCATGTGGAAGGAGGAAAGCAGTGGCAGGGAAAGGAGTAGGTTTAAGTGATTTGAGAAGGAACAAGAATTGCGAAATAGAGGGATCAGGGGTTAGAAAGATGAGTTACCACACAATTCACACCCTGGCTGTTTTTGTTAGGAGACTGTGACCTCAAGGGCTCCTCCCTACAGGTGGAAACTGGGAAGGCCATGACCCAGGGGGGTTGGATCCACACTCTGCACATATATTTATATATATACATATATGTATATAGGTGCACACACATTTATCTAATTAAATTTAAACAAATATACCTCCTATTAACAGACCTTAATCCTGAGCTGCCAAACAAGGGCAGCAGGACAAGGCTATGAGTGAGGATGTGTCTGTCTGATCAGTGTGGCCACCATGGATATGTGGATTTGTAAGTTCTGTATGTGCCTGTTGGGAATATCTGCTCAGTTTCACCACTGGTTGGGCATTTTTTTGGCTAGTGGATTTGCCAGCCTCCCAAAAAAATTACTTAGGGGGTTCCCAAATTTCCCTGTAAAAGATTATACAGACACACTAATGATCTCAAATTATTCAGTGTATTTCCTTTCCTCATAACTTCAGTCTATTATTATCTGTCTGAAAAGAGAAAGCCCAAAGTGGTTCACTAAGTTTTTTAAAATCTTTTAATGTTTGTCTTCTATTTCGCCTGTGGTTTACTAGAATCTCTAGATCCTTTGCAGAACAATTCCCACTTTTCCAAGTGTTTCCCAGCTTGCATTTTGGAAAGTAGTATGACCAAAATTGAGGGTATGTGCCAATCTAGAAAATCATGTAGCCACAATTTTCAGCCTACCTCTCACATTTGCCAAGACTTACCACTGTGTCCTGCAAAAGAGGAATAGCCCTCAAAAACTTGACATGAGTAAACCTAATCCCAGTTTCACCACTGAGGATGTAAACTGAGCTCTACCCAGCACCGATGTCTCAAAAACCTCATTTGATATTTCACTCATCAGCACTACTTTGTTATGTGCTCTGGGCAGAAGTTATTGTCAGGTTTGCCTTCCCTCAGAGTAATTTTTTTTTAGTTAATGTTTATCTTTCTGATGGGATTGTCATGTCCTACAGTGACAGACAAAGATGGGAGGCTTTTCCCCCTTCACCATGCTCCACAATGTTTATTATCTTGCCATACAAGGAAACCACGTTGTGCTGTTCTTGACAAATCCATCCCCTTGTCACCCTGTTTGTTTAGATGTTGTCTGCTCAATGCTCTTCACTTTTGATAGGGACTGAATCTTTACGTTATTTTTTTTTTTCTTTTCCATTATAAAGACGGCTTTTGTAGATTTTTTTGTCTTGCAGATTCCTTTTGTTCCACAAGGTCTTGAAAATCTGAGATAACATCAGCCAGTTAAATAAATTACCCAGAAAGAAGTTAATTGAAAGAAGGCATATTTTAGTTGATGAGGATTTAAGGTTCTTTTCCAATTATAATCTGTGAGTTTAGTTTGTCAGATTAGTATTTGTTGGACCAGTTATTTCTCATTGAAATTTTTTATGAACCCTGATAACACACGAGAAGGCTCACTCTAACTTTTCTAACAATTTTTCCATGCCACAGAGTGATTTGAGCCCACTGAGTACCTTCCTTCTTCTCACTAATGGTGCACTCACATGTGGTTTCCTTTTTCCCCAGAATGTTCTTTGGGAAATTAACTCAGTTTATCAATGGCCTCTCACATTTTACTGTCTATATACTCATATCACAAGGAGTCAAATTTCCAGAGTGGTGTCAATACTTTTTCTGTAATAGTTTTTTTTCATTAATTTTGTCACAAAATTACATTGTGTCTTTACTGTTCTTTCTGCTATGCTTAGTAATGTATCCATAAGCTCGTCTGGGCCTCCCTCAGTGGCATCACATCCCTTATAATTATTGAGTTATTCACCCAGGAGTGGAGCAGCAGAATTATTTGTGGCAACCTTTTACTGGCACTTTCTATTCCAATACTAGAAATTGAATACAAAGAGATTTGCCTGAAAAATGGGGAGAGCTCCTTGCAAGGTGGGACAAATTTAATACCAGAGTAATAAATTTGCTCCTCAATGCTGTTGCCCTCATGGACCATGGGAGACCTCTGAGCTCCGTGGTCAGGGAGGAACATGCAAAGATCTCTTTTTCCTATATTTGTGCTGGAATTAATTAAATTTATGGAGTGGCTTGGGAGAAAGGACAGTTTCTTTGGGGCTGAGCTGATGCGAAGATGGGATATGATTCATGTAATCATGTCCTTGAAGAATGAATTTCACTTAGCAGTGAATTACCAAGCACCATCACCAGAATCGAAATGTTTTATTATCTGAGAAACTTGATGGTCAAAGCTCCACTCTTGAATCATGCTGTGACCCTCCAAATGGTGCCTGTCTCTGAATCAGGAATGAAATCTGGCGCTTGGAGACTTGCAGTATGGAAAGAACTTCCCAGGAAAGCACAATAATTGGGGTGCTTTCCTTGCAGTATTTATAATTATTTCTACAACAGAAAGAACTGCAAAATCCTTGGTCGTGGCCAGAAATTTGAAGTGTTATAACAAGACAATAAAAACAGGGAAGCCAACTTATTATATATGTTAGATTGAGAAGATACAAATAAAAATTGGACTTAAAAGTGTGAAGAACATAAAATCAGATTGATTGATGATAAACAATGATCCAATGTGGATGCTTAGGGGATGGCAAGTATACCACAATATTTCCTCAAATACCTCTCCCAAACTCCAGCAATTTGCAGCTTGTGAACTCCCTGAGCCAGAGGTCATTTTTCTGTGTTTATTAGTCCTTGGTAAGTTATGATTCCATGAATAATTTGAGATATTATTATTGCTCTGCATTGCTGCAGAGCAGCAATATTATTTATTAATAATAAATGTTTGCTCTTCTTGACTCATCAACTGAGATTCTGTAAAACTATAGAAATGACTTTGTATTATGAAAAATAATGTCCATGTAATAATTTCCATCACATTTTGTTTCTTAGCAGGATTTGGACAAAGTCCCTATTCCATAGAGAATACTGTTCAGACAGAGAGAGGGATATGTTTCCAACCAGTCTTTTAGGCTTTTTCCTGTATCACTCAGGGAAGTAACATCCAATTCAGATTTTGTGATAATCTTGTGCTCATAAATCCTGGCCCACATCCCCTTCCCTCCATCAGAGACTCTTGCAGAGATTAATCACAAAAGTAGATCCAAAAACCATCTTTATTTTTCCTCTCCCTGTAATCATTTGACAAAAGAGAACATTTCATATTGATTCAAAATTGTCCTTAGAAACTCTATTTTGTCTGAGCAGTATCTGATGCATTTTCACACAAATTGATTCTCTTCCTTAAAAAAATGAAAACTCAATCATTGTTTGTGCAAAAAGAGTTGACTATTTTCAGCTGTTCCATAAATGCCTCAGCTTATCTGGGAAGGAAAAGGGTTTTTTTTCATTTTTTTAATTTAATTTTTGGCATTGCACAGGGTCTGAAGAACCTAAACCTTCATGCGTTCCCCAGGACACCTTGGAAGGCTGGAAGGGATGAATCGTCCCCAAATACACAGCACACAGGTTCAATGTGAAGAGTGTGTGCAAGGGGCACAGCAAAAGGATTAATTTTATTTTAATAGAACTACCACAATCAACTAGTTCTGAGAGCCCAAGGAAAGCTCTCCAGAACCCCACTGGCAATTATGAACATAGAAAATCCCTGCAAGCGTTCCAGGCCAGACTGGATGGGGCTCTGAGCAACATGGTCTAGTGGAGATGTTCCTGCCCATGGCAGGGGGCTGGAACAAGATCATCTCTAAGGTCCCAAACAACACAAACCATTCTACAATTTTTTGGTTCTGTGCAGATTCCATGGCTGCTTTATCACCACACAATTCCAACTCATCTTGCAATATTTACCTTCCTGGCTAAGGTTTTTTTACTTTCATACTCACTCTTTTACAGGACAGGACTAAGTTTTAGTCTGATGTTTTGCTCCAGCTCTGATCTCTGGATGCTCTCTAGTTTTAAATGATTTCATAGACACTGCAGTCCAGTAGCTGATCCCAAAGGAATGTACAGTAATTTCACGACCATAAGACGCACCGGACTATAAGGCGCACCCCCCGAGGGTAGCAACTTTGTAGCTCAGATAAGGCGCACCAGACTATAAGGCGCACTTCCGGGTTTGAGGGAAAATTTTAGTCAAAAGGGTGTGCCTCGTAGTCGTGAAATTACTGTATTCCTGACGTTTTTTTGAACAGTTGATGCACTTCACAGCAAGTCATTGGGAGCATGGCTTTCAAAGTCTCACAGACTTTTGTTTCTTCTGCCTAATTTTTCCACTTGCCCCCAGCTCATATTAAAATGAGTTGTTATTTTCAACAGTGAGCAGACAAGCAAGAGTAAAAGAGGACTGGGAGGAGAAAGCTGAGGAAGATCGGAAAGGGAAGGAATTAAATAAGATTTGGTGACAGGCAGTAAATGAACATCAGACAGGAGTCATCCAAGATGGAGAACTCATTTTGAAGTTTGCACCTTGTCTCCTTAGACAAGGGGTTGTCATTCCTCCTTCACAGAAAAGGTTGAAGACACCCACTACACAAAATTATTTAAACCCTAAAATCAGTGTGAGAACTAGAAGATTGTGTGTGTGCTTCCACCATCCCACCAGCTTAGCACCATTCATTTTCTTGGGAATGTCCTCTCTCCCATGTGGTGCTTCTGCTTCATTCTGACTTTGGGGTAGCTGCCAGCCCTGCACCTCACTGCTCCCTCACTCCCACTCAACAGGTGGGAAAAGGTCCAGATAAAAGCTGGGACCTGTGTCTGATACAGGGGAAACCCAGTTTTTTTCTCCCTGGGTACCCTGCAGCCCCCTCTGCCAACACCTGGGCACAGCCAGCCGGCGTGAGTCACCAAAATATGGAATTCACAGGTCTTGCAATGCCTCTGAGAGACATTTCACTGGGACAGCACTGGGGTAGGAAAGACCAGAACCTGAATTTCCCCTACAGCTCCCTACAACTGAATTGTTTCCAGTGCCTGTCCAGAATTCACTGCAGTGGCTCTCAAGGCAAGCCAAAGTCAAAAGTCTTAATTAAGCAAAATGTGTTAAACACTCAGCTAGAGAGTCATCTATCCCCAGAATACTGAAAGCAGAAGGTATTCTAGTCTAGATATGCTTTCTATGGATTTGTACTGTAAATTTCACTTTGTGTTTCTAAAAGTTTTTCACCACATTTCTTCTGTGGGAGTAAGTCATGACTGAGGGAATTCATCCACTACAGCTTTTGTATGCAAGGAGATTCTAAACTACTCACCACTAAACTAGGAAACAGAAACTGCCCCGTGCTGCTGTGTCACAACCAGGAAATGTGAAAAAAAAAAAAAAAAAAAAAAAAAANAAAGAGGAGGAATAGAGGCTGAGCTCTGTCCTGAACATCACCACTGTAAAATCAGTCAGGTGTTAGGGGGTACATTCCCTCACCAGCAGAGTTTTGTGGGGCAGCATGTTCCAAACTAAAAAAGCCTTACCTGTACTGGTGTCACAGTGAGATTACCAGAGCAAGGCAGATTTACTTCTCTGGTTCAAAGCACAGTTGGTTTGCACAGCTGCATCCTGCTCTCAGAGCTCTCTGTGAGTCCATCACACTCTTAAATATTCCCTTAAGTGCTGACATTATCATAGACACATAGTTTGGGAGAAGGGAGAATTCACTCTTGGTTGGAGCTGCAATTTGTCCTGACCTCCTCTCCTCCCTCCTGAGACAATTCACATCCTCTCCACTCCCCACACTTCAGGACAGCACCCAGTTAATGATTCATTGAGAGCCAAGGCCTTTAAACTCCATTGATTTCTTGGGATTGCATCTGGTAAATTCATTTCTGTTTGATGGCATTAAGTATTTTGAATAATTAATATGGTAATTTATCCCAGGCTGAGGAGTAAATGTTACCTTCTGCTGGGAGGAGGGCTGGGTGGGGAATACTCTTTAGGGCACTTTTCCCAATCCCTTTAATGTCAACATGGTGCTTAATGTAAGTGCTGACAGCTATTGCTGCTCTGAGGCTGCAGGGCAACCTCAATGGAGAGTAAGCACTCCATGCACAAGCATCCACACTTACAGTTTGCCTTTAATTGTCTGAAAAACAATGAAAATGCTTATGTGACATCAAACAGAAGTGTGTGTGTGGGAGGAATCTCTGATCTATTGTGGTCTTCTCAAATCAATGGAAGTTTTTGTTTGTGAGGTCTTCAGGAGTTGAACTGAACTCCAGGATCCAAACTATGCTAAGATCACTCTTTTCCAGTGCACTCTTGGAAGCTTAATCCATTTTGGATTTAGCAGACCTAGTAATGACCTCTAGACCTTCCTATCCAAACCACAGTAATGTAATCCCTTCTTTAATGAAAATCAGCATTGAGACATAATCAAATTTTCTCATTATTTTCTTTGTAATGCATCTAATAATCAGAACCATTAATTACTAATGGGTTTACTTCTATTCCATTGACTTCTTTTCAAGACTGGTATTTATATCTTTCAGGCACTCATGTCATAATTCCAGACCTTGAAGTCATCAATAATCCAACAGCTACCAAACCAATCAAATGCTTTTAGTCAAAATAACTCTTCCTTTGATTTGTCTCTGGTGTGAAGATTCTTTTTCCTTGCGAGGTCATGCAGTACTAAGCATTCAGACACTGGAATCAAAATCAAAAACTCAAACTGCCAAGTCACTTTTCATTACAAAGATGTTTCAGAATCAGGATTCCCCTAAACAACAGACTCTGAAATAGCCAGTGGTGGTTATAGACAAGACAAGCTTAACTCCTCAAAGTGTTTTTCATTGTTTCATGACTTCCCTTGAGGGTTTGACTTCAGCCAGAGAGTGATTGGTTTTGGGTTTGTTTCCTTTTTTGTTGTTTTTTTGTCTAAGTTGATCTTGTCGTCTCACATGTTTTTACTGGCACCTGAGTCTATTTCTGATCTGTTTTCTCCAGTGCTGTGTGCAGGTTTTGAGGGCAGAAATAAGAAGGGACAATTTATTTTTGCAAAACTGTAGTGATGAAGGTAATTTAATTCTCTCTACCTATTGGATATGTTCACCCAGATAGGGTTTGAGCCATATTATTTCTTAGATTAGACAGCAGTACTTTAGGACCAACTGCAGAGCTTTCCTGTCTGACAGTGCCTAGAGTGCAGTTTCAGTAAAGCAAAAACCAGAATAAAAACTTCAGGTGAGTGATAGGCTCCAAACCAGTGCAGCTGTGGATCAGATGTATGCAATAATAGATTACAGCTCTAATTTGTGGGGGGTTTGTCCTTGTTGGACAATTAAAACTTGTTCTCTTGCTGCTTGTGCAAATTCCATTCTGTCACTACCCCTACATTCTCCAGGAGCAGAGAGATTCAACCAATGACTGAAATATAAAAATATTAAAATAGCACATTTGGGCACATCTGAAGCAATCTGTGCTTCTACACATCTTCCAGCCCAGTTTCTCCATTACAGGGTGCCCATTTCTTTCCTGGAATGCCCATTTTCAGCTTCAGAGATGGATTCCACATGATATAAGCAGTTGATATGTGAGAACATAGTAATTTATTAGCTGAAATGTCCAGGGGACTCCAATTAGAAGAGGAAAAAATCTGAAAGACATCTATTTGGCTGTTTGCCCACAATTCAAAGCATTTAATATCTAGTACTATCTTAAATAATTCATTACTGCTCAATATGCCTAATACCTCTGTTGAGAGTGAAGATAAATGAGGTTAAACGGGATTCCTGTTGATTTTTTTTCCTTCTATTGGTTTAAACTTTGATAAATATATGTTTTACCAGACTTGATAATAACATCAGGGAACAAATGCTTTTCAGTCAGGGAAATGAGTCAGAGGCATTTTCCTCTCTCTGTGACAGCAAAGATAGTATTTCTTCTTTAACCTTACAAGTTTCTTTGAATTACAGCTGGTGAATTTGTATGTGGAACTGGTCCTTAAGGACCAAGCTGTGTGGATCAGCTCAATAGCTTCAAAATTCAGATTAAAAGAGACTTTTGGTAGTATATGAATCTGTGTGTATGCATTTGTCTGTGTGCTGCTAAGCAGCTAAATCAAATAAACAAATTACAAGTAAAAATTAGATAAAAGAAATTTCAAATATATCTGCCTTGCCTCAATTTAAGAGCATGTGCCCCACTGGGAACTTAAGATATGTGCAAATGAAAATCCAGGCAATAACCATGAATCTTGCAAATATTTCGCCTGTCGTTTGTACTTGCTCAGGAATATAATAACTTTGCAGACAACAGTGTGAAATGTTTCCTCTCTCTTAACCTGTGCCCCTCCTCAGTGTTCTTAGAGCTTTCCTAATAGGCAACATGATTCCTGCACAGGAAATTTATTAGCCCAGCATATTGTTTCTGACTTGACACCTTTTGCTTGTAATTAAATCCAACTGCAAATGGAAAGACAGCAAATCCCTAGCAAGGTTCACTAGGAAGACAGAGAAGCATGACATGTGGGATAATAAAGAATAACAGAAGTGGAAAAGACGTCTGATCTGAGGTTTTCTGATCCAAAATCATACTGAAAGCCAAATTACAGGCTGCCCACCACCTCCTATAGCTCCTGCACTTTTACAGTGTTTAAACTGTTTAAACTGGGGTGCATCTCTCACACATGGAGCCACCATTGCCTCCGATGCCAAATCTCCCAGCAGTGACTCTTGGGCCACTTTGCCTGAAGCCAGGGAGGACATTTCTAGGAAGAGGATGATGCCTAAAGATTTTTATAATTTTATATCCTTCTCTTATATTTGTATCTTTGTAGACTGTTAATTCACAGTTATAAGTTCTCGTACTTTTCCTGTCCTCTACCATAGTTTATCAAACCCTTACTGATACAAGCTTGAATTCTGTTTAGTCTTGCTTTTAATCTGTCAAGGACATTTTGTTTTGCAGCATACATTGTAGACACAATAAAGTGTAGGAATAAAAGTTGGAGGAGGGGATCTAGTAGGGAAGAAGCCTGGAGGGAAATTACCTAACCAAGTGTTCTTCTAATTGGACAATATTTATTAGATGTACTAATCAACTAACCTTATAAAAATTTCAGAAATACTTTATCACGTGTGCATATTGCCATATTGTGCACTTTGGAAGCTTTCAATTAAACATTTTCTTTTATATTATCATTTTAATACTGCTTGGAAAAGTTTAGTGTTTTATTCCAGGACACTGGAGCAGCAACTTCATCTAGTACCAGAGACCATGTCTGTGCAGTCTACCTCAATCCCACATTTAAAACAGTTCAAAGCTCACCCCAACCCTGACAGCCAAAGTCCCTCTAAGCCAGTCCTGAGAGCTGTGCTTCTGTTTAGCTGTTCTAGATCTCCTTACAGTAACACCTGGGTAAGAGCATTGGTGCTGCCTGAGGAGGAATTAACTCAAGCCAAAAAGGGTGGATGTTCCTTAATCTGAAAATTTTCAAGCAGGGAATATTTTAGGAACATTCGGCTCTATAAGATACTCTGGAAATTATTATTTATTATTATTTGTTGGAAATAAATGATTGCTGTGTTACCTTGGTTCTTCTTGGCTGGTCTTGTTCATCACTCTCTGTTTTATGAGATGCAGAACACAAACTATGGGAGCAGCTTCTGTGTCACAAGTTTCTGAAAGAAAAACTCCAAGTTGCATTTTAAATCTCAATAAACCAGACTTAAAGATACCTGAACGCTTCCACTTCCAAAGCACAAATGAGAAGGCACATAGAAGATCTACAGCTTGGTGTCTTCTTTGTGGCACTGACTATTATTTTATTCAAAATTGCAGTGTTGTTTTTGATGATTCTCCTGTTGAAAAGTCCAGTAGAGACTGTAAACTACAGAAATTAGGAATCTAGTTATAGGCTCTCTGGAAAAGCAAAGTAAAACTGCACTGCGAAAACACTTCTTTTACAGACAAGCTGTCATAGTTTCACTGCATAGTTTCATCATGTTTTAGTTTGTAACAATTATAAATATTTAAATATATGCATCTATGGAAATTCAGGTCTATATACATTAAAGGATTAAAACAGATGCATCATGGAAACATGGGGAAAAAATATTTTTTGTGAGGGTGGTGAGGCCCTGGCACAGGGTGCCCAGAGAAGCTGCGGCTGCCCCATCCCTGGAAGTGTCCAAGAGCAGCCTGGGATAGTGGAAGTTGTCCCTGCCCATGGCTGGAGGTTGGAATGGGATGAACTTTAAAGGTCTCTTCCAACCCAAACCATTCTGTGACTTTGTGATATAGTATTCAGAAATATGTTATGAAGATTCTAGTGTTTCTTCATTTATCATTTTTACAAATATATAAAAGGTATCCATGTTTGTAGTCTGTGATTTGTGGGTGGTTTCTTGAGTTTTGGTAATTCCACCATCAGAACAAGAATGGTGATGGGACAGCTGGAGCATAAGAAAAACGGTTTGGGCAAATTTCTTACGGTCATTTTTAAAATGGTGCAACTTTTGAGAAGATAACCAGAAAACTTGGGAGATACCATATGTTACCATGTGAAAAATAACATTCAGCAAACATAAATTCTACTTTTCTAAAGTGATGATATTCGCAACAGAGAAGTCAAAAAGGGAAACACACTGTGGCTGTACAACACTCATAGTATTCTTGAATTAAGTATGCAATATGTCATTCCAGTTCTGTAGTAAAACAGGGAAAGTGATTCCAAGTCTCTGAGACCAAAATGAACTCTACATCCAAGAACTGGAACATGGAAAAGAGACAAGCATTAATGTATTGTTACTTTTCAAAATTGATAAAATAAAATTTGTCTTGATTTTCTTGCCAATGCAAGGTTTATTTGGTACTTGCAATAATTTAATGAGGTGATTTTTTTTCTTTTTTTTTTTTTGTTATAAAAAGGCTTTTCTTATCCGAACAGAAGTCCCATTTCCTAGGCTATGACTACAGCACTTCAAGTAAAACATGCCAAGAACAGGGATTGGATAAGAATAAATTACTTCTCTCTCATTTTACAGGTGATAAAACTGACGATATGAGAGACTGAGTAATTTATACATCACACTGAAAATTTAAGATGGGCTTGAACTAATTCATGTCTTGAATTCCCATTCATTGCATCACTGGTTTAAAGATAAATAAATAAATAAATCTCTTTCAGGAAGTCATTTTGTTGAAGGTTATATGACATCGAGAATAACCAAATTATTTTATTTTTAAATGCTATTAAGACCATGATTGAAATCTCAGTCGTATTCCTTTAAATGTTTTAAACACCACTTTATAAGAATACTTTTAGAAGGTATAATTTCTTTGACTATCAGCTAACCATGCAGTATTTTTATGTCTTGTAAAAAATAATTTTATCAAAAGTATGCGTAGCATTTAAATGAGATGCAAACCAGATTTTATGACCCCATCGAAGTAGAGTGAAATCTTCGGTGCCTTTGCTGCTGCACTGGAATAAACAGGCAAATTCATACCCCTTGAAAAAGCAATTTTTTAGCAAAATGCTGATCCTGACGCTCCACTCCCAGAAACTCGAATGTTTATCTGCCTCGCCCACAGACACCATAAGGAGCATATGTAGGACACATTGAGTGGCTGGAATTAGCAGAGTCATTTATGAACTGCATATAAATGCATCATTTGCACAAAATTCTCAGTGATAATGGCCAAATTAGGGAAGGTGATAGCACCATTTTAAAATTTTTTTTTAATTTAACATTTATGGAAATGATGACTTCATCCAGTTCCTGTCCTTCTCAGAGCTGAAGTTAAATCAGAAACAAAATATCTTAGGACATATTAGAAATAAGTGGTCAAAACTTTCTCTTTCAGTGTATATTGGAGTTATGAGTTGTTGTTTTTGTGGGTTTTTTTTGAGGACCAGAGGGATATTTTGCTCACACTGACTGCAGTTTAAAACCCTGATTAAGCACTTCCTTAAGCTCATGGATGTCAGTGGATCTAAATGTTTGCTGAACTGTTACCACAGCAACTCTTCCATAACCTCAAATGCATGGACGTGGCTTTGGTTCGAGCTGAAAATCACTTCCTTGCTTCTGAACTTTGGAGTCTGAATGCAACCAGAACCCAGCCCAGGGAGACCAGGCAGACTCAGTGCAGGGAAATGAGTTGGATAAAAGCTTACTGTGCCAGCTCAAAGAACATCTGTTCCTGCTCTGCAGAGAGAATGGAACAATTTAAAGGCGGTGAAGCCCTTTGTCAGAATTCCTGCTTAGTCCATAACTGATCTGTAAAGGTTTTTCAAAGTGTCATCTGAGGAAAGAGACAATCACGTTCAGGATTGTTAAGGTGTTCTGGTTAAAAATTTCCAGAAGCATTTTTAGAAACAGAAACAGCTGCACTCCAAGGCTAGAGTTTTTCAAAATAAGATGAAAATATGGCAGTGGTGTTGCCTTTCCTTTTCCATCCCACATCTCAAGCCATGACCAAGGAGTTCAAAGGGAGGCCAAAGCCTCACATTCAGCAACCAACAACTTCTCCGTTGCTCCAGGCACCAGATGTAAGAGAGGAGTAAGTGTAGGCTGTGATTGTTGCCCGACCAATTTTATGCCACTTTTACTTTCTGGCAGCAGCTCAGTTCCTTGTGGGAGGGAACGAGTGTTGATACTTGCTGAAGTCAGTTATAATTTCTCCTCATCCTGAGACATGAAGAAACCAAGCTGCTTCTGAGAATAATACTCCACAGACACAGATGAACGAAAGAGGTTTCTACTTCCACATTTTTGAGAAGCACTGGCATAGCATTAATCACTGTCATTTGCCAGTAGAAACAATCACAGAGTCCAATCACTTCTTGATTGCTAAAGAAATTTTCCTTTGCCTAGATTAAGAAGGTTGGTTTTTTTTTTCCTGACAGAAATATCTGTTGCAGCTGCCACCAAAATCAACAACTGACAGAAGAAGATATGTGTGATATTTTGGTGTTTCTGTTTACAAACAGAGGCTCAGAAAGTTAGTGTATATATATATATATATATATANNTATATATATATATATATATATAAACAAATATTTCATAGATGTGATGGAGATTGTCATATCCATGAGTGTTTCTCCTCTCCTTGAACCTACAGCCCATGAGAACACCAGCTACCACTCACAGAAGTCCTGTCTTCATCTCACCCATTATAGCTTCCAACTTTTCACGGGATATTTGGAGCAGAGGTAGGACTGCAATTGGGATAAGCATCCTTTGAAATGAGACTTCCACTCTCTGCTCCATTTCACTCAGTCATGGCTCCTAAAACAATTCTGCACTGCCAGGCGTGTAATGCCTTTATGTGATGTTTGATGTAATGCCTTCATGTGATGTTTTATCCTGAGTCTTCACCAGGTAACAATTAATCCTAAATCATACTTTTATTGAGTATTTATTCTTTTATTCCCTTTGGGCTTTGCAATATCAGTGTCATGCCATCACAAACAATGACCAAGGTTGTTGCTGAAAACAAAAAAGTGTGAGAGGATGTAACTTGGTAGGAATTCGAAGAGATAATGCTTGATCTGGGAATAGCAATGAAAATGTCCAGGAAATAGGTGTTAAATCAGCAAATTCACATAGATGTCTCTGTGGCAAAAAACAGCAGAGCAAATAAGTTTTGTAGCCCTGAAAGGTGGCAGGTGTCCCATCCCTGGAAATGTTCAGGTGGGAGCTCTGAGCAAATTGACCAAGTTGAAGATGTTCTCAATCATTTCAGTTGGACTAGATGTCCTTTAAAAGTCCCTTTAAACCCTGAGCACTCCAGTGGTCGATTTTAGACTTTTGAGGACTAGAGAAACATATTTGAAATTATTGAATCACTGAGATTTGCTTCTCACCTGCAGCAAGTCCTCACAAGCACCTGGGAGTCAATAACTTGCAACTGAGAGACTGACTGATTCCAGCCCTGAAGAGTATTTTCATCTCCATTGTAAGGAATTAACTTCCTACAGAGACAATAATTACAAGAACATAAAGCTTGATCTGGTTGTCAATGACTTCCACAAATGACTTACAAATTTAAGTGTCCTTCTGCTTCCTTTCTCTGAGATGCAAAGGCAATAATTGGGATAATAGGTAGGAATGGAAATAGGTTTGCTCCTCATGAATTTTGTGCTTTATTGGTCAAACTTCAATGTTCAAGGTGGTTTATTTTCCTTACCAGAAGTTTAACCTGGTGTATATCCTGAGCAATATATCCTTTACTGAGGAAGAAATTTAATTAATCTGTTCTTCTATTGGTTAAAGAAAAAGCAACAACCTAATGCACAGACTCATCTCTCAAATTAAGAAAGTGGAAGGGACTACAACATAAACAGAGAGCAGATAAAATTGAATATCAATAATCCAGTGGCAATGGTGATAAATCTCTATGGGAAGTTGTAGTCACATAACAACAATTAAAGAGGTTGAAAGGGTGATAATGAGATGGAGAAATGCTGGCAGTGTCACTGGCCATGAATACAGGACTCAGGAGTTATGCAGGAGAATGCAGAGTTGGGCAGAGAGGAACCCAGTGAGGTTCAGCAAGTGTAAGGAAGGAATAATCCCAAATAGCAGCAAGGGCTGGGGTCTGACCTACCAGAGAGCAGCTCTGCTGAGGATGACCTGGGTGTCCTGGTGGTGACAAATTGTCCATGAGCCAGCAGTGTCCCCTGGGGGCCAGGAGGGTCAGTGGGGTCCTGGGGTTCATAAAGAAAAGTGTGGGGGTGGAGGGGGGTGATCCTCGCCCTCTGCTCTGCCCTGGGGCTGTTTTGGTCTCCACAAAGACAAGGAGCCGCTGGAAAGGGTCCAGCAGAGGCCACAAAGATGATGAGGAGTCTGGAACAGCTCTGTTGAGAGGGGAGATGTGGGAGCTGGGTCTGGTTAGTCTGGACAAGACGTGACTGAGAGAGCTCATCAATACAAATATCTCAAATATTTTATAAGTCAAAGGCTGGTGTGAAGAGGAAGGTGCCAGACTCGTTTCAGTGGTGTCCAATAACAGGACAAGGAGCAAGGGCTATAAATTAAAACACAAATTCCACCTCAACAAGTGAAAGAACTTTCCATGGAGGGTGGCAGAGCACTGGCACAGCTGCTCAGGGAAGGCTTGGAGTTCCCTCTCTGGAGACATTCCAAACCCACCTGGATGTGTTCCTTGTCACCTGCTCCAGGGGACCCTGCCTTGGCACAGGGGTAGGACTGGATGATCTCCACAGGTCCCTTCTAATCCTAAACCTTCTGTGATTCCTTAATGAACAGAATATTACAAATGCATTTACAGTAATTTCACGACCATAAGGCGCACCAGACTATAAGGAACACCCCCCGAGAGTCACAACTTTGTAACTCAGATAAGGCGCACCAGACTATAAGGCGCACTATTTTTTTGCAGTGAGGAGCCGCGCGGTGTGCAACAAAGTAGTGAATTACTGGCAGGTTCTCAATTTGCAAAGTTTTTCTCTGCTTTTTTGCCACTTTTTCGCGGTGATTTTTCGACGCTTTTTGCTGCTATTTTTCATCGTTTTTTGGCGGCTTTTCGCTGTGATTTTTCACTGCGATATTTCGCGACTTTTCGGCGGCTTTTCATTGCGATTTTTCGCCGCGATTTTTTTACCATTTTTCACTGCTTTTCCGCGGCACTTTCTCTCCGCTTCTCGGCGCTTTCCTGTGGCGCTTCTTGGCACTTCCCCACAACCGCGCTGCTTCCCCCCGCTTCTCCCTGCCCAGCAGCCGCGCCGGTGCCTGGTTTCCCCCACCAGGCGGCCGCGGCTCCCGCGGTTCCCGACTCCCCCTGCACGGCCGCAGCTCTCACGGGTCCTGGCTCAGTTTGCAGACCGCACTTCCAGGTTCGCAATTTTCCAAACTTTGTAGATCAGATAAGGCACACCGGACTACAAGGCACACTTCTGGGTTTGAGGGAAAATTTTAGTCAAAAGGGTGTGCCTTATAGTCGTGAAATTACTGTACTTTTTTTTTTTCTGCTTTCATTTATCTTTCAGAAACCAGACTTGGGATAACATCATAACCTGTGTGTTTCTCCTAAAAATGTTTTAACTATTAACCAATTTCAAAAAAATCAATTAAATAGGGAGACATCTGGAATATTTTAAATTGGTATAAAAAATAGATAAATAAAGGAACTAAGGGAACTGAAGTGCCTCACAGAGGGAAACATCACGTGACCATATGCCTTCTGAGCGACCAGAAAACTCATTTGAACATTTCTATAGGTGATAATTTTATTATTTTGAGTATAAAATGTTATGATTAATATAATCATAGGATGGTTTGGGTTTGAATGGACCCCCAAAGGACCTCCAGTCCAACCCCCCTGCAATGAGCAGGGACATCTTCAACCAGAACAGCTTGCTCAGAGACCTGACACGTAGGGAAGAAGCTTCATGAGCTCCTGTGTTCAGAGTAATTTGTACCCCTAATCAGTTTGCTCAAGCAAGGCTTTAGAAGAAGCATCTCTTCCTGCTTCTTTCTCTCAAAGGTCACCTCACCTCTCTTATACTTCTCTTCTGAGCTTTCTTGATTAATCAAAACCAACATTTTCAATCTGCTCTTAATTTTCTCAGACCTGAGTTCTAATTCCCAGTCTCAGAGACTTTTACTGCCCCTTCCTTTCCACTTGAATTCTAACAAGGGAAATTACTTCAGAAAAATAAGTGAGAGCAAAAATTAAAAATTCCCCACAAACCTTTGGTTCAAATTCAGTGTGAAACAAATGGAAGATGGATGGCATTCCTGACCACATCCATTATGTTTTCATTATGATGACAACACATGAAGTTCTGACAGTTCTGGATTGAAGTTCCTACATTAATCAAATGCTGTCTTCATTGTTTTTCTGGCACTTCTTCATTAAAACTGTAGCAGCTGAGCTATAGTTCTGTAAGTTATTCCTAAACTGACTCCTTTTCAGGTACAAATGCGATCCAAGCCTGGAATATATGAGTATTTCCAGGCATGGAGATTTCAAAGCACAGTAGGGGGGAGATACAAGTAATTATATCTCTGTTTTAAGAGAAAGACTGACAGAGGATGATAGCCAATGTTTCTGACAGTTTCTTACTGTAATTTCTCTAATGTATGTGTAAGCACTCTCTTACCATTAGCTCACAACTTTTATAAATTCATCTTTATAAGAGAACAGATTTTACATAAGAACTGGTGAACACTTTTCCTAGAGGGGAACTGAAGTGAGACAAGAAGAGAAACACATCTGGGGTTGAATCTAACTCTTCTCTTGTACCAAATTATTCCTTTAAAGAATAAGGAACTTTTCTCCCCAAAGTCTAATAAAGCATTCAGAAACATCCTAGATCTAAAAAAATTATTGTATTCATTGACAGTAAAAAAAAAAAAAAAAAAAAAAATCACAACTTTTGCACTAATATTTAGCAATTAGATTTTCTGTATCTGAAGAGCCCTTCTCGGTCAGGCTAGCACTCATCCCCTGGAGTAATCTGTGTTTAGCTTTGGAAATAGATGGCCAGTGTCAGGACAAGTGGAGATGGCCTCAAGCTGTGCCAGGAGAGGTTCAGTTTTAGCATCAGGACAACTTTTTTCACTGAAATGGGTAAAAAGCTGGTCAGGCATTGGAAGGGGATTTCCAGAGAGGTGGTGGAGTCCCCATCCCTGGAGATGTTCAAGGAATGACTGGAACTGGCACTCAGGGGTCTGGTCTGGGTGATAAGGTGGTGTCTGGTCACAGGTTGGACTCAATGACCTTGGAGGTCTTTCCCAAACATTATTCTATGGGACTAAGGGCAGGAACATCAGATAGGATTGCAGTAATACTGCACAAAGTAGGGCTGAGTTCTGTGCTAGGTCAGGTTTTCTACCCAAAAATGCAGGTTGTGCAGCATCTCTGGGAAATATCTTCTGGTGCTTTGCTCTTGCTTCTTTTTCTTTCTACCCAACAGGAAAACATCCTGCTGTAGAATACCAGTGTCACCTCATATGGTGACACAAGGACTCAGCATCCTCTTAGATCCCACAGACCACTCTCAGCAACAACACTGACCAGGATATTTCCCCAGGGCTTGATGAAGACAAAGGAATTTTTCAGCAGGCTTCTCAGATGCCTATCTTCAAACTTTTAAATGATTTTTTAAGTCCTCTCAGCGTTTATGGCAGACACTGAGCATCCACTTCAGCCACTGGTGAAGTAGAATGAGGTGCTCTTCATCATCCTCTAGCACTGTCTACATTATTTAATTCTACTATAAATAGTTCGTTACTTTTACCATCAGTTCTCCCACTTTAATTCATAAAGGGACCAGTAACGCCACTTATCTTTATTTTGGTTTTGTCCTATGCTAGATTGGCTACACCTAACCTACAGTTCTTTTAATCAAATATTTCCCTGTGATTTGTTTCCCTTACCACGTATCCATTTTCTCACTTCTTAATTATATTGATTGCTGCAATTCTTTCCTCCTTCCATTTGTTTATATTTCTCTGTCTTCCTAGAAATTGTCATCCTTTTATAACTTACTTTCATTTTCCTGGCAGCCTGGGCTGGCTAATAATCAGTGTGGCCTTTCTTGAACTGCAATTTCCTGAGTGTCTAATAAAATTCACTTACATCTTTTAATTTTTCATTTTATCTATGTTTTGTTTTTAATATTTCTAAAGCTAATTGAAGCAAAGGAGACAGCTAGCACCTCCTTCTGTCCAACAGGTCAGGTCATAGGTCTAGAATAAATGCAGACACACTGACCTCCAATTTTTCCTTTTATGTATTGAAATAATTTTGTTACAACCAGCTGCCTCTTTTTGCCTTTGGTTGGAATATTTCTGGAATGCTCCATGCCTTTGGTTGGAATATTTCTGGAATACTCCACACCTACACATGCAGCTGTTCCTTGGACACAGAATTGGACGCTGTTCTGCCTTCCAAGAGAGTAAATAGTGAGCTAAATATCCTACTGACTTTGCAGGGTCTTTTTATAGATCCTAATATTAGCTATTGCAGGTGTTCAGTTGCACAAGTTTTATTTTCAGCTCAATTTTGTCAACAGCATTCGTTGTGCCTGTGATGCAAGAGCTCCAAAGTACAGGAGACACAAAATCTTCTATCTGTCAGGTTTAACTTGTTTTGAGCTAATAATATGAAAAAAAAGGAGAAAAATAATTAGTTGTTTTAGTAGGTGATACACCACAGTGAGTGAGCTCACTTTGCATTTAATACAATAAAATTGTGAAAGAAATATTGTTGGACTTGCTATTTAGCACACCACCATTGTCCACCCCAAGGATGGCTACTTCCATCTGTTGGCACATGAATTAAAGGAAGTGCAGAAAAGGTTTCTCAGACCCTTTGGAAGCACCTCAAAACCATCCCTTATTCTGTGTATCTATTACTACAACTCTATGGGGAAAGCCAGTGATAATAATTTGGGATATTTAAGGTTCAGTCCTGTTGCTCCCAGATTTTGTTGCAGGAATTTGTTTTACTCTAGGGAGGTCTTTATGCTTTTGATGAGAATGGGACACAAAGCCCATCAGAAATGGAAAATTCCCTGTTGAAGACACAGGGAGAGAGCAATTCCTTACAACCCTAACTGTATGTATCTGTGTCTTTTGTTATTAAATGAAATGCTCTTAACCACTGAGAGTATAAGTAATAATTCACTAAAATTATAAAGCAATAATTCTGCATGAAAACGACGTCTCTCCAGATTTCCAGGAATAAAAGCACAGCTTTCCAGAATTTATATCAGCAGGACCACAGTGTCTTGGATATTTCAATCTTTGCCTCCCAGGATGGTACAAAAACCAGCTGTTCAGGCCATTGTTTCTCCTTCACTGGGATATGTTTTGTCAACCTGTGGTGTGGATGAAATCTGATTTGCAGCAGTCACTCTCACGCCTAAAATTGAATTATTACCCTACAGCTTCCTGAAGGGACCAAAATAAATGCATGTGCAAAGAAGGGCAGTGAAGCTGGGGATCAGTCTGGAGTACAAGTTCTGGGAGGAGCAGTTGGGGGAACTGGGATTGTGTAGCCTGGGGAAAAAAAAATGTCAATGGAGGAATTTCTTGCTCTCTACAACTCCCTGAAAGGAGAGTGTAGCCAGGTGGGGCTTGGGCTCTCCTCTCAGGTTAGAAGTATTAGGATGAAAAGAAGTGCATAAGAGGAAAAATTTCCTCACCAAAAAGATTGTCAGGCATCTGGACAGGCTGCCCAGAGAAATGGTGGAGTGACAATTTCTGGAGGAATTTGGAAGCTGTGGCACTTGGGGACATGGATTAGTGCTGGACTTGACAGAGCTGGGTTAACATTTGGACTTGATGATCCCAGAGGTCTTTTCCAATGTAAACCATTCCCTGATTCTCTGAAAATATCTAGGATAAACTCAGAAAGGGTAGGGAGCTACAGGCAGTGATTTGGGACATAAACCTTGCTTTGGACCACTTTTGTCCCCAAACCCAAGAGCTGTCTGTTCCCTGACTGTTTTTAAAGCAGCCACCAGCACTGCACCAGTAGCATCCTACCTCTCCTGGATCTCTCACTGGACATTTCCTGAGACCATTCCCTGAAATTGTTCAAAGAAATACCCAGGTCAGTTTTCCATAAGTAGGCAGATATTATAAAGACTTTCAGGCAAATATACTTGGTCTTACCTGTTCCAGGTCTGGATTTAGCACAACAGGAGCTCAGCTCAGCTTCTGAGAGATGAGAGACTCCTCAGAAATGACTGTGAAACCTTGATTTTTATTTTACCTGCCAGGACATTTGCCATTTTCTCCTGAAAACTTCTTTAATCTTTCTGTCTCCCTTCCCTGCTGCTTTGGGAACTCCCTTCCTTATTTGTTCCCACTTAGCAGAAAACTGTAAATGGCCAACAATTTTCCAAGTAAAAGAGGCTGGTTTCCTTAAATCTGCCTCAAATTTAGTGACTCCACTCTCTGGGCAAGGAGGCTGAGCCAAGTGTACCTGCAAAGCAATATTTTTTCTGCCATTTCTCTAAAGGAAGTGCATTTGCTCAGACATGCTGTCTGTCTGTCCATGCTGATGGTGCTTCATGCTGCTTATTCATCAGAAAGATGCAGCTCATGAAGGTTAAAAAGTATCCAAAATTTTCAAGAAAATAGATTATTGAACCCAGTGAGAAACTTGATGAAGGTTCTCAACATCCTATGTGATCAATCATCTCAGCAGACACTGGAGAATCCACACGGCAGAGCTGAAAGCAATCAGATCTCATAGTTCCTCTCAACATATACAGTGCATTTTAAATTTCACTTAAATTTCATTACAGTGCATCCCTTTAAGAAGAAAGACTAGAGTTAGGCAGGAGTATGTTTAGACTGCTCTTTCATTTTTTTGGGTGCTGTTGAAGCTCTTTATTCCCTGATATGTTGAAGTGGTTGTTCACCGAGCAAACAGACATAACAACAGTTTTTATTCTCATATTGATTGGAATGTTATTTTGTACTGATAACTCTGTTTATCTTCTAAGTCATCTTCATGCTGATGGGATCCTGTTTTCTCAGTCAGAATGGGATTGCACTTAACATTCCACTTTGGGATGGTGGGCACGTAAGGTTCTCATGGAATTACTTTCCTGCTTTCCTCAACATTTCTGCACAGGAAATAGAATTAATCCTACAACAGACCTTTGTAACAAACAGTCTTTGTAAAATATTTTTAAAAATGGCTCTTCAACATAATTATTACTGCTCCTCTTGTTATTGTTGTTATTATTATTATTATTATTATTATTGTTGTTGTTGTTGTTGTTGCTATTAGTGGAGTAATTTCATAAATAGGAAATTTATCATGGGCCAGCGCAATTCTCTGAAGAGGAAAAAGGTGATTTCATTTAATTTTTATATTAATAAAATCAGTGATTGAAAGGTTGCTATGTTTTCTTTTGAACATTGAATTCCTCATCCCAATCCTTTCAGAGAAATGTATTTGCCCAGGAAAACAGACATATTGAAGAAACAGCAGTATCCCACAAACAACCAGTAAACCAAAATGTAATTATTGATAAAAATATTTTTCTTCCCAGCATTAATTCAAGAGGATCTCCGAGTTTGATTTTGAATTATGCATTATATAGGAAAAAAAAAAAAAAAAAGCAAAACAAAACCAAAAAACAACGTTGCTCAGAAACACAGCAAATGAGGTACTGCAGCAGAACATCCCCTGCTTTCCTGCCTAAACTGGCTGGCATCTTGAATCTAGTGGGCTAAAAAAACCTCCATTACAATATTGATTGCACTTTGTTATTCTGCTTTAGTGATTAAATACATCAGCCACACCATCACAGCATTAATTCTTGATTAATCATTCTCACAGCCCCAGAAGTAACATACAGAATATTTATTTAAAGTGTAGGTAGAGAGATCAATTTATGATTTATTCCTAGGTCAACTGGAAACTGTCCTTTGATTTTCCTTGGGTTTCCATTTATTTTGTTTTGATTTCTTCCAATTCCTTACAGTTCAAAGAATCACAAAATATCCTGAGCTGGAAGGGACCCACAAGGAACATTGAATCCAACTCCTGGCCCTGCACAGAGTTCCACCCTGTGCCTGAGAGGGAACATCTCACCCCCTAAGGAGATGACTGAGAGTTGGGCAACATTAAAAATCTACTATTAATACCAATATTAATATTATAATTCTTTCTACTTTTCTTTTAAAAACTTAAAATATTTTGGACATGAATCAAAAACCAAAGCAGAAGACGACATCCAGTTATTATCTAAAATGACAATGCAAAAAAAGGCAATTCAAATAGAAAAGCAGAAAAATTCATACATAACTTAAAAAAAAAAAAAAAAAGAATTTCTGAGCTAGTTTTTTGTATCCTTCAGGCCACTAAGATATGACCAAGCTCCAAGCTGCTAAAAATTATTTTCATAGGGTAGTATTCAAACTGGTAAATCCAGACTCCCAATAGGATTTAATAACCTCCAGTCCATTGTTTCATTACTGCAAGTACAGGCTCAATATCTGAGTGATGTCTATTCTCCTGCGATCAGAAGAAAATTTAGGTTCTGGCTTTTCTTACAAGAAACTTTATAAACCTCCAGTAGCACAAAGGGGAAAAAAATTATTTATTTAAGTAGAAATTATAGAGAAAAAAGTTGTGTTGCATTAGAAGTTTTTTTACTCGTTGTCTTTTAACCTCCCTTCATAACCCTCAGTTGCAAAAGAATTAATGAACAAAGCAGAGATCTAAAGTGCTAGTCCTTGTCAGTGTATGATTAGATTACAACAAGGTGGAAGAAATGTTTGTATCTACCTAGAAGAGTTACAGAAGAACAAACAACCTCGATTTTTATTGCTGTCTCTGAGAAAAGTCTTTGGTGGGCTAGTCTTTATTTTGGACAAAAAGTGCACAATCCAAGCTGTAAAAGACAAAAAGTTTCAAACAGATTTTCCAGAAAATCCAGAAGCACTAAGGACTTATTGTTTGCCATTTTTTCCACGTGTTCTGGTATTTGCACAATGATTCCCACAGAGTTCTGTCTGAAGAGTTCATATTTTCATATTTTCACAGAATCCTAGAACGTCCTGAGTTGAAAGAGACCTTAAAGATTATTTCATTGCAACCATGGGCAGGGACGCCTTCCATGAGACCAGGGTGCTCCAAGCCCCAGCCAGCCTGGTCTTCTCCCTTGTTCTTTTTCTACATGTTTTTTAAAAAGAAATAAAAACACTTGTGAGTTATTCTAGGCTTGCTATTCGTGACAATTGCACATGACTGAATTTTGAAGTTGGTATTGAAGGTTTCCAAGACTATTTCTGTACCACATGAGGGAATCACCCATGTTACAAACCACATGTTCCTGTGACTCTCAGTTTATTCACGGAACATCCTGAGATGAGGGGACTCATCAGGATGAGCCAATCCAACTCCTGGCCCTCCACTGGAAACCTCAAGAATTCTCTCCTGTGCCTGTCCAGACACTTGTTGAGTTCTGGCAATCTTGGTGCTGGGGTCTAGGTTCTCTGGAGAGCCTGTTCCAGTGCCCAAACACCCTCTGGATGAAGAATTTTTTCCTAATATCAATAAAGTATTCCTTCAGGTCCTGTCACTGGTGAGCAGAGAGCAGAGATCTTCCTTGTGAGGAAGATGCAGAGCAGCTGCAAAGCACCAAGAAAAGGACTTGTTTTAACACACAGAGACATCTCAATAGGAAGATGGATCTATTAAACATCTCACACCAATATCTGCACCCAGCTCTTCACCCTACATTACAAAGGATCTGTTCTGTGAAAAGTGAATAAAAAATGACAGCATTAGAAGTAGAAATGAGGTCTTGTGTACTGTGCTTTCCTCTTCACAGCACAAACTCGTTTCTTGTGTCACCTGCTCCCTATTTTTAATATTCATATTGAATATTTTTACTTCAGTGCTGAGCCGAGTCCCAATCCATCCTGTGCTTAGAAACGCTGCCTGTGACACATTTTGTTCTGAAAAATCTTTGTTATCATCACCATAGAAATGTCTGATGAGTACAACATTTACCTGGGATAAGAAAATGAAGAGTCATATTCCTGAAAATATGTACAAGTGCTACAGGAGACCGAGTTATTAAACTTCTGAAATTCTGACCTGCATTTTTAAAGGTGTAGCTCAGGTAGCTGCCAGCTTTTCATGCTACCTTCTTCTTGTAGGATCTCAGGACTTTAGATACACGTCTGTGGCATGGGGGAGCCTCAGTAGCCAGTCTGAAATTATTATTTTCTCTAGGGAGGAAGGTGTGTGCCCAATCTCTGTATATTTTGCCTTTATTATCTGTACATTATGTAGAAAAAATAAAATAAATAACTTATTTCTGTTTTATTCCTTAAATTGATTAAATCTAGAGTTTGAAACAGAGATTATCAGACGTTGAGCAGGTTTAATTTCAAATAAACTGAGAGGAAATATATATTTTTTAACATCTGAGAGTCAATTATTTGAGAATTCTACACTTAAATGGAATCTCAATAGAAATATAAATAACATCCCTGTGAACAGCAGATGGTTTTCCATGATGGATGCCATTAAAATAAATGATGGGAACACTTCTGCAAACAGATAGGCATTAATTAAATCCATTGTCTGTATTACAATATGGGTGTGTAGAAAAACATATTACAGATGTCTGATGTGTTAAAAGTGCTTTTCCTACCAATTAATACAGTGCTAAATATTATTTTATTTATTTATGCTTTTTTGAGTGCAACTAACTTAGAAAAATGATCTCCTGAGTGTAGATCATTTCTTTATTAGCCTCTGGAGAAAATTACTCTCTCACTGAAGAAGAGTAATCTATATTCCTTCCATTCTTCTTTAACTAGATTGTGTTTGCAAATACAATTGCATTAATAAGACTCCCACTTTCTCAGAGTCTTAGATAAGTTTAAATATAGCATTTTGGTAGTGCTCTCATGATGAATGTATCTATTGCTACAGGCACTCCAAGACCAATTTTTCAGAGCTATCTACACAATTATTCAGGGAAAACTTGTTCACTGTGTCCTGGGAGAGTTTAATGCATAATGACTGCCTTTCTTGTTTCAAATTAGGTAAATACCTGAGCAGAGCAAGTTAGAACTGTGAGTAACTATTTCTGCAAGTAACGTTTTCCTGTGTTTACACTGAAATAATTGTGTGTGCAACCCAGAGGTGTCGTTACATCTCTATTGCAGGAGCAGCTGCATCAGTACTCACAAGACATGGAATGAAATCCTATTTTCCTGCAGTATTTTGATCCATCAGGCTAAGCATGAATCGCTGCACTGCTGCTGAGCCCACTTGTCCCTGTGCCCTGGAGTCTTTTGTCCCAAAGGGTCGTATGCTGCATCAAATGCTTGACAACAGCAGCAGCAGCAAAATGCTCTGGGAAATGGAAGTGAACCTCTAGGAAGAGTTTATTCAGTTATCGGTGATGTTCCAGGCATCATTAAGGACTGGAAAAGGCTCCCCATGGAAGTGGTGAAGCCACCATCCCTAGAAGGGTTCCAAAACCAATCAGATTAATGGCACATTAATGGGCATGGTGGTGTTTGGTTGAATCTTGGACTAGATGACCTTGTTGGCTTTTTCCAACCTCATGGATTCCACCGTTCTATGGTTTAGTGTGACCACAGCTTCCAGAAGGATCAAACTTTTAAAAGTGGGAAAAGGAATGTTTAGAGCCCCATGTGTGAGTTGGAGGTCTGTGTTTTAAGGAGTTCAATTTTATTTTTCTTTGGGTGAGTGGAGCTACAGAGTGACCAAAGCAGAGCAAAGGGAAACAGAGTACATAAAATTGAGTGTGGCCAATTTAGGAGGCAACTTTGACTGGGTGAATTCAAATTTCTCTCTATGTGACATTTTCCAAAGAAAAGAAAAGGAAATTAAGACCAAGTGAGATTGTCACTGGCTCATTTCTCCTGCAGTAATTGTCTGTACCATGTCATTGCATGTCACAGCAAAGCACTTCATCCCAAATCTGAGGCAGCTCTTGATTTATCCAGGTTCTCCTTTAAACTTGAATGAAAGGGAAATATTGACAGGAATAGCAGACAAAGCCGCAAATTCATTCAAGGACTTGCTGCTCTTGAGATCGCTAAGCTTCTACAGCACAAAACTTTGATCTTTCTTTTCTCCTTGTTATTTTTAGCAAAAAATGTCTAACTGACAAGGTCGGAAGCCAGGCCCACACCCTTCCATTTCCAGAATCCTTATGAAGTCTTTAGAAAGGGGCATATGCATTTCCTTTTAGCTACTGTAAAATGGGTGTGCAGCTGGCTATAATGATTGAAGAATTTAGGGGAAAAATCAAGCAACAACTGCTTCTGGATTTTATATATTTAGTATTTTCACTAGAAATGCAGAACAAGCTATAGAAAAAGCACTTCAGACATTAAAAAGAAATAGAAATAGTTTATTAAAGGATTTAAAAGGATAGGATTAACATTCAAAATGATCTTGAGAAATTAACAAGGAGGGCTTAGATTGATAGAGCGAGACTCATAAAGCAAAATTAAAATAATTCTTCTGTAGAAAATGCAATCCAACACAGAAGTTTGGCATTCAAGAAAACTGGCAAAACAGCTCAAGAGGAGGGAAGGATGATGAAAGGGCTGGAGAACCTATCCTGTGAAGAAATATTGAAGGGGTGATGTCCCCCATGGAGAAGAGAAAGCTCAGGAAGACCTCCCACAATATCCCAGAACTTAGAGAGTGGCTCAAAAAGAGCAGAGTCTCTCTCTTCCTGAGGATCCACTTGCAGGAGAGGATGAGAAATGGGCACCAGTAGGAGAGGTCTCATCTTGGTATAAGAAGGAAAATTTTTATAGTGTGAACAATCAACCAACAAAACTTCATAAGGGATTCTCAGGATGGGATGGGACACGTGCTGAATGACCTCATCCAGGTCCCTTTTCCCATGGAAACTTGGACCAGATGGTCCTTTGATGTCCCTTCCAAGCTAGGCTGTTCTGTGAGTAAATGAATTAATATCTGTCCTACACTATTTTTTCTCCCACCCACTTATATCCAGAGCGAGATCTGAGAGCAGGATGGCCCATATGCTTCTGTGAGCTTTTTTTTCTCCTCAGTGTGCCTGTTTCTATATATTTCTGTTGGTGAAGACAGGTTCTGTGTGTATGTGTCACACAGAAATTAAATTTGCTCTGACCCTATATACACCAAGCTATCTGTCTCACAACTGAGTTCCCATCATGCTGTTTTCAGTTTTTCTCCTAATATCCATAGCAACAGGATTGTCTTGTCAATCAAATATTTCACAAGTTTTGAGGCCTTAAAGAATTATTAAAACATCTTATATATCTTTCTGAAGGAAAAATCCACATTTTTTCCCCTGTTTCTCCTGTGATGAATCCAAAATGCATATTTGTGAAAAATACCTTCCAGAAGAAAAACCACCTGCATATGGCCTGTAAAGCCCAGGAAGATGGAGCATTCACCAAGACCATTGGGAGTTTTGGTCTAAGTTAATTTTTTCTCACGTGTTTTAGAATTCATGTCTTGTTTCTAATTTGAATTTATATGTTTCTTGCTTCTGGGCTCTGTTTCTTGTTATGTCTTTCTCTACTAAATTAAAGATCTCTTTACTACCTGGTATTTCTCCCTGTGGAGATATTTAAACCATAATAGAGTCACCTCTTGGTTGTCCTTTTTTAAGACAAACAGCCCAAGTTCTTTATGTGTGATTAAATAAGTCTTTGAGCACATGAAAAACCTAATAACTGAAAACCAAAAAAAAATTTCTCCCTTCTTCCTCAAACAACCAAAAAAATTAGATGGCTACTCAAAAGGGAGTACTTACAAGAAAATATAATAATCTATACACCACTAACGAGTTAGACTACAAATGCTGAAGTTATCCCAGTACAGTGGTTCTTTAGAAGAGAGCTGAGAGGGGAGATATGAAATAAAGATGAAAATTTTGGATATAGGCTTTTGGTAATTAAAAATAAGTTGAGCAGCCTCTTTTCAGAGAAAAGGATGCAGTCATTGCTTAAAGAGCTGGTGTAGAAAGGCTCAAGCATCTCTGAGAGGCAGGTGGAGCCCATAAACTGAACAAAGCAGGGTGTGCAAAACCAGGGGGATTTCACTAACGAGGACTTAAAAGTAACACGAAAAGAAATATCATAACTTAACAATCATTCTGGGATTGGAAGTAATTGTCAATGAAAGTTGTGGAATTGTCATCAGAGGAGTTATTCCAGCCTTGTTATGAGCTTTTGAGATAAAAAAGCTGCGTGCTGGCAAACTACAGGGAATGATTGGGAAACCCATGTGGTCCCATTTGAAGCCAGAAATCCCTAATTAGATATTTTAGGCCACTGAGGAAGTTTCCTTCATTTGGATATAAATAGAGGGATGATGGTGAAACATCTAATGAGTGTCATTAAGCCACACTAAAAGTCAGTGTTCCCAATGATCTGAAAGAACTTTTTTTTTTTTGTCTTTAATTAAACCCCCGCAAATCATCACCAAAGTTGGACAATTAGACTTGGAAGAAACTGCAAACCCATCTTCCCATTGTAAACTGAGCATTTTGGGTTGAATCAGAAAATATATCTGCCCATGACCCAATAGTGGGAGAGCAGCATCTGCCTTTCCCTTGGGCATTGCATCACTGATAGCTGTAAATCACTGGAACTCAATCAATCCATCCATCCATCCATCCATCCATCCATCCATCCATCCATCCATCCATCCATCCGTCAATCAAATACTGGAGATCAGCAGGAGAATTCCAGATCCCTGGTGCTGTAAAACAAGATGCTGGTGAATGAATGATAGGAAAGGGAATATTGCTGGTTGGAATCCCTGCTTTGTTGTGAAGAGAGGAAAGGCACTCCTTGCTCTGAGCAGGGGATTCTCAAGGCTGATGTCTCATCAATTATGTCACTAACTCAAGGACTTATCAGTTCGTTTTTCTCCATGCTGAACATGTAACTTGCCCACCTGGTGTGAGATCCAGTGCAGGATACTCCCACCAGTGAAATTTCTGAGACAAGAATGGGCTGGGCTGTCTGTGGGCATTAGGACCAGAAGAGAACTGACAACTGAGAGAATTAAATTGAAATTCCAGATTGCCAGAGACTCTTCAGGTCTGTGTTCAGTGTTTAACAACATTTTTCTCTTTGTTTATCCTTTAGGATGATGTTAGAAGATTAAGGGGTAATTTGTCTTTCCTTTGAATTAGGGCTTTGTTCACTCTTGCCATCTATGATTGCAATACTGGGAACTCTGAACAAATCACAACCAATTAAAAAAAACAGTAGAAACACAAACCTAGAACTATTTATCTAATGACTTAAAATGGGACATGGCTTCCTGAATGTGTGATTAAAGTTTTTTTAAAACTGAAGCCACCTATGGTCATTTTCCAGTAGGTGTAGGCAGTAAGCAATAAATCCAGGTAAGATCCAGAAGGGAAGAAATTATAGGATGTGGGATAAAAATGCTGGATGTTCTTTCATCATGGATAAGGATGTCTTAGCATCATGTTACAGTAATATATTTGGGATTTTAATCTAGTTAATAATGGCTTAAAAAATGGGAAATTAATGTGCCCATTCAAGACACACCAGAAAGGAATTCTAAAGAGAACCCAAAATTTATATTTCTTGTGGAAATATCTCTTTCAGCAGGGGATCCCAGCACAGTGATCTCCCACAGTGCAGGTTTGAACACTGAGTTAGATAAGGAACATCCACAGGTCTCCTGTCAGATTCTTGGATCAAGACAAGGCACAGCAAGGATGGGAACTATTTTCCTGTAAGTGGATAAATTTTTATTTGGAAAACTTGGGGTCAAATATTTATCTGGCTGTGAATGTCTTAGTTACCAAAAACGAGAAATTAATTTTCTTTTTACAGGCAAGGGATTCTGCAACTTAGAGAGGACTGTTTTATTTAACATACTTAGGTCCTTCACAACACCATGTATCATTTTTGAAGACCTGAAGGCAACATGGACAGATAAACATCTCTATTTTTTTTTTCTCTGCTAGAATTTAATTAACCTTTAACTTACTGCTATATCTGGTCAATCCCCTTCAGCTACATTTCACTTCAAATTTTGCAACCACAGAAGTGGATATTATTTTAAATGCTACCTGAATATTTCTGCTTTTTTTGTCCCAGTGACTCAAAAACTTACAGTAGTTCATCATCTCTTGCTGCTCCCTTATCAAATCTTGCATCCACATCAAATTTATAACAGAGGATGAAAATCAAATTGCTATTGTTATTAATTATAATTTTTGCTTTTGTTATTGCAAAAAATCATAATTTTATGATGCATTTTCAGAAGAAGCAGAAGAAGTCTAATCTAAAATCAACAGTGCTTCTAATCTTACCAATGTTCTTGTTCAAAATGAAATAACTTGCCTGAAAACAAAAGGAATAAACCACTTTAAAATTCCAGAAAATGTTGGCTTCAAGTGCTTCAAGAGAAGGTTCTATGGCTTTGATTTTTATACCACAGCCAAACCCAAAACCCCAGCCATCTCTTTATTCTTACAGAATTCCTTCCACAGTCTACATTCCAGAAATTTATCTTGTTTCATGATAAACTTGCTTTCCTATTTAAGAAACATCAAGAAAAAATATGGTGGATCCATGCATATTGGGGTTGTAAAGTAAGGGGAGTCTGACAAATTCTAATATCTCTGAAACAAATTAGAACTTTTTTTTTGTTATTTTTAAGGTAATTAATGGGTCTCAGTCTGCAGCTGTAGTTATGGCAATTAGTTCAGCTTAGCACAAGTCTCTAATTTCCTCCATCAATAAATGTTAGATCAGGGCAGGATCACTATCAAGTGTAGTTGCTGTTTACAGCATATTCATCTTCATAAGTGCCTGACTATAAACAGAACATCTTTCCACTGAGGTTTGCCTAAAAATATCCATCAGCAGGACTTAGAAATGCCGGGAAATACTGGAGGGAGAAAATGCAATAGATCTTCTGCAAAATTATAAACCAAAATATCAGTGTAAGGAAGATAATTATTTTCCTCTACTTGTTAAGTACCTACATAAAATAGAAACTCTTTGGTTTTGTTCATGCCAAATGAGAAATGCTTTCTGAGGGATCAGGAGCTGGACTTAAAGGATCCTTGGGGGTCCCTTACAACTCAGGATATTCCCTGATCTTCTGTGATTTGCTAAGGCTACAGGGTGGGGTTAAATGTGGGAGATGTGTGAAGAGGGAATGAGAGAAACAAGGAGTTTATAGGAACATGGTGGTGGAGACAGGACTGAAAATCAGGTGTTCACCTGTGAACCACAAAGTGACACAAAAATTTGGTCTCCATTCTTTGAGGAGAGCTGTGAGGGAGGAAGAAATCTGAGGGAAGTCTAACTTTGGACTGCTAAGGAAAGAACTTAAGGAAAGACCATTCCTCTACTGTAAGAAGATATTGACTTTACCGCTCTTCTTTAGGAAGGAATATCTAGCATAAATCTACTCCATCATGGGCAAAACTCATATTGAGGACAATGAAACACCAAATGCATCAATTTCTGTCATGAGGTTTGTGCCCCTCATTTGTGGCAGCACTAACAAAGCAAACCCAAGGAAGAACCTTGCACATCATTCCATGGGACTCCTGCCACAGGCTCAGCTGGTACTTTGTATTTATTTTTAGCTACACTACCTGGATTAAAAATAAATTTCAAACTGTGTAGGGAGCACTCAGGTATTTGTTTTTATGGGACAGGAAGAACATCCAATGTTTAAGGAGGCTGTTGTTAACAATAAATAAGAGTTGGAATGGATTTCTTTCAGTGGCTGGTGTAGCAGACCTGGAACATCACAAACTGGTTCTGACTCACACAGTTTTGCTGTTTCCTTTTGAAGAGAGGAGTTCTGTTTCAGTTGACAATTTTTTAAAGCACCTAAAAAATACTAAAAAGTGTGTGAGGCACATTTGAAGAATATCCTCCTCCATCTCCCCTTGAATCCATTAAATTTGTGTAACCAAACACATTGGAGGTTTCAACAGGTTCTTACTCCATGTATCTGTGTTAGGAAAGTTATTCATTAGCAGAAGAGTCTCCAGAAAAGAGGAAACAAAAACCACTTATGAACATACAGTTTCCTCTTTCTCCTCCCCAAATGAGCAAAAAACCTGTTAAGATGACATTTTCGATAATGTATTATGGCAGGTAAATTAGGCAAAGAGTTAATTAAAATCTGAGAGTTAATTAATGAGATCCACTGCACATTAAAGATCATTACTCCATCTGAAAAGAGTAATTAGAGAGCACTTGCTGGTGTGTTTTATTCTCCTGGGTGTTTTGCTGACATGCCAAATAAGTCATTTGATGTTGAGAAAATAATCTGCTGATCTCCATATTTACTGTGATTATTAGATAATTGTGGCAAGTTAAGCTGCAGCAGGGAGAATCCTCTTTCTACCAGATTTCCTCTGAACTACTTATCTGTCTATTTATCTGGCCTCTTATGTCCCTTAATTAAGTCATTAGTGATAATAATAATTTTCAATCTCCATTTTAACTTGTTGCTTTCACCTATAAAACTGCTATTCTTTAAATCACTTCAGATAATAGAAGTGGAAGTTCAAGAAATCTGCTCTGTTGTGCTGCTGGCACTGCTGGGTTGTGTGGCCATGGGCAAACTTGGTTCACCTAAATTCCCAACCAGCTGGAAAATGAGACCATGAACTTGTGCGATGAGACTTCTGATGGTTGGGATGTCACCCAGCAGCTGTGGCAATCCTCACAGGGATAACTCTGAGAAAACAGCACTTGGTGGGTAATTCTTCTTGACATTTTCTAAGTAGCAGATCCTTGGAAAATTCCAGCATTTTATCAGCATTGATTGCAATTGTTGCTGCTGAAAAACGCACTGTGGGTTGTCATTGTTCACTCTGGTTGCTTTAATTCATTGTGGATTTTTTTCATCACAGAATGGTTGGGTTGGAAGGGGCCACAGGGATCACTCAGTTCCAATTCCCTGCCATGTGAAGGGAACCTTCCACCATCCCAGCTTGCTCAGAGCCGCATCCAGACTGGCCTTGAACACTTCCAGGGATGGGGAATTCACAGCTTCCCTGGACAACCTGTGCCAGTGACTGACCACCCTTAAGTAAACAATTTCTTCCTAATACCCAGTCTAAATGCAGCCTCTTTCAGCTAAAGCCATTTCACCTTGTGCTGTCACTGCAGAGATGTTTTCAGGGAAGCTTTTGAGAAATCAGTTTGTTTGTCTTCACACACTGGCACAGCAGCTCACTGTCAGATCCATTAGTTTTTGTCTGATTGTTATTTGTGCTGCCTTTATTCATAAATGCTCTGGAAGAACAATGTTTGCTTCAGTTAAACTTGATATTCCATGTCCTGCCATCCCCATCCAAGAAAAATGTTCAATTTTCCCTATAGGATTCCTTCACCAGCCCACATTTCAAAACCACATTTTTCTACATATCTCCTCCATCTCTTTACCCCATCCCTCTTCCCAGCCTTACTCTGTCCTTCACCTCCAGCCCTTGCAAGCTGTTACCTTTCTAAATCTGTCCTGCACTTCTGAATTTGCCAGATGTTTTCCATCTAGCAGTACCCCAGGTCAGGATCTATTGGCTGCAGGACTCTCAAATTGCTCATTTCATGTTTAGCTTCATTAGATAATCTCAAGGTTTCTAAGGTTTCTGCTATGAAGGAGGTGGATGCCTTCCGCAAGTATGTTGTTGTTTTTTTTTTGGTGTTTTTTTTTTTTTTTTTT